>OX451739.1:25350244-25950244 GCA_948472305.1 Vicia faba | reverse complement strand
AAATTCAAAACAAAAGTCTCATTACTGGGTGATAACTGAAACGGGCATAGAATCCTTCGTTGTCCAGTTGCTTAATCCACCATCGGCAGTTGGGTATATCTAGCTGTCAATATCAAACTCTTCATCATCGTCATCCACGATAGCATTCACCCCTGCATCTTGTTTAGGTTTTTCTGGTGCTCCGAACTCGATCTCCTTAGCATCAATCAGGTCTTGTACTTTGTTTTTCAAAACCCAACAATCATCCGTATCATGCCCCGGGCTATCAGAGTGAAAAGCACAGCGGGCATTAGGGTTGTACTTTGGTAATGTTGTATTTGGATTCTTCGGGGCCTCCCTCGGAATCACCAAGTTGGTTTTCAATAACTGCTGCAGAATCTGAGATAATGTCATGTTGAGCTGAGTGAACTGTCTTCGAGGTCTCTCGGCCTGTGACTGATTGTTGCACTGAGGAGCACCAGTAGGTCTTGAAATAACAACCGCATTAATAGCTTAGCGACGTTCAGGTCTATTCTGGCTTTTTGAACTATAAACGGCACTGGACTCCTTTTTAAAAGGCTTCTTCTCGGTGCTTGATGAAGCACCTTTCTGTATCTTACCGGATTTGATACCAGCCTCAATCCTTTCCCCGGTCATAATCAGCTCCGTAAACCCGGATGATGAACTTCCAATCAGATGGTTGAAATACGGACCAGACAAAGTCCCCAGAAACATATCAACTAACTCCCTATCAGCCAAGGGTGGTTGCACTCTTCCAGCGAAGTCCCTCCACTTCCGAGCATAATCTTTGAAACCTTCGCCCACACCTATTGACATACCCTGGAGTTGGGTACGCGTGGGAGCGAGGTCGGCATTCTATTGGTACTGCTTGTAGAAAGCAGCAGCCAAATCTTCCCAATTACGGATACTAGCTCCTTCTAACTGGTAAAACCATTCAAGCTGAGTCCCTGAGAGACTGTCTTGAAAGAAGTGGATCAAGAGATTCTTGTCAGCGGTGTACGGCTGAATCTTCCTAACATACGACCGGAGATGCAGCTTTGGACAAGAAACTCCGTCGTATTTAGCAAAGGCTGGTGCTTTGAATTTGTGGGGAATCACCACCCCAGATGACAGACCCAGATCTCCAAAGTCCAGACCAGGCACCTTCTGAACTTCCATCGCACTCAACCGGTCTTCCAGTTGTTTATATCTATCCTCGGCCGGAGGATATTGGTCTTCGTCGAAGTCCGTCTCGTTGTCTGAAACCACAGGGCTAGGAGCCCTCCTTTCTTCCTGACTATCTTTCCCTCCAGATGAGGTGGTCAAATCAACTTCATCCTGTAGCCTGTTTCCAAACTTGTGGCCCATGTTAAACAGGACTGTCTTCTTCTTCTTCTTCTTCTTCTTCTTCTCTTTTAAGATAAGGGCCTTCAGATCTTGCTGACCCTTAGCCAAATTCATGAACAATTCCTGGAACTGGGCATTTTGAGCCTGCAGAGCCTTGATTGCTTGTTCAGTTGATGGTTCAGAAGACATGATGCTGAAATAAACAGCGAAGAAGATGAGAAAACCTGTAAGGGTACCTATTATGAGGTGCATGGAATGAAATACGTATGATATGATTTCAAAGACATCGAGAGATTCAAATTCGTAAACAAGAAATGAAACACACTTTTATTAGATAAACTTTGAAATTAATTGTTCAACAAATTGCCCTTAAGGCGTTACAAGAAAAGAAATACTGAAAAGTAAATAAAAACTGGAAATAATCAAAGGACATCAGCGCTCCCATGGTCGTTTGCCTTTAGTGCTGACATAGTCGTTGATGATCTGCTCCCTCTCCAGCTGCCTAGTCAACTTCTGAATCTTCTGCTCTTGCTCGTGATACTTTTCTCTATAAGTATCTCGTTCTTCCCTTAGCTGCATCCAGGACCTCTTCAATGCCCCAATGTCAGTAGGCATGTAATGGTGTAAGATAGTAGGAGGAACCCCTTCCTCATCAACAACTTCAACAATAATAGGCAAGACGACTTCATAGGGCATTCCCAGCTTTTGGGCACGTATGCGAACCCATCGGAGATATGGTTCCATTGGTAGAGAAGTCTTCGCACCCAGCTCGTGTGGATCAGATCTATGTACTCTATCCCAAGCCCTTATGAATCTACAGCATTGCTCGTCACTATCCCCTTGGAAATCAAAGATTATACTAGGCATTAGCAACTCATGAGGTCCTTCCCTTCTAGCTCGCCCAAACTGACGTAAGGCCAAGCATGGATTGTAAGTAATTCCTCCATTGGTTCCTATTAGTGGAACATTAGGGTATTCCCCACAGCGATCAATAACGGCCACCTCATCCATACCCTTAATAATCCAAATGATGTCATTGTGAGAGAGAGACATAACCCTATAAGCCCAGCCAATGCCTTCCTTGTTCTTTAAAACTGATTTGGGGAGGTGAGAAATAAACCACCTCGCCAATAACGGAGCACAACACATCAAGGTTCCCCGCTTCCGATCAGTACGGGCATAAAGCTGATGAAGAATGTCACCCAAGAGAGTGGGTATAGGATTACCAGAGATGAAGATTTTTACCGCATTCACATCAACAAAGGAGTCAGAGTTAGGAAACAATACTAAGCCATATATCAGAAGAGACAGAATATCTTCGAATGCCTGGAAGTCTAGACTATCCCAGAAATGATTAGCCTTACCAACCAAAAACTTAGTCAAAAAGCCCTTTGCTCCACTACGAGTTTCCCAATTAGCCATTACCTCGGCCTTTGTTAGATGAAGGGCTGAAGTAATCTCTTCCAGCCTAAGGATCTTCTCCCAACCTGTAAACGGGGTCTGCTCCAGAATAGAGATACCGAGCATATCAGAGAACTCTTCCAAGGTAGGGACCAACTGGTAGTCCTGAAAAGTAAAGCAATGGTACAGTGGATCAAAGAACTGGACTAGGACACTCATCATCTGCTCGTCCAATTTGGAAGTGACCAAACTAAGAAGATGCCCATGTCTTCTGATGAAGGAGGTAGTATCAGACATCTTTGCAACCAATTCTTTGAGCATAGTGGGAACCTGGACAAAGTTGATCCGGATGGTGCTCCTACGCATAAGTGCCATGACCTACAAAACAGAACAAAGATGAATCCCTCGTGTCTTTGAAATAGGTTAGTCCAATGCAAGATGTATGCAATGTTATGATGTCATGATGTCATGATAGGAAGCACACCACAAGTATCCACAAATAGCAAACATGGTAAGGCACACAAGTCACACAGAGAGCCCTTAGATTTCAGGCTGGCAAGGAGTCTAGGTACTACCCTCTTTCAGTTCAGTTGGTTTAAACCTGTCCTAAAAATAGTAACCGGGTTCTAGAGGATCTCAATATCACTGACTACCCTCGATCGGTCATAATTCCAGTTTAGCAACCTTTTCTTGCAGCCGGAATCATCGCGAGAGTTTAGTCTCAATGAGTGTAGCATACTGCTACTGTTCTATGGCCAAGTTGGTCAATTTAAAGGTTCTAAGGTCAGTTGGTGCTTGATGACCCCTTAGCAGACCCATATTCTCCTCGTTGCACCACAAGGGATATCGGTACATACTAAAGTGCAACACCAACGTAGTTACTGCTTCAATCGTATCGGTCTACGCCGTACAGTTCCCTCACAGTTTATTGCTACTTACCTAAAGGGTATCCCCCAGATCCGGGTTAGGATCTATAGTAACTCATATACAAGCCCACAAAGATAAATCATACAAATCAAGAAATTGAAAACATTATGAACTATTCCTAAGGTACACCCCACTTATTAAGCGTCCCCAGCAGAGTCGCCAGTTCTGTGATACGGTGGGAAAGAACTGACTGTTTTTTGGAATGCTGGTTTGCATTTTGCGTTTGTTTTTGCAAAATGTCGCGTCAAGCAAGAGTCGCCACCGACTTTTATTTTATCCAACAAGGAAAGGAAAAAAGCACAGAAAAATTCCTTTTTCGAGATATTTCTCGGGTTCGGGGGGTAGATTATAGAAAGGGAAGGTGTTAGCACCCTTTCTATCCGTGGTTATCCATGGGCTCTTAGGTACTTGCTCAATTGTTTTCAAAATTGCTTTCTTTGTGCTTGTGGGTTTGAAAAAGTTTTTGTTTTAAAACTTCGATTTAACTCTTGCTTCTGTCTTCAAGAGCGTATGAAGTGTTTTTGAAAACTTTGTTCGAAAAAGTGTAAGTGTGAAAAGTTTTTATTTTTTTAAATAGCAAGTATCTAAGAACCATCTACCTACTCGGAAAAGGAATCGTTCTATGCTAATGTCCTTTGGACAATGCTATCCTACTATTGATGAGTAGGTATCACCGTCGTTGGATTTTTAGGGTCAATTCGAATTTAGGGACTTACGGTTACCAAAGCAATGGTAGGACGCCTTAGCGGTAACCCTAATGTCTTAGATCATTTGTTTGAGGCAACAATATCCGAGGCAACCATTTCGAGGCAACTATGATCTTTTAGACAAGAGGGCGACCTCTAAAGTGACCTATACTCAATGACCGCGTACGAAGGCAACCAAGTGGGGTGTACCCTAAGAGTGCGCATGTACGAGTGTGTCGTTTTCGGTTATTTTTGTCTTTGTACATGTTAATGGTGAGCTAAGTTGATTTTAGATTAGAACATTCAGTCTTGTCATGCATCCCTATTATCGAACATCTAACAGTTTATAAGTTGCGAAAATTAAATTGCGGAAATTTAACTAACTATTACAAGGTGTCGGGTATTTACATCGCCAAAGACAAACCCTTTAAAGAATAAATAAAGCGATAAAAATAAATAAAGGACCTATTAACTATTACAAACCGGAGGCAAGTACATTATTGGATAAAATAAATAAATCGCGTGCGGGAAATTAAATCGAGTGCGAGTTTAGGATTTTGACCCTTTTTGTTAAAGAAGAGATTTTTGTTATTTTTATTTTAAGAAAGAAACTATCCTAAATTAATTATTAAATCAAATTAATTAATTAATTAATAAAATAAATTATTTTTTGGATTTTTAGTATTTTAAGAAAGAAAATAAAATTAATTAATGTTAGCAAAAACCTAATTAAGTCTAATTAGTTTTAATTATTTACAAAAATATATTAAAGTTATTTCTAATTAATGGCCTAAATTAATTAATAGATTTGTTAAAAAAATAAAATACTAAAATGTAATTTAATAAAGAAAAATATTTTTTGTGGTTTTTAATTTTATAAAGAAAATTAATTTGATTAGTTAGTTATTTAAATAGAAATAATAACTAAATAATTAAAAAAATAAAATAAATAAATGTAGAGAGAGAGGGGTATGTGCCTGCTTTGGAGTGTTTGGGAAGCAATTCTGAGGCCCATTTGAATCTGGCCTCGTTTGACTTCTGAGATTCCCTGCGCGCATGTTGACTTGGTCCATGGTAGACCATCAATTTCTGGCCATCGGCCATCAAATGCTTGAGGGTGCATGATAGACTTCACGCTTGGATCAGCATGTGATTACCTGAAGAAAAAATACATTGAGAAATTTGGAGGACCTGGGATTCGAACCCAGGTCCTGTTGGATGTTGCCAGCGCTCGCTTGCCACTAGGCTATTGTGTTTCAATTGTTAATATATTAAACAATAATAATAATAAAAGGAAATGCCTCATATGCCAGAAAAGACAAAACTAAAGTGCGCCATGATTGAATGGGAGAATCATGCTTCGCCATGCATCATCTTCAATCCCCATCCGTAGCTAAAAACCTGTAAAAACCTATAGCTACGGACACAAGCCGTCGCTACAAGTCGCGCCTCCTCCAAAATCTACTGTAGGCCATGGAAATAAGTTCTAAGGGCAGGGTTGTGCTTGTCTTATCATCCCGGTCACAACCATGCCCTTCTCGACAGCCAATTTTTCCTGCAAGAGAAATACCCAAAAACAAACCACGAAACCCTAGCTATGGTACCTCACAGCATAGGCCACATAAACAAAATTGGATAATGCAGAATGCTTGGAAACTTGATGAGGATTATGAATATGCAAATAATTTGTACAAAAGATGCAGGAATAAAGATTTGCGAATTCAAATGCAGAGCTATGTAACGTGATGCTTACATCGTGCGTGAGCGTATATGGAAGCCTGCTTTGGGTTGGTTTCAACTCAATGAACCTCCAGGAATCGATTGAGATCCTTCTTGGCTTCTGAGATCGCCTCTAAATATGAATTTGGATTCAAGCTTTTTCACCACTTTTCCAAATTTTTCCTTGATTGTTCTTGCAGCCTCTAGCCCTTGTTTCGTGTCCTTTGGCTTCTATATGTATCATGGAATGCATTAGGTCAAGAATCATGAATCCAATCTCTCTAAATCAATGCACCCATATTTGATTTGATTCACTTTTGAAAACTTGCCAAATTTGTCAAAAACCCATCTTTTTGCACATGATCTTGTGTGATACGAATTTGATGATGATATTGATGAGAATTCAATCCTGAAAATAGCAAAAAATCTCATGTAATCAAAGTTTGGGATTTTATTTGATTTAATTTGATTTAAAATGAAATAATTCAATAAAAAATCAAATAAAATAATAAAATAGATAAATGGACACATGGCTGAAGCTAGGACACGTGGAAAATGATGCAAGCTCAAATCAAGTGGAAAAGAATGGGCCCATTTGACAAAATTTGAAGTTTTGGGGATAGTTGACTTTTGGCAATTTTGCAAAAATGCCCAACTTCAACAATGCATAACTTCTTCAATTTTGAACTTTTGGAAGTGTTCTTGGACTTTCTAGAAAGCTTGAGATGTCCCCTAACCAACACTTTTGGTCTAATCTCATTTTGACATTCCATACTCAAGTTATAAGTTTTGACAAAAAAGGTGTTTTTGTTGACTTTCAAAAATGACCTATAATGTCCAAATTTATAACTTCTTGTGAGTGCATTTTATGATCTTGGGGTATGAAGATGGATTGTATGTAATTTAATCCTCTTCAAAATTATCTTTGTATGGGTCATTTCTCATAAAGTATGAGAAAGTTATGCTTGGTCAAAGTTGAGTTGACTTTTCCTACAAAACCCTAATTTAGCAACTTTTGAGTCTTGATGAATTTTGAGCAATCCTTGATGAATTATGATCAACCCTTGATCAAATGATGAAATATCCTTCAAAATGGTAATGTTGACAAAAAATCTTGAAGTTTGACTATTTGTAGGTCACAATTGACTTTTGCCATAACACAGTCGATTTTTAGACCCTTTGAGCAATTGACTGAGCAAACTTCCTCTACAAGGCTTGAAATTTGACATGGATGACCTTGAGAACATATTAGGACATTGGGGAGAACTTGAGGTCATTTGTACTCAAGGATCTTGATGCAACACAAAACCCTAATTTGAGGTTGACTGCCTTAGGAGATGACTTGACTGTCCAACTCTTGAGCAATCTTGAGCCACTTGGAGATTTTTCTTGCAATGTTTGGAGAAATATGAGAGGGCAAATTTTGGGGTACAACACCATCGCTCCAAATTTATATAAACTGAGTAAGGCTTAAATTGAGAAAATGCATAAATAATAGCGAGCACGAAATTCTGGAATATCTCACTCAATTCTCAATGAAATTGCAAATTATAAAAAGCATGAGAATCAGAAGGATGCAGAGAGTAGATTAGTCTTTTATTTGGATCGATTTGACCAAGGAATCTACCTGAACTAGCACAAGGTGGCTCTGAAACTGGACTTTTATATATCAATATAGGTTATAATTCTTTAAGGTAAGAGTGTGGTTAGCTTCAGAGAAGTTCAATAAAGCTAACTAAATGGAGCTTTTGGTGTTTTGGAGTGAGAAAGCAAGAAAACAGAAATTCAAATTCAGAGTTCGCGTGGGATCTAAACAGGGGTCAATTGGCTATTAAAAGCTTGTCTAAATGGGTGATATATAACCCTCTATTTATAGGGAAGCAAATGGGGTGCTCAAGCGTGTGAAATGATGAAGTTTGGAAGGAAATCGTGTGAAGTTACAAGCATGAAAAGTGTGACTCGTATTTTGCTCAAAACTCAACCAAAACTTGCATTTCAAGGTGCTAATCACTTCTGGAAGATTGTTAAACATGATTAGAAGTAAAAACGCACAAAAATTTAGTGATTAGAAGTTGAATTGTGCATTTCAAATTCTGACTTGGAGGAAAAAGTCAGTTTTAAAGTACAAACTTTGAATCAATGGCATTCACAACTCAAGGAGTATTAGGGCATGATTCTTAAAGAAATTGAAATATAAGGTCACAAATTTTACAATGTGAAAAGAATTGGATCAAATGGATACTTGAGCTAGTAGTTGTGATGAGTCAAAGGTGAGAAAAAGATGATGACTTTTTGTACTTAGAAAAATTCTAAGTTTTTCTTCAAAAGTGACCTATAATGTTTTGATTCCAAACAAGGCCTTTCTTTAAAATTGAGCTTTGATCAATGATACTAGCTTAAAGTAGACTTCCCAAAGAGACTTGTAAAACTTGGATCACTCAAAAATACCAAGTATTGAAAAAGTTATGGCCTTGTAAAATTGGTGAAAATCCATGAGGTGACCTATGATCTTTTGAGTTTTTAGGGCATCTTCCACATATTTTCAAGATTTGCACATGAAATAAGAGTTGAAGTTCACATCTTTAAGATCAGTGTGGAAAAATAATAGTCTCAATAAGATAAAATTGACCAAGTTAAGATCTTTTGAAGTCACATAAGAGAATTTGATGGCATATCTAGAGAACTTGTAATCTTTCTTCATCATTAGGCATCTTCCACCTAAAATTTTCTTGAAACTATTGAAGTGATTATTTTATAACCCTTTAAAGAGAAGCATGTCTTTGTAATCACTCAAAAATACCAAAAGACGAGCAAGATATATCCCTTAGAACTTCAAAACCCTAGCTCCTAGAGCAACAAAATGCCTTGGAAACCCCTTTCAATCTTGACAAACTTTCTTGCATAAATACTTTTGCCATGTGAATAGAAGTTGTTGAAAATGATAATGAGAAACCATAGCCATCATAACCACTCCCAAATATTAAGAATTGATGGAATTATGCACTTGTGATTAATGAATCAAGAACTTGTCCAATTAGGTCAAACTTCTTCAATCAACTCTTGCATATTTTGATTTTCTCTTGACAAATTGAGGCATGATAAGTCATAGTAGACCTTGTCATGATATTACTTCAAAGCACTCTCAATTATGAAGCTTGAATCTCAATGAAGCTTTGTTGGAGAAGGCATGGAAATAAACTCATGAACCTATGAATCAACCTGATGAAATGTGTTGTGCCTTTACCTATAATATCATCAATTAGAGCAAACATTCATTGTATTTATTAGTTAAAAGTTAATAAATACAAAACATAGATGATCACAATATATAAATTAAGGTACTTGGTGATTCCTCATAAGCAATCCTAGAGATAGGAGGAAGAACCAAACCCAATTGTGACCTTGTTGTGATTGAGTTGATATGAGATGATAGAGGAATCTTAGGGGGAAATATTTGGGTACAACCCTACGCTATTACAAGGCTTCGGGAGCGGGGATACAAACCATAAAATTAGGGGAAAGAGAGTAAACCCTAATTTAAACTATTACAAACCGTAGCACATACATAATTGGGAAAAAATAATGCGGAAGTAATACGGGAAGCAGTAAAAAGGAAAAGAAACGGAAAAATTGTTTGGTGATTATTTGATGAAAAAGAAGTTTGATAATTAACCTAAAATCCTAATTGATTTTAATTGATTAAAAAAAGTTAAGTGATTAAATTAAACAAAACCTAAAATCTAGGTCAATTTTAATTTAATCAAATTAGGATTGATTAAATAAAACCTAAAATCAAATTAAATTGATTAAACTAAAAAAACCTAAAATCAAATTAAAAGCCTAAAATTAAATTAGGGTTTGTTAAAAAAATGTTTTTTTGAAAAAGGTTTTAAAGAAAAAGGATCAAAAAGAGTGAGAAACATAGAAAATGACCAAAAGAGTAGGGGTGGGTGTTGAACCCACACCCTCAAGCATTCTCCATGCATATCTTAGCACCAGGCCAAACCCTAGTCGGTGATGGATAACAAGATTAATGCATTATATAGTAAACCTGCAAAAAATATGAGAATATGAGAAATTTGGCAAAACCGAGGATCGAACCCGTGACCTGAGAGAGAAGTGACTTAGCGCGCGCATTTGTGCCTCTAGGGTGGTTATACATCCGTTTATATAATTGAATCAAAATATATATAATATAAACATGGATATATTGGTCGGATAAGCGCCGGAGCCCTAGCTCCATTCGTCTTCTCCGGTGAGACAATTCTTGCACCTGTAAAAATAGCAAACGTTAGTGAATAAAGAGAACTTTATCCCCTTAATCAAGTCTTCTGAATCCAATGGTGGTGTTTTCATGGGCTGAAACTCAATGTTTTTTGAGTTATAGCATAAACAAGGAATATTGGTGTAAGAATGATGCTTTATGATTTAGCATACATGGGACCCTTACGATGGTCCAAACCTATTCAGATACAACTCAGAAGCATGTCAATAACATTAGTATGATTTAAAACAAAAAAAAATTAAAGATGTGAATTTTTGCAAAGTTGTAAAATTGGAGATGCATGTATGGCGCTTTCATGCGTTTTGTGCCATCCAATTTAGTCCACACTTACTTTATAGGCTTGTTGGAAGAGAATGGAGTGAATATTTTGTGGTGGAAGGCAATGTAATAAGGGTTTAAAAATTTAGGGTTCTTGAAAAAAAGTTGATATTTTGACAAGCTTGAGAGGCAAAGGTTTTTTTTCGTGTGCTCTTGTATGAGAAGTGCTGAGATTATATAGGGGAAATTAGGTCAAAGTCATATGGGCTTGACCTTGTAGAAGAAGATACTATTTTATCTTATTTATTTTTCATTATTTAATGAATAAATAAAAAAATAATTAAAATAATTAAAATAAAATAGGTCACGGGGTGTATGCATGAATTCTGAGGTGTACAAGGAGTATAGAACATGTTTGGACTCTTAAACCATGGCCCAATAGTCTAAAATATCAAGCTTGCTCAATTTGAACTTCATGCATTTGCTCAAAATTTCCCAACTAGAAATGGTCATAACTCACTCAATTTTTATCTTTTTAAGGTGATATTGGACTTTTTGGAAAGCTCAAGATGTCCCCTATAATCTATATATTGATCATTTTTGCTTTTGAATACTTAATATTGATGTAAGTTGACTTGATAAAAAGTGTCTTTTTGTTGACTTTTGAAATGACATGTAATGTATTGGCTTATATCTCTCAAATGATACATTTTTTGGACTTGAGCTTAGAGAGACAAAGTTTTAGAGAATTTAATTCCATTCAAAATTGGATTTGGTTGGGGGAAATTTGATGAAGCATGTGAAAGTTATGCTTGGTCAAAGTTTAGTTCACTAATTTGGCAACCCTAATTTGGCAACTTTTGACTTTTGATGATTTGAGGGCTTTTCTTGAGGAATCATGATCAACCCTTGATAAAATGATGGATATGACTTCAAAATGTTGATGTTGACCAAAAATCTTAAAGTTTGACTATATGTTGACTTTAGTTGACTTTTTGTCCAACAAAGTTGATTTTCAACCATCTGAGCAATTGACTGAGCAAACTTGTGATGCAAGGCTTGAAACTTGACATGAGAATTTTTATAAACATATGAAGAACCATGAAAACCACTTGAGACCTTTGAAACCCAAATTTCCTTGAGAAATACAAAACCCAAATTGTGAACCCATTGCTTAGGAGGAGAATTTATCTGACCAATTCCTGAGCAACCTTGAACATTTGAGAACATTAGGAGAATGCCTTGAAGAAAATAGGAGGGAAAGTTTTGGGGTACCACACTAAGGAATAAAGGTATCACATGACTAAGATTCCATATTCATCTGGAATAGGATCTATCATGTATTCCATGTTATGTATTCGACCAGATGTCTCGTATGCTTTAAGTACAACGAGTAGGTACCAATCTGATCCCGATGATGCTCATTGGGTAGCTATCAAGAATATCCTTAAGTAATTGAGAAGGAATAATAATTCATTATTGATATATGGAGGTTAGGAAGAGCTTGTTGTAATTGGATACACCGATGCTAGCTTCCATACAGATAAGGATGACTTTAGATTACAATCTGGTTATGTGTTCTGCTTAAATAGTGGTGTTCTGAGCTGGAAAAGTTCAAAGCAAGATACAGTTGTTGATTCTACAACCAAGGACGAGTATATTGATGCCTCAAATGCAGCAAAGGAAGTTGTTTAGATCAAGAAGTTCATTAGTGAACTTGACATAGTCCCTAGCATTATGGATCCCATTGATCTCTATTGTGATAACAATGGTGCTATCACACGAGAAAAGAAGCCTAGATCTCCCAACGATCCAAATAGATAATTAGGTGTTATCACCTCATTCAAGAGATAATCGATTGGGGAGATGTGAAGATATATAGATTACCTACCCTTAACAATGTTGTTGATCCACCAACAAAGCCTCTTGTGCAACAAAAGCATGATGGCCATACTAGATCTATAGGTATTAGGGGTATGCCTGATTGGCTCTAGTGCTAGTGAGAGATTGTTGGTGTAAGCCCTAGAGGCCAATACTTTTGGTACTTGTATTGAATTATTTATTAATAATAAAAGGCATTTCTTTATTATGTTTGCTTTTCCAAAATAATAAAGTCCCTAGAATAGTTCGTCTGTTTAATGAAATGTTAAGTGTGACTTAATCGTGAGATCCCATTAAACTTAAGGACATTATTCTTAAAGTATTTGTAGTCGAGCTTTATTTAGAAATGGTATAACATTAAAGCATTGAGATTATTATGAAGATAGAGTGATGATAACATCTCATGAATCATAGATAAGGAGTTATCAAATCTTGACATAGGTATGAATATTTGGAGTAATATTTATACTGGATTGGCCCGCTATGAGAATACTACAGAGAATGTTATGCAAGGTGTCATAAGTTATTCTCATGGTGATAATGGTGTATACCACCCTTCGACCTGAAACCACTATGGACCCTAGATTTAGAGTTAAGTACTTTATTGATGATCAAACATTATCCATAATTGGATGACCATAAAGACAGTTGATGGATACTTCACAAAGCATGCTGAGGGACATGAGTGACCTAGATGGAATTTTGCCATCTTGCATAACAGGATAAATGTCTAAGGGCCTAATATTGAACTGGACAAGGGTGACATAGTCTATGCCTTGTGTTCAATATAGACATAAAGTCAAAAGGATAATTGTACACACAAATATTATAACTGAAAGATTTTGACATATCACATGACATTTTCGTGACTTGGGTAGCAGTGGTGTGTTGCTAGATACCACTCACTATTTATTATGTTACATGTGTGATTTAATATAATTTCCAACATCGCAAAAACCTACAGGGTCACACACATAAGGACAGGTTGATGAGAGGTAGAGTAAATAAGGAACACCATAAGGTACGATTCACTTAAGTGAATTATAGAACACCATAAGGTACGATACACTTAAGTGAAATACAGAATGTGGTAATGTACCACGTGCTTAAGTGACATGCGGTATATCATAAGGTATGATGCCCGTATGCTTAATTGGGATTTTAGTTTGCTGCCTTAATTGGGCTTTTAGCTTGCAGCCCAAGCAAGTGGTTCTATAAATAGAGCCCATGTGCTGAAGCATTTTACTTGATGAAATTTCGGTCCTGAAATCCTAGCCATATTTTGTCTCACTCTCTCACTCAAAGTTCTCATTCGTAAGCAGCTAACAATGTGACTGAAAGTGATCTGTTCGTGTGGAATGAGTAGAGGCGTTGTTCTTCATCAATGCTCGTGATCATAACATCGAGAGTATGAATCGCCAGAAGAGGTAATATATTCTATCACTGACTATGCCCATTTGTAAGGATCACTAAAGGAAAATTTTAATTTCCGTTACATTTTGGATCGCAATTTTCCTTCAGAAAATAGGGTGTTACACTTGCCATACAAGTGGAGGCCTATGGTAACTGCACTCAAGCTTGCAAAGGATCTCAATAACATTTATCTAGAAGAACTGGTGAGTTCTTTGAGAAGTCATGAGATTGAGCTAGAACAGGATGGACCTCAGAAGAGAGGGAAATCTGTTACGCTCAAATCTGTCAGAAGATCTGAGAAGTCCAAAGCTCTTCAAGCTGAAGAGATTGAGGATTCAGAAGAAGATTCTGATGAAGTTGAAGATAAGTTGTCTCTGCTATCCAGAAGGGTTAACCGTCTCTAGAAGATAGATCAAGGCAACATGTTCAGAAGTACTAGAAAGACTTATGGCCACTTCGAGTCTACTTTTGGTCAAAGGAAGTCTAGTAGCAAATAAGTCACTTGTTATGAGTGCAATGAGCCAAGACACTATAAGTACGATTATCCTAAACTTTAGAAGGATAAGCCCGAGAATAAAACTCTTAAAAGCAAGAAGAAAGGGCTGATAGCAACCTGGGATGATTCCGATTCTTCAAAAGATGACTTAGAAGAAGAACATGCTAACATGGCATTGATGGCACATGTTAGAACTTTGGAAGTGAAAATCCCTCTAGAAGATGAAGCAGATCTTGATTCAGACATATAAGAGATATTTTGTAAATAGGTATTTTCTGACCATACTCATTCAAAATTAACTTCTTCTTTACTTGAAATTCTGGAAAAGCATGAGTTACTCAAGATTAAATTCAAGGAACTTAAAAAGTCTCGTAAATCCACATCTTCCGAAAACAATAAGCTTAAGGAAGATCTCTTCATTATCAATGAAGAAAACTTTTTTCTTAAAGATGATAACTATGCTCTCAAAGGCATGAGAACTCTTCCTGAAGCTTCTGAGAGTAATGGATATCATTAAAAAACTATGACAAAGCTTTTCAGAAGTTCCTAGCCAGAAGCATAGGGAGAAGCATGATGGCTTTTATGATCTATGGCATGAGCATAAATGGGACCAATGGTGTTGGTTACAATTCCTATGACGAATCTAATTCTGATAAGGAAGAAAAACCTAATACTCTTCCCATTTTGTCTCTGTTAGGTTTGTGCCTAAAGATAAAGGAAAAGAAAAAGAGAAATCTGCTTCTGAACCTAAGGCCAAACCTTTGTCTAAATCTTCTCGCTTTAATTCCTATAAATATGATTATTCTGATGTTAAACCCAAAGTTGTTAAGAACTCTAGGAAAACTAACAAGAGAGGACTGAAAAAGTTGTGGCTACCCAAGAAACATATCATTTATGTTGCATATATCCTTAGCAGTGCAGTTGAAACACCTGTCATGGTTCCTGGACTCTGACTGCTTGCAACATATAACAAGAAGAAGGCATATGTTCCAAATCTTGGAACTTAAGCCTGGCAGAGTCATGGTCTCGAAGGTGATCAGAAGGGAAAAATCATAGGCTCCATAACAATTGGTAATGGGTGAAGTTATTGGTCACAAGGATGACTTACATTTTGCATTACATTTAGAACGCAGTCTCTCAAAAAGACTCTCTATGAATTGTGGTAGAACAAGAAGCCTATAAATTTCTTACTCCCATCGTTTTAATGCTATTGTTTATCTTGAACTCAAAAGAGAATTTTAACAAGCTTGATTCTAAAGATCAAAGTTATATCATGTTAAAGTATTATTAATGCTCAAAAGGCTATATAGTATACGATAATGAGACACTTTTTATTGAAGAATCAATCAATGAATAGATTTGATGATAACCTTGACTTTGAAAAGTCAAATATAGTTGAAATATTTACAGATATGGAGATTACTTATGCAGGCGCTGAAAGTAATGAAGCTGCTACAAAATCACTAGAAGTCAGAGACTTAGAAGATGCTCAACCGGAATTTTTCAAAAGCACAGACAAAGATCATCACATTCTAAGGAACTGATTCTGGGAGACAAGTCTAAACTTGTCAGAACCAGATCATCTTTCAACCCCTTTGAGCTTTGTGTCTCTAATAGAGCCTACATATTTTGATGAAGCTCTTTTGAACAAAGATTGGATTCTAGCTATACAAAAAGTACTCAATCACTTCTTAGAAAATGATGGCTTGAATGGAAGAATCGTGCTCCCAGCGTGCAGCCTTCCAAAATGATGTATGTACTTCTGAGGCGCATATTTTTCTTTTCTTTGGCTTCTTATATGTGATGCTTCAGAACTAGTGAAGTTCTCATATGTCAGAAGTATCCTTGATCATAATATTTTCTTGAGAATACCTCTGTCCATTGGAAACTGAAGATTTTACTTCATTAAATGAGGTGCTAAAATAGTGAATAGTTGGTGATTCAAAATAAAGACAACTGTCTTTTCTAAACCACGCCTAAGCACTTGATGTGACACATCGGGAAATGAGATAATCTTGGAATTAAATTTTAAATCTCATTGCTTTACCTCTTGTCATATTTTTTCATTATTCAAAATATTTTTCCATCATTGCAAACACTATTTAAAACTCACTCGCCTTACTTTACACAATTTCGCTACATTAATCTTACACTATCATCTTTTTAGCCCTAAAAGTTCCCAAACCCAAAAACCATTGGTTCGTGTTCGTGATTGATCATCTCCAACTATGGGTTCTTCCCTGTCAAATGCTCAACATATTCTTCTTCAACAACAACAACATATTTGTTCTCAACAACAACCTCAAGACAGTGACGATCCCATTATAGCATTGGCTACTCCAATCGAACAATTATATACTATTTCTGAAATGATCCTATATTTTGATAATCTTGCTGCCAATGGGTTTGATCTCACTAAAACGGTAGAAACTCATAGGTGAAATAACTATTTCACTCTTCTCAAAGGACCCACCTTTCCTGCTTTAGTCAAAGTTTTTTGGTCTAACGATTAAATCTCGAATCAATGTTTAATCTGCTCCAAAGTCTTTGGTAAATATTTTTGCATTCGTGAAGAGGATATTGCCAAACTTATCCAACACGATGGATCAGGTGTTCGTTGTCATAGAAAAAGAGTTACTTGGGAAATGCAAAGGGTTAAAACTTATGAATACATTGTTCAAAAGATCATTCTAGTTCTTTTCAGTAATGGCAAGGACTCCCAAAAGGCTTCCAACCTTTTTGATAACCTAAGGGTTTGGTTCAGAATCTTTTCTGGTAGTGTTTTTCACAAGAGTGGAACAAGTTCTCTAAAGCATCTTGATATGGATCACAAGTTTTTGCTATATTAATTGGCCATAGGAGAAATTATCAATTTACCAACATGTCTCACAACTTATCCTCATAGTGCTATGAGATTCTCCAAGAAGAGCTTCAAAAATCAAAGAAACTGGATTCCTTATGGAAGGCTAATCTTTGTCATTCTAGCCAAAAGTAAGTTTACAGAGAACTTGAACCTACGAGATATACCAGAAATCTTAATTGAAAAACCTTTCAATGGTACATACTTTCTAGAGATGTCTTTAATTAAGAAGGTTGTTAAGATGCTTGAAGCTTTGGTCCAGATGAAAATTTCTCATAGAAGATCCCCTACCGAAGAATCTCCCACCTTTATCCCTAAAAGGCCTGTTGAAACTTATCCATCTGCAACCAATCCTAAGAAATATTCTCGGGTCAACTCTCATGTTCCTTCTGATAAGGAGAAGAAAAAGAAGAAGAAAAGGAAATAATCCAAGAAGGAATGCCATGATGAATATTTTAAGCACATGAAGAAATCCAAGAAGACATATTCCAAGGAACAAACTTTTGGAATTAAGAAAGATGATCCAACTTCTCTTGATATTTATTTACCGAAAGTTGGTTCTGTGAGTTCATCCAAACAAACCACTTCAACTCTCCCACCTGTTTCCACACTTGGATCATAAATTCATCAAATAAATCCACCAGTTTCAGAAGCAAGACCTTTTGTTCCGTTACCAGAAATCACCCACATAAAGCTTCCCCCCAACACCTTTTATATCATTCCAAACACCTATTTCCATCCTGCTTTTCATCGAACTTATTTTCGTAAACCAACCTTCTTTGAGATCATAGAATAGTTTAAGCAAAAAAATTTCTCACACTCTAGCATACTTTGGAAATTTATTCATCTTGCATGGATCCTGAGAAGACATATGCTATCTAGATTTCCTTCAGAAGATGGATGGATATTAACTTTGATATCATGAAATCCATCTGCCGAAAAGATACTGAGACGAAGTATGAGGAATGGTTTAAAACCATTACAAAATTTCCTTTGAGTTTTCCTGCTCCAGAAATTCCGATTTCTGAACCTGAGCAACAGGGTGATGTTATTAATGGTTTTCATAAGTTGTTACTGCTAAAGCTTCTAGGCCTGACTTGGATTTGGTTGATGGTCAACTTTCTAGTTCAAAGGGGAAACAAGCTATGGAAGTTGAAGACCAACCAGTTGGGCTGAAGGCTGTTTTGGATAAACAACAGGAAGACAATTTTCTCATCCATCAACGCTTGGATAAGCAGGATGAAAGGATTACTGCTCAGGAGGCTTCATTCAAGCAATTGTTAGATATGTTGATGCAGTTCATGGTGAAGTTTGACAAGAAGGATGCTTAGAGCCTTAGCCCTTTGTCTTAGATCTTAAGAATATTTTTTCTTTTCTTTAATTATAGCATGGATGATGAATATTTCTAATCTTAACCGACCGTCGACGCGCAATGTTAAAGGTAGAGTTTTGTTATTTTTCTGGTCCGACCACATGTCCAAAGATAAGAAAGTCCAATCATAACGAGGCCCAATTAATAAACGAGCACACTAAGATGTTGAGGACTTAGGATACCTGTAATCAGAAATCTCACATTAAATCCTTTCCCTCAAGCAATTATCCACCATTAAATATAATTAAATAATCCATGTGTAAGGTGTCGAGTCACACAACTGTTAATTCTCTATTTTTATGTTTGGCATTATGTTTGGTAAAACTAATAGAGAAACAAATAATAGGATAAGCTATCTTGTTATGAAGAATAGGCTGAACAAGAAGTCCTATTCTATGTTAGGACATGTTGAGTTTAAATGTTTCAACATCTGAAGCAACATGTCGGATAAGATGTCCTATGCAGGGTCATACGACATTGCGCCTGAGCTGAACTGGACTGTTATATTCCGTTAAGTCACAAAAACAAAATAGACTTTGAGGATATTATATTATCCTATGTGGCACTGATTTGTAGGCCATGAAGAATCAAGAAGAATATTGACTCTGTAAATATGGAGATAATTTAGGAAGGTTTGATTGAATACCTATCTTGTAGCAGAATTTTATGTTGTTTGTAACAGGAAAAAATCTGTGATTTAAAGGCCCAAATCCAGTTGGGTATAGGTTATAAATAGAAGCTTTGTAACCTAGGTTTGTTACCATCCGAGAATATTAAAGATGTCATCATCAGGGTTGAGTTTATAGCCACTCTCTAGGAGAGTTGGTGTAAGTGAACCACTTGGGTTGTGAGATGGTCACTTTGTTCTCCTCGAAGTTGTGAAGAAAGAGTGAGTATTGTTCTTAAAGGAAGCTTTTAATAAACTCAATGGTTTTTTCTTAGTCAAGGGTCTTGGATAAGTATTGTCATGGAAGTGTGTCTTTCGTTTTGCTATCATGGAAGTGTGTCTTCCTATTAGTGCCCAATTGTTGTCTGTAATTGAAGAGGGATTAAGGAGGGCCTCATATCTAGGTGAGTCTTAGATAGAAGTCTAGAAAGGGTAGTGATCAAGTGATTAGAACGTAAACTAGATGTTTATTATAGGGTCTATGAATTGATACTATTTGAGTATACTTATCCCTGGCTTGGTAGCCCCTAGAGTAGGAAGGTTATTCCAAACTGGGTTAACAATTCCTGTGTGTTGTTTATGCTTTTAAGTACTGTTTTTAATGTTTATAACTTGCTTGTTTGTTTATGTTGGATCAAATGTCTCAACATGTTATAGGACATATGAATTCTGTCATACCAAAATTTCAATTGGTATCAAAGTAGACATCTTGTTTGTTTCTGGATGAGATCCATGGGGGATACTTTCTGGTTTATATGCAAGGTAAAAGGTTTCTACTGAAAAGTTGTTTGAACTTGGAGAGTTCATATTGTTGTTTAAACGGTCCCTAGAAGTGGAGGATGGATTGTTCATGACAGGGTGTGTATTGGACATGTCTGTGTTATTTTCAGGCGCGTAGCTTTGGTGGCAAGATATTGTGTTGAGGGTTTGATTTATTTTAAAACCTAGGTTAACTTGTTGCACCGGGAGTATGGTGTGTATGTGAAAAGGTTTATGTTGTGCCTGAACGTTGCTGAGGAGTTTTCTGGTTTGTTCCACTGCATGTATATCTGATGGAAAACTCTTGGTGGTTTTGTGTGTTGAGTCTGCAACACTTTATTCTCGTCTGAAGGTGTATCCCATGGTGTGGTGATACTTGAAGAGAGGTTCAACTATCTTGTTAGAGTTGCCAAAGATACTTGAGGTTTATCTCAAGTTCACTCATAAAGGCCCTCATATATGAGTTTGTTGAAAAGAGATTTGAGAAAGTTAGAAGTAATTAATTTTTGCTTTTAATCCTAAAAGGACAATCTCTAGCCTTTGATACAAGATCTCTTGGTGTGTTCCTTGTGAAAGGAACTAATATCCTACCAGATGTTGGAACATCTAACCAGCAGATTATGCAGAATCTTATTGGATAAAGGTAGGGCTTAGTAGATGCTTTAGGGGCTAAACAAATATGTGTTGATCACATATGTTTGGAACCTACTCCTGATCCGGAAGAGGAGGCATCTGTGTTGTGGGTCTAAGAAGTTTCTTTGCTAGAAACATATCGTATATTAAGTATGTTGGTCAGGTTACGATCAACATATTAGACACTCATTAGGTTAATTTATTTCTGATCTAAGTGAATTAGTGTGCAGCTATTGTATGATTCTCAAGGAATTCTTAGCAATTAAAAAGGGGGAGTCCTTAATCTGAAGCTGTAATATCTTGAAGAAATGTCAGACATAATGTCTTGACACCTGTGTATTGAGAAATTTTTTCTCAATATGTCTGGTGGTTCTTTTCATAAATAGGATGAAGTTTGTTTACTCTAACTTGGTATTCTTATCAAGTCTATGAGAGCATGGAACTCTTGTTCTTTTGTTGTGTAAAGGTCTTTCAAGGATTGTCTGCATTGGAGTTGTGTCAACCGAAATTCTATGGTTGATTGGTGTCTGCACTATTGAAGAGTCATCTGAGTCCCCTAGGATGAGAATTTTAGTTGTTTGAAGCAAGGAGGAGTTATTATTTTTTGGACCAAAGGATTATGGTTCCCTGGTATCTATATGGGAAGTTCCTTTCTCTGCTAAGGGTTTAGTTATATGGCATCCTCACATAATGGAACAGATGTTTTGCAAGGACAAAAGGGAATCCTTGTGTATTGGGAGTAGTAGACTTAGTCTGAACAGTCTGCTTGTGGTGTAAAATGATCATACATTTCCATGTTTGTTGAAGGTTGCTCCAGATACCTGTTATGTGGAATCTCCTCTTTAGGTGCAGAAGGATGACATCCAACATCTCAAAATTAGACAGGAGGTCTGAATTTTAAACGTTTAAGAAGAAGATTCTTGAGATGTGTAATATGAAGGTTTCTGCATGTATGTATGATTTGGTGTTGAAAGCTGATCAGCTATTGATGGTTGACCCTCTTGTATCCCTTACAAGAGTTATGGATTACTATGATGTCTCCAAACCATAATTAATGGTGAAATCCATGTGTTTAAGACTGATGTCAGATCTGATGTTGGAACATCGTCTCAAAGTGTGTTTTATTCCTTCAACCAAGGAAGTTGTTGTTATCCATAATGGAGTTTAAGGTCAAGCCATTGACCTAATCTGAAATATTATGGTGTGAATGAATGTCATCGAATGGTACCAGACATATGTAGAAGAAGGATGTCAGACAAAATGTCCTACCTTGTGTGAGAAGGTAATCTTATCTTACTTATGATAAATACTTTGATGGGAGACTAAGTATTTGTCTAAAGAGTTATGCAATTCTTCATTCCGAACATTGTGTTTCAGAGAGTATGTGAGAGTTTATTTCTCTCCATAGCATTCAGGTGGTTGGTATAACCTGAGTAATCTGCATCGGCTGTGTGTTCTATTGGGAGCTTCATAAAGGATTTCTATGCATAATGAGTCCTTTGAATTGATTTAAGAACCAGAGTGGTTTGGGTTTTATATTAAGAAACTGATGTCCCAAATGATATTATAACATCATGATCGTTGATGGCTTTTTTTTTTTGCTTGGGATTGTGCATGTGAAGTTGGATGCTCAAGCATTATTTGTCAGAAATGGAATTTCTGACTATGTGGATTAGATTGTGGAGAGTCTAATCCTATCTACAGTAGTATGCTTGGTGAATGCATGACTACTTTGTTGAAGACTCCACTAGTATCAGCATTTTCTAGTGAACGAAAGGGAAGAATAAGGTTATCAGATACTGAGGTTTGATCAGAATGCCTATTAAAGTGGGGTTCTTCTACTACAAAATAAAAGATGGTGGCATTCTGGAACTGGTGCAGCAAGCAAGCTAAGAGGATTTGTTCAGGAATATGTGAGAAATTCCAAAGCAAGTGTGTCATGTATGAACCTCAGATGTGTTCAAGTGGTTATCTTCAGTGGGAGCTTTGGTTATCCTTGATAGGGGGAGGCAAGTGAGTGTTTATGGATTGTAGCTGAAGTGATGCAGATTATGTAGCTTGTTGTCGTACCCCAAGTTTGTCCTACCTTGATGGTTTTATTCTTCGAGATCGAAATAGAAGAAATATTCAATTAAAGATGGTACAACAATATCTGATGGCCAATCTTTACCCAAGACTAGGGGTGTATTTTTAATTCAGGAAAACGGGGCTTTCTAAATCAGAAAGACTCGCGTATCCGTGAATCCATTTGCGAGGCATGTTAGCCATTGGCCCATGCGATTCGTAAATGGAAATTAATGGAGTAATTGTAAAATTATTGATTATTAAATAGTCGTTAGTAAAAGGGAGGTTGAAGTTAGATTAAGCCCGCTCAAGTTTAAATTGTATAAGCTTATGTAGGTTAAGTTGATTATAGTAAAAATAGGGGGTGTAATTACAAATAACAGGCCCATTGAAGTTTCTGAAATCGATCCATTTGTCATTTCTATTGCGGATTTGTTGTAGAAAATTAGTACGAAGTGTTTGCTGTTATCATCACCTTTTTAAGGAAATTCTTCTTTGCAGCCCGTTAAAAGAAATTTATTTCAATTGTTACTAAAAAGGGGGTAAACTGTTTTGTTAAAATCGTTTTTTTATTAAAAGTCTTGTTTTGGATCTATTGCAAATTATAGGCCCATTACGTTTTGAGCCCATTAGATATTGTGGTGCTGTTTTGTTTAGAAAAAAGAAAGTACTATTATCAAAACTGCAGATATTATATATTTCTTTATAAAAAAATGTGATACTTCATTTTCATTTATTATTATTAACAACTATATTTGGTTTGTTAAAGAAAAAACGTTAGATCATTTTCAGTTGGCTGATGCTGGCCCAAAATCATAAGAAAAAAAACGATCACTGTGCAAATCTTGCCAAAAGTTATGCAGGTTTCCAATGCTAACAATTACTCTTGGAATCAACTTTCCAAATGAAACAAATCCAGAACAGAAATAATTAATCCAAATCAGATCTAAAATACATTTTACTGCAAATCAAAAAATGAATCTTCATATATCCTAAAGCCTAGATATGATTTACAGAAAGAAAATAGAATCAAAACTAATCCAATTTGTATTACTGTAAGATCCGAAAGTCATTAAATCAATCTAAATATAATTGTTCATTACAAACCTCAGATGATATAAAAAATACCCAATACACATAATAGAAAGATGACAGCTAAACTAAACCCTAATTTCTTCCTAAAATCAAGGCTAAGTTTGAAATTTGTAACAGCAATTGAAAAAAAAACTAAAAGGAGCCTTATAAATACTAAGAAAGAAAATACAGAAAAGAGGGCAATTTTTTGACAGAAGAAGAACATCGTGCACGCGGTTCGTTGACAGAGACAGAAAAACAGTAGGGTTTTAGAGACAGAAAAACAAGAAAGAAGGAAATTGAAGAAGAACCAAGACTTTGACGTTGAAAGAATAAGCAATTAGAGTTTCTGGATCGGAAACCCTAATCGCTAGCCGTTGAAATATCCATCATCGCCGCCTCCCTTGCTCTGTCGCTCCATTACCACCCCCTCAAGCTTGTCACCACTTCGTCGTAACCTGCAAAAGAGAGAAAGGGCTTATCAAGGACAAATCAAACATAAATCCAGATTCTGGAATCATAAAGGGGTATTTGAACTCATCTTCCTTTTGCTCTAAACTATTTGATTTGGGGTTTTTACTGTTTGGGGTTGCGGTGTAGAGGGAGGTAGGTTGGTATGCCGCCGCCGGTTTTGGGTGAGGGTTGTTAGAAGAGGAAGAAAGAAGGGTTTTTGAGGATGGCGTGAGAGAGAGAGAAGATGAGGTACTGTAAAGAATGAAAATGTATAAAAAACAAAATTATAATTCGTCTGTGTCTTATACCCGCGCGCCCACCATAGCAATCATGTTCTTTCGTTATTGGCCATCAGATTTTGATCAGGCGGCCGTAAGGCCAAGCCACGTGATAAGATTCATACACCCGCGCACACACAATTAGCCTGCCTCCTTCAATCCGTAATGGGCTTAGGCCCGCTGTTACTCACACCCCCTTTCAACCTTTTGCTAAACACAACAACCACTTACACCCCCCTTTACCTGGACTATTCTGAGCCTAGCCCAACTTCCTTTTAGCACCCCCTCCTTTGCTTATCAACAAGAAAATTTCACCCCCCAAATTTACTTAATATTTTTATTATTTTTATTATTATTTCTTTTTATATTACTTTTCATATTATTTTTTATATTAAGTATTTATTTCTTTTTTATTTATAATTATTATTATCATTATTTATTATCATATTTTAAATATTAGTATTATTATTTATCATATGCAAATATTATTATATTTAAATATTATCATATAATCAAATAAATTATTTTCATGATAAAATTGCGTACATTTTTTTTATATATTATTTGCATTAAATATTTTCTAATCATGCATTAATCAAGATTTTCGCAACTAATACAATTAAAAAACACAAACAAACCTCGAACTACTTTTCGCAATAAAACTAAACTAATCAACTATCTTTTTTGCAAATGGGTTTCAAGCTAGTTTTGGCTTACTGTGTTCTCAGTCAAAATCTCCGCAATCACTACTCCCTACCGAGTGCGAAGTGATTCAAAATATGCTTGCAAACCCCTAAAAAACACCAACCCATACGAACTACGAATTGGGACTCTGATTCCTCACAAGAGGATACGTAGGCACGTGATCTAAAATCGTGGCGAGTCTTGCTAATTAAAACTTAAAACCCTGTTTACCCCAAACCTAAACCTAGAGCTTAATATCCTTGTGAACAAGGTAGATGAAAGGTGCCTAACACCTTCCTTTCGTCTAATTGAGTCCGTAACCTAGAATCTTTGTCCGCGAATTAGGGTTTTCTGTTAGGTTCCCTTCCCTAGGATAAAAACTAATAGTGGCGACTCTTGATTAAAAAACCAGTTGCTACAGCTGGCGACTCTACTGGGGACTCTCCTTAACTCTAGGTTTAGGTATTTTTTTGGGTTTCTTATTCTTATTTGCTTTATTTATTTATTGCATTTATCTATTTTATCGCATTTATTTATTTACTGTCAAATTCTCTTATTATCATATATTTACTGCATGGCGGGATTTCTCTATCTCAAAAATATTTTCCATATAACTCTTAGAAAGAAGGTTCGTCTATTAGCTTAGGGGGTACATCATCCCTGCGAGTGTATGTGACGACTTCGCCTAGAGTCGGTGAACTTCCGAAAAAGGAATACTTATCGAGAGATATCCTCTTGACAAGTAGGACTTTGGAAGGTCACCCATGACTCTTTGTGACGGCCTTAACCTAAAATCTCATGACGAGACCTTTCACGACTTTGAGACGAAAGTCTCAGTTCGTAAAGAGGCTCCACCTAAGGGAGGCCCTTGCGCCTTTTCCCTCTGGTGCTATTCATGATACCCTTAAGGAAACCACTTTCTGGGAGGGCAGATCAACCGTAGGTCAAAATTAAGGAACCTACCTTCTAAGGATACTTATTACAAAGAGTCCCGTCACTCAACCTTACACCCACGCATTCATATATTTCATGTATTCGTCATACATTTATCATATACTCGTCACCCGTTTCTTTATCTTATTCACGAGGTACAAAAAAAATAAAATCAAGATCTCAGTGATTGTCTTTAAAAATGGATACCAAAGGAAACAACTTGCTCACGTCGACACGCCAACATGCCTGAAATCAAGGCCACAAAAGGGAAATAACGTGCTGAAGACTTTCTCAAGTTTTGTCCAGCAACAATGGATGATTTCAGGAGCAGATATATGCAGACGTGCCTAGAAGACTTATTTCCTTTTTGCCTGATGTCACGCAAATAAAGTTTTGGCTTAAGATCGTAATATTTTTCCATATCTGAATTACATTACTTTCAATAAAGGTGTTTTGTTTCCACATCGTTTGCATATCTATTTTTAAAGATAGTCGCCAAGTAAAATAATAAAGGACAAGCATGTACCCAGAGGAATAAGGCATTTAAAACAATAACCATTTCATATTCATACACATTTATTCGCACGCATGCATTCACGAACACCTGCATATCATGTCAAATCTCATTTTTCAAAAACACCTCTCCAGTTGAACAATTGGTATAAGAAGATATCCACCTCCTTGGCCTCCATATCAAACAAGGGCCTATTAACAAAAAACAATGGAGCAAATCGAGGAAACGCAGGCTACATTCAAAGAGGACCTCGACCAAGTAAAGGGTGACGTCACCATAATAAAAGGAGATCTGAGTCAAGTTCTCCTAGCTTTGAAGAACATCATTGACAGGCAAGACCAGATCCCAGGGCAGCTTTTGAAGAAGTAGCCCAAACTATTGGTGCATCAAGCGGTCACCAACTAAGGAAAGAGCCAGAAGCAGGAATCCTAAAGTCCGTCATGACCCAACAAGAAGCTGAAACTGAAGGGTTTTTCCTACCGCCACCAAAAGCAGGGGCATCTCATACCCTACAGATTCCAACCAATAATGCGGACTCCCGCTAGGACACAACAAAGCTTTCGAAATATCTCTACAAAGGCTAGGGAACTAGGGGATAGTCCAATTCGGACAATACCCTAAGGAAAAATATAAAGTGTATCTGAAGGGCGAAGCACATTTTCCTCCGATCCAAGAGACTTTTGTCAACAATGGAGCAGTGCATGACAGACATGGGGAGAAAATATTCAACGAAGTCAACACCAAAGGGGCAACTGAATTCATCCGAGAATGCGCCCCAGAAGGAGAACTCAAAAGATGGACCATCGTAGAGATTCTTGAGACCTTTTTCTTTCCTAATTAATTTTTCTTGTTTTAGAAAGAACCTATGTCAAGCCCGAGGCATAGGGGTTGCTTGTAAGGGTTCCCCCGTTTTGTTTCAGACAATATTTGCGATTAATAAAAGTTATATTGTGTTTTAAATTAAGATCCCTTTATTTCTCTTGCATTTATATCTTAAATTTAAAAATGGCAATACTTTCTCTGCATATGCATTTTCAAATATTCATCTGTGCCAAAACATGATAAAGGTGCAAATACATGCCCAAAAACACCGATAATGCTACTGTTGTAACCCGATATAATTTTGATGCTCCTATCAACCAAGCTAAAGAGGAAGATGATAAAGATATTGAACTCTCTGAGAAAATGGCGAGGGAAATAAAATGAAAGGCTAACAATATACAACCATATCAAGAGGCTATTAAGACCACTAATCTGAGCACAAGGGAAGTTCTGAGAGAAACCAAGCTAAGGGGAAATGTTAGAGCGGAGCCCCAAAGAAGCCAATCAAGTTATTGCGCATATCTACAGAAACAGGCCAAGGCCAAATACAGACAGTGTTGTAAAAATAAGCAACTACGAAATACCAAGATCTGACGAAGAACCCGAGCTAGGGGCACCTTGGGTATCCACGTTCGACGAGGCTTCAAATACACCGGGGCACGATGTAGGGGTAGTATTGACTTCTCCAAAGAATGCTCACAAGCTATATACCAATTCAATGGTGAACGGGATACTAAACATCCAAAACTGATTCTATATCGGGATCATGTTTTAATACTAACTGCGGAATTTGCAAAAATCATTTTCAGTCACGTCCCACGAAAAGGGAATCAAATGACAGACGCCTTGGAAACTATATCGTAACTTTCTCAAACCACGAATCGTGCATCATAAACAGACGCTTCGAAGACCCGTACATTGCCTTGCTATATAACAAGCCTTGGTTTCAGGACATCCGGAAAATTCCTCTAGCATTGGCAAACAAGCCTTACGAGAATTATCCACGGAATTCTTTCAAAGTAACGGTATACTGTACAATATGAACCACGGCATGGTACTCAAGAAGATTCTTCTACCTCGCCTCGACTCGCGTGGTAAACGAATTCCCAATTACGAAGGTCCATACATAGTCAAAACAGCATCCCTCGGTGGTAATCTTGTCTCCACAATAATGGATGGGGAAGAACCATCGCACCCGGAAAATTCAAACACAGTCAAAAACACTATGTATAAGAAGATCACTAAGCTCGAACCTTAAACAGGCAACTTAGGAAAAAAGGAGCGCCCCGATGGATCGAAACCCTTAAAGGGAGATCCAGGCAAAAATTAGGGGCATATAGACCAAAAAATCATCCCGGTGGATTGAAAACCCTAAAGGGAAATCCAGGAAAAAATTAGGGATCATTCAAAAAGAAATAAAGAATAAAAAGACTGTGATCTAAGAACTACGACTACGAACCACAAAGGGAGAGATAGACCTGAATCATACAACTCAGAAGCAAAGGAGATAAGATCATTAAAAGGATATTGGGGAACAACAGTAGCAATTATCATTTTTATTGCCATTTACAGTTTTAAAACCTTCTGTAATTACCTCTTTCTATGAATTGCATCTTGTACTCTCGCCTACTCAGGGGCATATTAATAAAACACTGGCTTTCTTTGCATTTTTCAAATTATGTTTTTTCTTTTCTCAGATTTGTTTATAAAATACTATGATTATTACTTGTGAATATTGTCTTGAAATCATTTCAGGGGATTAACAAAATAAAAGCATTTGATGAAACATCGAAAAACATTTTGGGTTAGAAAAATATCCAAAGAAAATCCACGTCTACTTCCATGCACATGGCTACTCCTACGTCTTGCCACACAAAAATCTATACACATGTCTACGCCTGTATCTATGCATATCTATGCATCCGTACACGAAGTCTACGTCTATACACATGTCTGCGCCTATGCTTGCACTCAACAATACAAAGGCTATACATATATCTACGCGTCCCTACACAAAGTCTACGTCCATGTCAGCGCCTATGCCTACACTTGCAACACAAAGCCTGCGTCCGCACATGCATCCACGCACATGTGTACTCCTGCCAATTCTATACATACGTCTACGCTTACGCCTACGCCTACAACATAAGAATCTAGGCATATGCCAATACATACATCTACTCTTACGCCTGTGCTTACAACATAAAAGGCTACACATATGCCAATACATACGTCTACGCTTGTGCTCACAACATACAAATCTACACATAGGCCATTAACTACGTCTACGTCTACGCCCGCGCTCACTATACAAAATCAATGTCAAATTTTGCTAACATTATCCACTGTGTTCAAGTTCAATAAAGCTGCAACGACACAATATACAACGCCAGGAATTGGTAACTCTAAGCCAATGGTTTAAAGGAGAGAATGCCAGAAATGGTCTTTATAACATTTCAAAGCATATACGCATCTTACACACATTTCACACATACATACCCTATACATTTCAATATTCAATACACTCAGGGTTCCATATCAATGTCAAACATCATACATTTCACATACATACAACATTCCATACACATGCATACACATGCATCACATAGAAAACAGACAAGTAATCCCACCCTCGGTTCAACTATCTAACGGTTGACCAACGCAATACTTCTCCTACGATTCAACCTGTCACCTCAGTCTTCATGCCGTGACACATTCCTCCCATCACCTAAGTCCTCCTACAGTGATGAGTTCCTTACAAACCTAGTACATTGCCTCTGAGCTGCAATGTATATGCACAATTCAGAACATTTCCTCTAAGCCGCAATGTACTCACAAAACTCAGCATATTGCCCCTAAGCCGCAATATATTATCCAACTCAAAACACATTGCCTCTAAGCCGCAATGTATTATCCGGATCCACGCGTTGCCTCTAAGCCGCAACGCATTGTCAAAACCCATTACATTGCCTCTAAGCCGCAACATATTCTCAAATACCCATTACATTGCCTCTAAGCCGCAATGTATGTATTATCCAAGCCAACACATTGCCTCTAAGCCGCAATGAATTATCAAAACTCGACACTTTCCTCTAAGCCGCAATGTATTATCCAAGCCAACACATTTCCTCTAAGCCGCAATGCGTTCTCCAAACTCATTACATTGCCTCTAAGCCGTAATGTTTTTGCAAAACCTAGATTATCGCCTCAGACTTTACGCAGCGATGCTCGAAAACAAAACCTAGCTTATCGCCTTAGACTTCACGCAATGATTTGAGAACCCAATCCATTGCCTCAAACTTCATGCAACAATGTATTTCGTTATGCCAAATTCCAGACCATCATCTCAGACTTCATGCAATGATGTTCGAAACCAAAATTTATCTTATCACATCAGACTTCACACGGTGATTTGCAAACATAACCCATTGCCTCAGACTTCATACAGTGATGTTCGAAACAACAAATTTAGCTTATCAGATCAGACTTCACACAGTGATTTACAAACCTAACCCATTGCCTCAGTCTTCATGCAGCAGTGTGTTCCCTTATTCTGCGATGGAGATCATTGCCTCAGACTTCATGCAGCAATGTATTCCAAACTCCATACCATCGTCTCAGACTTTATTCAGTGATGTTCGAAACCAAATTTAGCTTATTACATTAGACTTCACGCAGTGATTTGCGAACCTAACCCATTGCCTTAGTCTTCATGCAGCAATGCGTTTCTTTATTCCACAAAATCCGGCTTATCGCATCAGACTTCACGCAGAGATTTGTGAACCAAACTCATTGCCTCATACTTCATGAAGCAATGTACATCTCTTTACTCCGTAACACAAACCATTGCCTCAGACTTCATGCAGCGATGTTCGCAACCAAATTTAGCTTATCATATCAGACTTCACGCAGCGATTTGCGAACCTAACCCAATGCATCAGACTTCAGGCAGCAATACCTTCCTTTATTCCATAAACATCGATCATTGTTTCAGACTTCATGCTACAATGCTCAAAAGAAAACAAAAGCTTTAACCCATTGCATCGTACTTCGTGCAGAAATGTGTTTCTTTATTCCAAAGCTCTAGCCCATGGCCTCAGTCTTCAAGCAGCCGGGCATCATCAATTGTTGTTTTATTCATCCCCCCAAGAGGATGAATAAGCAAAAGCAAACCAAGACGTACAGGATTTCTCTCAAGTTCAAGACCATCGGCCGCGTCATCAAACCCTAGTAAGCGATACATCACCGAAATTTCCTACCTCCTTAAGACTCTTAAGGGTATGCTATATCAGTATAACCTTATGTTTGTCAGACAAATTTTGGGATACTTCAAGTATTCAATAAACTTCCAATCAGAATACACAAAACTCACATTTTCTCGCACTATTCAATTGAAAGATAATTGAACAGGGGCAGTTGTCGTACCCCAAGTTTGTCCTACCTCGATGATTTTATTCTTTGAGATCGAAATAGAAGAAATATTCAATTAAAGATGGTACAACAGTATCTGATGGCCCATCTTCACCCAAGGCTAGGGGGTGTATTTTTAATTCAGGAAAATTGGGCTTTCTAAATCAGAAAGACTCGCGTGTCCGTGAATCCATTCGCGAGACATGTTAGCCATTGGCCCATGCGATTCGTAAATGGAAATTAATGGAGTAACTGTAAAATTCTAGATTATTAAATAGCCGTTAGTAAAAGGGAGGTTGAAGTTAAATTAAGCCCGCTCAAGTTTAAATTATATAAGCTTATGTAGGTTAAGTTGATTGTAGTAAAAATAGGGGGTGTAATTACAAATAACAGGCCCATTGAGGTTTCTGAAATCGACCCATCTGTCATTTCTATTGCGGATTTGTTGTAGAAAATTAGTACGAAGTGTTTGTTGTTATCATCACCTTTTTAAGGAAATTCTTCTTTGCAACCGGTTAAAAGAAATTTATTTCAGTTGTTACTAAAAAGGGGGTAAATTGTTTTGTTAAAATCGTTTGTTTATTAAAAGTCTTGTTTTGGATCTATTGCAAATTATAGGCCTATTACGTTTTGAGCCCATTAGATATTGTGGTGTTGTTTTGTTTAGAAAAAATAAAGTACTATTATCAAAACTGTTGATATTATATATTTCTTTATAAAAAAATGTGATACTTCATTTTCATTTATTATTATTAACAACTATATTTCGTTTGTTAAAGAAATAACGTTGGATCATTTTTAGTTGGCTGATGCTGGTCCAAAATCATAAGAAAAAAAACAATCACTATGCAAATCTTGCCAAAAGTTACGCGGGTTTCCAACGCTAACAATTACTGTTGGAATCAACTTTCCAACTGAAACAAATCCAGAACATAAACAATTAATCCAAATCAGATCTAAAATACATTTTACTGCAAATTAAAAAATGAATCTTCATATATCCTGAAGCCTAGATATGATTTACAGAAAGAAAACAGAATCAAAACTAATCCAATTTGTATTACTGTAAGATCTGAAAGTCATTAAATATAATTGTTCATTACAAATCTCAGATGATATACAAAAAACCCAATACACAGAATCGAAAGATGACAGCTAAACTAAACCCTAATTTCTTCCTAAAATCAAGGCTAAGTTTAAAATTTGTAACAACAATTGAAAAAAAACTAAAACGATCCTTATAAATACTGAGAAAGAAAATACAGAAAAGAGGGCGATTTTTTGATAGAAGAAGAACAGAGTGGGTGCAGTTCATTGACAAAGACAGGAAAACAGTGGGGTTTTACAGAGACAGAAAAATAAGAAAGAATGAAATTGAATAAGAACCAAGACCTTGACGTTGAAAGAAGAAGCGATTAGAGTTTCCAGATCGGAAACCCTAATCGCTAGCCGTTGAAATAGCCATCACCGCCGTCTCCCTTGCTCCATCGCTCCATTACCACCCCCTCAAGCTTGTCACCACTTCGTCATAACCTGCAAAAGAGAGAAAGGGCTGATCAAGGACAAATCAATCAGAAATATGGAATCTGGAATCATAAAGGGGTATTTGAACTCAGCTTCCTTTTGCTCTAAACTATTTGATTTGGGGTTTTTACTGTTTGGGGTCGCAGTGTAGAGGGAGGTGGGTTGGTATGCCGTCGTGGGTTTTGGGTGAGGGTTGTTAGTTAGAAGAGTAAGAAAGAAGGGTTTTGAGGATGGGGTGAGAGAGAGAAGATGAGGTACTGTAAAGAATGAAAATGAATAAAAAACAAAATTATAATCCGTCTGTGTCTTATACCCGCGCGCCCACCATAACAATCGTGTTCTTTCGCTATTGGCCATCAGATTTTGATCAGGCGGCCGTAAGGCCAAGCCACGTGATAAGATTCATACACCCGCGCACACACAATTAGCCTGCCTCCTTCAATCCGTAATGGGATTAGGCCCGCTGTTACTCACACCCCCTTTCAACCTTTTGCTAAACACAACAACAACTTACACCCCCCTCTGCCTGGACTATTCTGGGCCTAGCCCAACTTCCTTTTAGCACCCCCTCCTTTGCTTATCAACAAGAAAATTGCAAAAAAAACCCAGATTTACTTAATATTTTTATTATTTCTTTTATATTACTTTTCATATTATTTTTTATATTAAGTATTTATTTATTTTTTATTTAAAATAATAATCATTATTATTATTTTTTATTATCATATTTTAAATATTAGTATTATTATTTATTATATGTAAATATTATTATATGATCAAATAAATTATTTTCATGATAAAAATGCATACATTTTTTTTATATATATTATTTGCATTAAATTTTTTTTAATCATGCATTAATCAAGATTTTCGCAACTAATACAATTAAAAAACACAAACAAATCTCAAACTATTTTTCGCAATAAAACTAAACTAATCAACTATCTTTTTTGCAAATGGGTTTCAAGCTAGTTTAGGCTTACTCAGTCAAAATCTCCGCAATCACTACTCCCGACCGAGTGCGATGTGATTCAAAATATGCTAGCAAACCCCTAAAAAACATCAACCCATACGAACTACGAATTGGGACTCTGATTCCTCACAAGAGAATACATAGGCACACGATCTAAAATCGTGGCGAGTCTTGCTAATTAAAACTTAAAACCTTGTTTACCTCAAACCTAAACCTAGAGCTTAATATCCTTGTGAACAAGGTAGATGAAAGGTGCATAATACCTTCCTTTCGTCTAATTGAGTCTGTAACCTAGAATCTCTGTCCTCGAATTAGGGTTTTCTGTTAGGTTCCCTTCCCTAGGATAAAAACTAATAGTGGCGACTCTTGATTAATAAACCAGTTGCTACACTTGTGTATGTATCAAGCATTTGGAGAATGTATGCCTTATGAAGGGTTTTGAGAAGTGTCACATGTGGTGGTCTTTATATTTTGATTTGGAGCTGGACAAAAAGGAGCATATATAGATACCAATGAAAGACAATATATTTGTATGAAGCATCTTGGTCTGATGTTTGAAAATGTATGGTCAAGATTTTATTTAAGAAAAGGAAGGCAATGTCTGACTGGATGTCATGACACTTTTCGAGACATGTTCTCTCCTTGAGCCAAACAAGGAAGGAGTATGGACGGTATTGTCAAGAGGTTATATAAAACGTGATAATCATCTCTTCACGCGAATGTATTGTAATTATGAAGACAATCATAATATGTTTTGGACGGTGCATTGTTGGTTATCTTCCTCAAATAACATTCTCATTGACCAAGATCGTTATTTTCTAAGAAGACTTCTTAATTATTTAAGAAAGGGTCCTTCCTTCACCTCTTTCATCTGGTGGTGGTCATTCTTTCTATTTTCTGATGGTCTATATCTAGGTGTGGATGAGTACATCTTGGGTCTGGTCATGTGAGGGTCTTAGTTGCCCTTTTTTGGTAAAAAAAGAGGAGAGAGATGTTGTTCAGCTAGTAAGTCTGAGCTTGGTATTTGAACCAGGTTCGCAAGGATGTCAAAGAGAATGTTCTGATCTAAGTATCTTGGTCTTGATATTTGTGTCTTGTGATCTGAGTGATGAACATAATTGTGACTTGTTTTCTAAGTTACCCAAATTGAAGGTATTATGGGGTTGAGTGGTATTTGGTTTCTCCCTGGGAGGAATGTTTCTAGATAAAGGGGAAATGAACTCAGTCTGCGAGGAATGTTTTTGGAATTGACATCATCCCGTGTTGGTCGTAATGGATTGGTTCGGCTGAACATGAAGAGGAGCGGTCTGTGATGGCCGAGCCTTTGAATATGGAATAACAATGTTTAGAGTTGCTGCGAACAGATGTTGGATTTAATAATCTAACATCAACCAGCCAGAGTTTACTATTTCTCCTTTCTATCTTTGTCATATTCTGGCTAAAAAGGGGGAGAGAATGTGTGTTGGACTGTCATGAAGAAGTCTTATTGTTGATGTTGCGACATCATGGCTGAAATGTGTGAAGACTAATGATTATCATGAAGAAGTCCTATTGTTGAAGTTGTGACATCATTGCTGAAATGTGTGAAGACTAAAGACTGGATGCTTCTGATGCTTTTAGATTATGATTGTTGCTAATTGATTGTATTGAGTTATGTTCTGATTGTATGTAAATTAGTTTTAGCCAAAATAAGCCAAATGGGGAGGTTGTTAATTCTCTATTTTTATGGTTGACATTATGTTTGGTAAAACTAATAGATCAACAAATAATAGGATAAACTATCTTGTTATGAAGAACAGGTTGAACAAGAAGTTATATTCTATGTTATAACATGTTGAATTGAAATGTTTCAACATTTGGAGCAACATGTCAGATAAGATGTCCTATGCAGGGTCTTACGATACGCGCCTGAACTGAACTGGACTTGAAGGCCCAAATCCAGTCGCGCCTGAACTGAACTGTAACTTGAAGGCCCAAATCCAGTTGGGTGCTTTGTAATCTAGGTTTGGTACCAACCGAGAATAGTAAAGTTGTAATCATTAGGATTGAGTCTGTAGCCACTCTCCAGGAGAGTTGGTCTGAGTGAACCACTCGGGTTGTGAGATGGTCACTTTGTTCTCCTCGAAGCTGTGAAGAAAGAGTGAGTATTGTTCTTCGAAGAAGCTCGTAAGAAACTCTAAGTTTTGTTCATAGTCAAGAGTCTTGGCTAAGTATTGTCATGGAAGTGTGTCTTCAATTTTGCTGTCATGGAAGTGTGTCTTCCTTTTTGTGTTCAATTGATGTCTGTAATGGAAGAGGGGTTAAGGAGGGCCTCATATCTAGGTGAGTCTTAGATATAAGTCTAGCAAGGATAGTGATTAAGTGATTAGGTCGTAAACTGGAGGTTTGATGTAAAGTCTATGAATTGATACTATTTGAGTAGACTTATCCCTGACTTGGTAGCCCCTAGAGTAGGAAGATTATTCTGAACTGGGTTAACAATTCATGTGTGTTGTTTATTCTTTTCAGTACTATTTTAATGTTTATATGTTTCTTGTTTGTGTATGTCGGATCAGATGTCTCAACATGTCATCGGACATCTGAATTCTGTCATACCTAAATTTCAACAAGGATGTTTTTTTTTTGAACAAAAGAAATTTTCATTACCAAAACACAATATACACAACCGATCAAACAAATCCAGACAACACCAAAAGACAAGAAAGAGTCAATACATTACTTTATGCAAAAAAGTAATTTATCAATGTGTGTGCTAAGTGATCTAATCTATTACCAACAATAAACTTAATATTACCAACTAAATTGGGATCCAAGATGACTTGAGAAAATATAATAGCATTACATTTTTTCCAAATGCTATAGACAGTCTCTACTATAGCCATTTTCAAAATCTGCCTTCTCCAATCCTTCTTCATAGTTTCAGCAGTCAACCAAATCAACTCATGATGCCAGGAAATCAGACCGTGCTAGTACCCAATCCAATGGATGGTTTTAATGTCCACACTATATAAAATTCAGCACTCATAATTTCAGGTATTCTTTCAATCACACTCTGAAACTATTTTCTCAGTCATTCACTGATTTAGGTGTTAAAGTGTTAATTTTTTAGATCCACTTCCACCACTATACCATAATAAAAATTAATTATAATTCCATTGAAAAAATAAATAAACAATTATACTGGTATTATACACCAACTCCTTATCAGCCAGAGGGGGTTGTACTCTTCCAGCAAGATCTCTCCACTTCTGAGCGTAGTCCTTAAAACCTTCGCTCGCACCCATAGACATACCCTGAAGTTGAGTACGCGTGGGGGCAAGGTAGGCATTATACTGGTATTGCTTGTAAAAAGCAGCAGCAAGGTCCTCCCAGTTGCAGACATTAGCTCCTTCCAGTTGATAGAACCATTCAAGTTGAGTCCCTGACAGGCTGTCTTGAAAGAAATGAACTCAAAGGTTCCTATCAGCAGTATATGGTTGAATCTTTCTAACATACGAGCGGAGGTGTAACTTTGGGCAAGATACCCCGTCATACTTATCAAAGACAGGAGCCTTAAACTTGTGTGGGATCACCACCCCAGATGCCAAACCCAAATCTCCGAAGTCCAACCCAGGTATCTTCTGGATCTCCATTGCGCTTAACCGGTCTTCGAGTTACTTATACCTATCATCGGCAGGAGGATACTGGTCTTCATCAAAGTCAATGTCATTGTCAGAAACCACAAGGGTAAGACCCTTCCTTTCTTCTTGATTCTCTCCCCCTCCAGATGAATGAGATAAATCAGCTTCTTGTCTCAACCTGTTCCCAAATCTGTGACCCATATTCAGGAGGACCACCTTCTTCTTCTTCTTGTCCTTCAAGATAAGAGTCTTCAAATCTTGTTGACTCTTGGCAAAGTTCAAGAACATCTCCTGGAACTGAGCATTCTGTGCTTGCAGAGCCTTGATGGCTTGATCAATAGGTGTTTCAGAAGACATGATTGCTGAAATAAACAGCGAAGAAGATAAGAAACCTGTAAGGGTACCTGTAATGAGGTGCATGGGAATGGAATGCGTATGAAATGATTTCAAAGACTTAGGGAGATTCAAATTTGTAAACCAAAATAAAACACACTTTATTAGATTAAAACTTGAAACAATGTTTAACAAATGCCTTTAAGGCGTTACAAAAGAAATACTGAAAAGCAAATCTAAACTAGAAACAATAAAAGACATCAGAATTCCCATGGTCGTTTTCCTTTCGTGCTGACATAATCGTTGATTGTCCTCTCAGTCTCCAGCTGCCTTGTAAGCTTTAGGATCTTCCGTTCCTGCTCATGATACTTCTCTCTGTAGGTATCCCGTTCTTCCCTCAACTGGATCCAATATCTCTTCAATGCCCCAATATCAGTAGGCATGTATGGATAGAGGACCGTATAAGGAACCCCTTCTTCACCAGTATGCTCTACAATTACCGGCAAGACAGCTTCGTATGGCCTCCCCAGCTTTTGAGCGTGGGCTTGAACCCACTGGAGATACGGTTGCATTGGGAGAGAAGTCTTCATTCCTAGCTCATGTGGATTAGACCTGTTCACCCTATCCCAGGCTCGTATAAATCTGCGGCGATGTCCCTCAACATCCCCCTTGAAGTCAAAGACAATGCCTGTAAGCAGCAGCTCATGAGGACCGTCCCTTCGAGCTCGTCCAAACTGTCGTAAGGCCAAACAAGGATTATAGGTTATTCCTCCTATAATTCCAAGCAATGGAACATTGGGGTATTCCCCACACCGATCAATGACAGCTACCTTTTCCATATCTTTAGTACTCCAAAGGATGTCCGTATGAGCAAGGGACGTGATTCTGTAAGCCCAACCCATACCTTCCTCATTCTTCAATACAGATTTGGGGAGGTGAGAAATAAACCACCTCGCCAGCAGCAGTGCACAACACATGAGAGTTCCCCTTCTCCGCACAGTACGGGTATAAAGAGCATGCAAAATATCACCTAAGAGAGTAGGCACTGGGTTACAGGACATGAAGATCTTGACTGCATTCACGTTGACAAAAGAATCTGAATTTGGGAACAGAACCAGGCCATAGATAAGGAGAGCTAGGATGTCTTCAAATGCTTGAAAGTCCAAACTATCCCAGAACTGTTGAGCTTGATTAATCAAGAACTTAGCCAAGAAACCTTTCATCCCACTCTGAGTCTCCCAGTTAGATACTACATCAACCATTGTTAGATGCAGGGCTGAAGCAATATCCTATGGCCTAGGAGCTATCTCCAAACCTGTAAAGGGTGTCTTCTCTAGAATAGATATGCCAAGTAAATCAGAAAACTCCTCCAAAGTAGGGACCAACTGATAGTCCGGGAAGGTGAAACAGTGATGCAACGGGTCAAAGAACCGGAACAACACGCTCATCATTTGCTCATCCAACTTGGAAGTTACCAGGCTAAGGAGATGACCATGTCTTCTGACAAAGGAAGAAGTATCAGGAACCTTTGAAACTAACTCTCTGAGCGGAGCAGGGATTTGCACGAAGCTGATCTGAATGGTATTTCTGCGCATAGAGGCCATGATCTGCAAAACAGAACAAAGATGAATCCCCTTGGTCTTTGGAATGGTTAGTCTAATGAAATATGCATGCTATGTCATGATGAATGATGTCATGATAAAAACACACCACATGTATCACAGATAGCAAACATGGTAAGGGATAACAAGTTACACAATAACCCTTAAATTTCAGGCTGGCATGGAGTTTAGGTACTACCCCTCTTGCAGTTTAGTTGGTTCAACCTTTCCTAGTAATAGTAACCGGGTTCTAGAGGTTCTCAATATCAGTGACCATCCTCGATCGGTCATAATTCCAATTTAGCAATCTTTTCTTGCGGCCAGAATCATCGCGAGGGTATGGTCTCAATGAGTGTAGCATACTGCTACTTTTCTATGGCTAAGTTGGTCAATTATAGGTTCTAAGGTCAATTGATGCTTAATGACCCATTAGAAGCCCCATACTCTCCTTGTTCCTCCACAAGGGATATCGGTACCAACTAATGTGTCACACCAACGTAGCTACTACTTCAACTGTATCAGTCTACGTCGTACAGTTCCCTCACAGTCTATTGCTACTTACCTAAAAGGTGTCCCCCAAATCTGGGTTAGGATCTATAGTAACTCCGATACAAATCCCACAAAGATAAAGCAAACAGATCAAACAATTGAAAACAATATAATGAACTATTCCTAAGGTACACCCCACTTATTAACTCCCCAGTAGAGTCGCCAGTTCTGTGATACGGTGGCCAGAACCGGGACGTGTTTCCCTATTTTTTAAGGAATTTGCTGGTTTTCATTTTGCGTTTGTGTTCGCAAAATGTCGCGGTAAGCAAGAGTCGCCACCGACTTTTATTTTATCCAACAAGGAAAGGAAAAAAGCACAGAAAAATTCCTTTTTCGAGATATTTCTGAGTACGAGGGGTAGATTATAGAAAGGGAAGGTATTAGCACTCTTTCTATCCGTAGTTATCTACGGGCTCTTAGGTACTTGCTCATCATTTTCAAAATTGTTTTCTTTGTGTTTGTGTGTTTTGAAAAGTTTTTGTTTTGACTTCGATTTAACTCTTGCTTCTATCTTCAAGAGTGTAATGAAGTGTTTTGAAAACTTTGTTTGTAAAGGAGTGTAAGTGTGAGAAAAAGGTTTGTTTTGATTGAGCAAGTACTTAAGAGCTAATCTACCTACTCGAAAAAAGAATCGTTCTATGTTTATTTCCTTTAGACAGCACTATCCCACTATTAGTGAGTAGGTAGCACCGTCGTTGGAGTTTTGAGGGTCAATTCGAAAGGGACGTACGGTAACTAACGCAATGTTAGGACGTCTTAGTAATAACTCTAATGTCTTAGATCATTTATCCGAGGCAACAATATCCGAGGCAACCTTTCCGAGGCAACTTTGATCTTTGGACAAAAGGAACGACCACTAAAACATCTTATACTCAATGACCGTTTACCGAAGGCAACCAAGTGGGAGTGTACCCTAGGAGTGCGCATGTGCGAGTGATTCAATTTCAGTTTATTTATCTTTGCACATTTTAGGGTTATCTAACTGTTTTAAAATTAATCATACATTCTTGCCATGCATCCTATTATCATACATCTAACAGTTAAGTATTTGCGGAATTTAAAATGCGGAAATTAAACTACGCTATTACAAGGCTTCGGATATTTACATAGCCAAAAACAAACCCTTTGAAAATAAAGCGATAAAAGTAAATAAACGTCCTAATTAAACTATTACAAACTGTAGGCAGTTACATCAATATGATAAATAATAAAAATAAGGCGCGCGAGAAAAATTAGAACGAATGCGAACTAGAGTTTTGACCCTTCTATCCTAATTAAAAGAAAAGTTGTTTTTTGTTGTTTTTAATATTTTTTTTTAAAGAAAAGAATTAAGTTTTTCTAAATTAAATACAAAAATTAAATAGTGATTAAATTAATTAATAAAAATAATTATATAGCCTATTTTGGTTTTTTTTGTGGTTATTTTAGGAAAAAAATAAAATATAATTAAGTTAGTAATAAAACCTATTTATTCTAATTATTTTTAAGTTATTTACAAAATAATTAAAGTTTTACCTAAAATTAAATCTAATTGAATTAATAAATTTATTGATAAAAAATATACCTAAATCTAATTGATGAAAAAATATTTTTTATGATTTTTTTGATAAAAAGGAATTATTTAATTGGTTAGTAAATAAATAAATAAATTAAAATAAATAAAATAAAATAAAGTAGAGAAAGAAATTGGGCCTGGATAGTATTTTTGGGGGGTGCAAACAGCAGAATCTAGGCCCAAGAAGAGGGAAGTCCATGTTAATTTCTGAGATCCAGCGTTACGCGCTTGACTTGGCTTTTGGTGTTCCTCCCATCATGGCCCTTGGAACTGGCCTCAGGACACTTGGCATGATAGATGATAAGGGAGCATGGTGGTCACTAGCTTTATGCATGCGCTGGAACCTGAAAGGCAAAATAATATAGAAATTGGGGGGACCTGGTGTGATCGGTGGGAATGAGAACTGACTGTTTTGGAATGCTGGTTCGCGTTTGCGTTTGTTTTCGTAAAATGTCGCGGTAAGCAAGAGTCGCCACCGTCTTTTATTTTATCCAACAAGGAAAGGACAAAAGCACAGAAAAATTCCTTTTTGAGATGTTTCTCGGGTTCGGGAGGTAGATTATAGAAAGGGAAGGTGTTAGCACCCTTTCTATCTGTGGTTATCCACAGGCTCTTAGGTACTTGCTCATTGTGTTTTCAAAAAGTTTGCTTTTCTTTGTGTTTGTGGATTTGAAAAGCGTTTTTGTTTGAAAGGAGTGTAAGTGCGAAAAGTTTTCTTTTGTTTTTAAAAGGAGCAAGTACTTAAGAACATCTACCTACTCAAAAAGGAATTAAACTGTGAAAATGTCCTTTAGACAGTGCTATCCCACTATTGAGGAGTAAGTAGCATCATCGTTGGAGTTTTCGGGTCAATTCGATTAAGGGACGTGTGGTCACTAAAGCAATGTTAGGACGCCTTAGCGGTAACCCTAATGTCTTAGATCATTTTATCCGAGGCAACCGTTTCGAGGCAACTTAGGATCTTTGGACAAGAGGGCGACCTCTAAAACATCCTATACTCAATGACCACGTTTGAGGCAACCAAGTGAGGTATACCCTAAGAGTGGCATGTGCGAGTGTATTTTATTGCACGCATTTAGTCTTTGATTAGGGTGGCCTATTTGTTGGTTTTATCTTACCATACACACCTAATTACTAACATTTATACAAAGCAATAAAAATGCAAGAAATAAATATCCTACGCTATTACAACCATATTGAAAGGCAAGAAAAATGTAAAGGCAAAAACAAAAATGAAAAAAACAAGGAAAATGAGTTTTTCGACCCAGGCAGCAGCAAGTTGTATCCTTCGACTGGGAGTTCGCACCAGTGAGGTCATGGCCTTCGATTGGGCTTTGGCACCAGTCAGGTCATGTACTTCGATTGGAGGCTGGCACCAGCATGGGAGTGCCTTTCGTCTGAGCCTGGAGTTAGTGCAAGTGTGCCTCTGGCTGGACCTTTCTGCCTTGTTGCCTTCTTCGATTGGGCCAGTGAAATCAGTGTGAGCGTGTCTCTGGCTGGGCCTGGAAGTCAGTGTGGAAACCAAAGGCTTCGTTTCATACTCCTGTCTCCTGTTTCTTTCATTTCAAGCATTAAATGGCAACATGGCCTGAGGCCATGCTAGTATTTATCTTTCAAACAGTTTAATAATTAAAGCTAGTTCAGGTAAACAGAAAGCAAAACGAAAGGGTTAACTTTTAAAAACATGTTAACAGGGTGGAAACGAAGGAACAGTGGTATGTACATGTTTCAAACGAACGCAAGTGTGATTTACATGTTATGCCATGAAACGGAAAGTTCAAAGGTAATAATAACTTACCTTGCTTCAGGCCTTGAATGGATGTGGGATTTGAACCTGAACTGCTACCTGGACGTTTCTGGAATTCGAAGAGTAGTCACAGGGGGTTTTCTTTTGGTTCGAAGAGTTGTCACAGAAGGTTGTCTTTGAGTTTGAACAAACTTCTATGTGTGGGGTGTTCTTCAGAATCGAAAGAGATGAGTGTTTGGGATTCTGGGTTTTTTTGATTGCTCAAGTGTTGATGGACTTGAGAGTTTTTGTTGTTTGAGAAAATTTGGGTGATTCGTTTCACTGGTCCAAAAGATCCTCCCTTAAGCATGTGTTGGAGCCTCTTTGACAGTTTCCTTTTAATTTTGGTACTGGAAAATTCCAAAGTACACGTGCAAGCTTGAACCTTGAGAATCCTTGTGAGAAAGGCCTTGAAGAATGAGAGGGCAAATTTTTGGGGTACAACACCTGGGATTCGAACCCATGTCCCGGAGCAAATTCTCATGCTATGCTCACCACTGCACCACTTTGCATTTGTTGTACATGGAATACATAACAATAATAATATACAAAAAACAAGCATTAATGGAGGATAAAAAAAAACGCGCGCAGAAAGTTTGAATGGGCCAACGGAGTGGTGACACATAGGTCATCTTCTTCCCCTCTCCGTGGGTAAAAGTCCCAGACTTTTACCTATGGACGTTTGTCCGTTGCTATAAGCCTGGTTCATTCCCAAATCTTCCATGGGCCATATAAATGACACCTAACGCCATGGTTGGATTCGTCTCATCATTCTGAACATGATGGTACCCTTCATCAAAGCTAATTTTTCCTGCATTCAAAAACCCTAAAACGGAATCCAAAACCCTAACAATGGTGAAATCCACCACAGGCCATATAAATGCAATTAATCAATATAGGAAGCTTGCATATGTTCCATGGATCAAGAATATGCGATTAATTCATGCTAATAATGCATAAATCATGCAAACCGAATTCAAGAAACAAGCAAGGTCGTGATGGACTTACAACGTGATACAGGGGCTGGAATCGCTTGCTTTGGATTGCTTTAGCTTGCTGAGGATCCCAAGAAGCAAGTGGAATGGCCAAGGAGTCTTGAATTGGCCTCTAAATGTGAATTCGTGTTTTCACTTTTTCTTGATTTTTCAAGTTTTTGTTCTGCCTCTTGCGCCTGCTTCTAACCTAGTTTTTGGCCTGCATTGCTTCTATATGTATTGAGGAGTGAATTAGGTTTGAAAACCTGGCCTCAATCTTCCTCCATCAATGTCCTTGATCTTGATTTGATTCACCTTTAAATCTTTCCAAAAATGATCCAAATCCAATCTTTTTGTGAACACATGCCTTTACACGAGTTTGATTTGATGCTAGATGTATAATAAAACCTGAAACAAACATAAGATCTTTTGTTTTCAATATTTTGGATTTTACATGATTTGTTTTGATTTAAATTGAATTAATTCAAATAAAAATCAAAATAAATAATAAAAACATGATAAGGACAAGTGGCAAGGGCTATAGCTCGTGGACTATGTTGCCAACTCAAAACAAGGGAAAAAGATTGGGCCCATTTGGCAAAAATTGAAGTTTTAGGCATAGTTGCCTTTTGGCAATTTTGCAAAAAGGGTCAACTTCACCAATGCATAACTTCCTTAATTTTGACTCTTTGGAGGTGTTCTTGGACTTTTTAGAAAGCTTGAGATGTCCTCTAAGAAACACTTTTGGTCTCATCTCAATTAGATTTTCCATGCTCATGTATGAAGCTTTGGAAAAAAAGGTGTTTTTGTTGACTTTTCAAAAGGACCTATAATGTCCAAATTCATAACTTCTTGTGGGTGCATATTTTAAACTTTGGAGATGAATATGGATTGTAGGTAATTGAATCCTCTTCAAAATGAGCTTTGGATGGGTCATTTCTCATAAAGTATGAGAAAGTTATGCTTGGTCAAAGTTGAGTTGACTTTTCCTACAAAACCCTAATTTAGCAACTTTTGAGTCTTGATGAATTATGAGCAATCCTTGATGAGTCATGATCAAACCTTGATCAAATGATGAAATATACTTCAAAATTAGGATGTTGATCAAAAATCTTGAAGTTTGACTTTATGTGGGCCACAGTTGACTTTTGCCCTAGCACAATCGATTTTTGGGCCTTTGAGCAATTGACTGAGCAAACTTCCTCTGCAAGGCTTGAAACTTGACATGGATGATCTTGAGAATATATTAGGACATTGGTGAGCATTTGGAATCCCTTGGACTCAAGTATCTTGATGCAACATGAAACCCTAATTTGAGATAGACTGCCTTAGGAGAGAGCTTGTCTGGCCAACCCTTGGACTATCTTGAGCAACTTGAGGATCTTTCTTGAAATGTTTTGAGGAATATGGGAGGGAAAATTTTGGGGTACAACACACTGTATGTATATCTGATGGAAAACTCTTGGTGGTTTTATGTGTTGAGTCTGCAACACTCCATTCTCATCGGAAGGTGTATCCCATGGTATGGTGATACTTGAAGAGAGGTTCAACTAGCTTGTTAGAGTTGCCAAAGATACTTGAGGTTTATCTCAAGTTCGCTCATAAAGGACCTCATATATGAGTTTGCTGAAAAGAGATTTGAGAAACTTAAAAGTAATTTATTTTTGCTTTTAATCCTAAAAGGCCAATCTCCAGCCTTTGATACAAGATCTCTTGGTGTGTTCCTTGTGAAAGGAACTAATTTCCTACCAAATGTTGGAACATCTAACCAGCAGATTATGCAGAATCTCGTTGGATAAAGGTAGGGCTTACTAGATGCTTTTGGGGCTAAACAAATATGTGTTGATCACATATGTTTGGAACCTACTCCTGATCCAGAAGAGGAGGCATCTGTGTTGTGGGTCTAAGAAGTTTCTTTGCTAGAAACATATCTTATATTAAGTATGTTGGTCAGGACACGATCAATATATTAGACACTCATTAGGTTAATTTATTTCTGATCTAAGTGAATTAGTGTGCAACTACTGTATGATTCTCAAGGAATTCTTAGCAATTAATAAGGGGGAGTCCTTAATCTGAAGCTGTAAGATCTTGAAGAAATATCAAACATAATGTCTTGACACCTGTGTATTGAGAATTTTTTCTCAATATGTCTGGTGATTCTTTTCATAAATAGGATGAAGGTTGTTTACTCTAACTTGGTATTCTTATCAAATCTATGAGAGCATGGAACTCTTGTTCTGTTGTTGTGGAACGGTATTTCAAGGATTGTCTGCATTGGAGTTGTGTCAATCAGAATTCTATGGTTGATTGGTGTCTACACTATTGAAGAGTCATATGAGTCCCCTAGGATGAGCATTTTAGTTGTTTGAAGCAAGGAGGAGTTATTATCTTTAGGACCAAAGGGTTATGGTTCCCTGGTATCTATATGGGAAGTTCCTTTCTCCGCTAAGGATTCGGTTATGTGACATCCTCACATAATGGAATAGATGTTTTTCAAGGACAAAAGGGAATCCTTGTGTATTGGGAGTAGCAGACTTAGTCTGAACAGTCTTCTTGTGGTGTAAAATGATCATACATTTCCATGTTTGTTGAAGGCTGCTCCAGATACCTGTTAGAAGGAATCTCCTCTTTAGGTGCAGAAGGGTGACATCCAACATCTCAAAATTAGACAGGAGGTCTGAATTTTGAAAGTTTAAGAAGAAGATTCTTGAGATGTGTAATATGAAAGTTTATGCATGTATGTATGATCTGGTGTTGAAAGTTGGTCAGCTACTGATGGTTGATCCTCTTGTATCCCTTGCAAGAGTTATGGATTACTATGGTGTCTCCAAACCATAATTAATGGTGAAATCCATGTGTTTGAGACTGATGTCAGATCTGATGTTGGAACATCGTCTCAAAGTGTGTTTTATTCCTTCAACCAAGGAAGTTGTTGTTATCCATAATGGAGTTTAAGGTCAAGCCATTGACCTAATCTGAAATATTATGGTGTGAATGAATGTCATCGACTGGTACCAGACGTATGCAGAAGAAGGATGTTAGACCAAATGTCCTACCTTGTGTGAGAATGTAATCTTATCTTACTTATGATAAATACTTTGATGGGAGACTAAGTATTTGTCTAAAGATTTATGCAATTCTTCATTCTGAACATTGTGTTTCAGAGAGTATGTGAGAGTTTATTTCTCTCCATAGCATTCAGGTGGTTGGTATAACCTGAGTAAGCTGCACCGGTTGTGTGTTTTATTGGGAGCTTCATAAAGGATTTCTATGCATAATGAGTTCTTTGAATTGATTTAAGAACCATAGTGGTTTGGGTTTTATATTAAGAAATTGATGTCCCAAATGATGTTATAACATCATGATCGTTGATGGATTTTTTTTTGCTTGGGATTATGCATGTGAAGTTGGATGCTCAAGCACTATTTGTCAGAAGTGGCATTTCTGACTATGTGGATTAGATTGTGGAGAGTCTAATCCTGTCTATAGTAGTATGCTTGGTGAATGCATGACTACTTTGTTGAAGACTCTACTAGTATCAGCAATTGCTAGTGAATGAAAGGGCAGAAGAAGGTTATCAGATACTGAGGTTTGATCATAATGGCTATTGAGGTGGGGTTCTTCGACTACTACAAAAGAAGATGGTGGTAGTCTGGAACTGGTGTAGCAAGCAAGCTAAGAGCATTTGTTCAGGAATATGTGAGAAATTCCAAATCAAGTGTGTCATGTATGAACCTCAGATGTGTTCAAGTGGTTATCTTCAGCATGAGCTTTGGTTATCCTTGATAGGGGGAGGCAAGTGAGTGTTTATGGATTGTAGCTGAAATGATGAAAATTATGTAGCTTGTGTGTATGTCAAACATTTGGAGAATGTATGCCTCTATGAAGGGTTTTGGGAAGTGTCACATGTGATGGTCTTGATATTTTGATTTGGAGCTGGCCAAAAAGGAGCATATATAGAGACCAGTGGGAGACAATATATTTGTGTGAAGCATCTTAGTCTGATGTTTGAAAATGTCTGGTCAAGATTTTTTTTAAGAAAAGGAAGACAATGTCTGACTGGATGTCAGGACACTTTTCGGGACATGTTCTCTCCTTTAGCCAAACAAGAAAGGAGTATGGATGGTACTATCAAGAGGTTATATAAAACTTGATAGTCGTCTCTTCATGCGAATGTATTGTAATTATGAAGACAATCATAATTTGTTTTGGACGGTGCATTGCTGGTTATCTTCCTCAAATAACATTCTCATTGACCAAGATCATTATTTTCTAAGAATACTTCTTAGTTATTTAAGAAAGGGTCCTTCCTTCACCTCTTTCATCTGGTGGTGGTCATTCTTTCTCTTTTCTGATGGTCTATATCTGGGTGTGGATGAGTACATCTTGGGTTTGGTCATGTGAGGGTCTTAGTTGCCCTTTTTTTTGGTAAAAAGGAGGAGAGAGATGTTGTTCAGCTAGTAAGGCTGAACTTGGTATTTGAACCAGGTTCACAAGGATGTCAAAGAGAATGTTCTTATCTGAGTATCCTGGTCTTGATATTTGTGTCTTCTGATCTGAGTGATGAACATAATTGTAACTTGTTTTCTAAGTTACCCGAATTGAAGGTATTATGGGGTTGAGTGGTATTTGGTTTCTCCTTGGGAGGAATGTTTCTAGATAAAGGAGAAATGAATTCAGTCTGCGAGGAATGTTTTTGAAATTGACATCATCTTGTGTTGGTCGTAATGGATTGGTTCGGCTGAACATGAAGAGGAACGGTCTGTGATGGCTGAGCTTTTGAATATGGAATGACAATGTTTAGAGCTGTTGCGAACAGATGTTGGATTTGATAATCTAACATCAATAAGTCAGAGTTTACTATTTCTCCTTTCTATCTTTGTCATATTCTGGCTTAAAAGGGGGAGAGAATATGTGTTGGACTGTCATGAAGAAGTCTTATTGTTGATGTTGCGACATCATGGCTGAAATGTGTGAAGACTAAGTATTGTCATGAAGAAGTCCTATTGTTGAAGTTGCGACATCATTGCTGAAATGTGTGAAGACTAAAGACTGGATGCTTCTGATGTTTTTAGATTATGATTGTTGCTAATTGATTGTATTGAGTTATGTTCTGATTGTATATAAATTAGTTTTAGCCAAAATAAGTCAAATAGGGAGATTGTTAATTCTCTATTTTTATGGTTAACATTATGTTTGGTAAAACTAATAGACCAACAAATAATAGGATAAACTATCTTGTTATGAAGAACAAGTTGAACAATAAGTCATATTCTATGTTAGAACATGTTGAATTGAAATATTTCAACATTTGGAGCAACATGTCAGATAAGATGTCCTATGGAAGGTCTTACGATATCGCGCCTCAACTGAACTGGACTGCTATATTCTGTTACAAAATATACTTTGAGGATATTATATAATCCTATGTGGTGCTGATTTATAGGTCAAGAAGAATCAAGAAGAATATTGAAGAATATTGACTTTCTAAATATGGAGATAATTTAGAAAGATTTGATTGAATACCTATTTTGTAGTAGAATTTTCTGCTGTTTGTAACAAGCAAATAGCTGTGAATTGAAGGCCCAAATTCAGTTGGGTGCTTTGTAATCTAGGTTTGGTACCAACCGAGAATAGTAAAGATGTAATCATTAGGGTTGAGTCTGTAGCCACTCTCTAGGAGAGTTGGTGTAAGTGAACCACTCGGGCTGTGAGATGGTCACTTTGTTCTCCTCGAAACTGTGAAGAAAGAATGAGTATTGTTCTTGGAGGAAGCTTGTAAGAAACTCCAAGTTTTGTTCTTAGTCAAGAGTCTTGGCTAAGTATTGTCATGGAAGTGTGTCTTCTATTTTGCTGTCATGTAAGTGTGTCTTTCTTTTTGTGTTCAATTGATGTCTATAATTGAAGAGGGATTGAGGAGAGCCTCATATCTAAGTGAGTCTTAGATAGAAGTCTAGCAAGGATAGTGATTAAGTGATTAGGTCGTAAACTGGAAGTTTGATGTAAAGTCTATGAATTGATACTATTTGAGTAGACTTATCTCTGACTTGGTAGCCCCTAGAGTAGGAAGATTATTCTGAACTGGGTTAACAATTCATGTGTGTTGTTTATTCTTTTCAGTACTGTTTTAATGTTTATACGTTTCCTGTTTGTGTATGTCGGATCAGATGTCTCAACATGTCATAGGACATCTGAATTCTGTCATACCTAAATTTCAACAAGGATGTTTTTTTTTTGGAACAAAAGAAATTTTTATTACCAAAACACAATATACACAACCGATCAAACAAATCCAAACAACACCAAAAGACAAGAAAGAGTCACTACATTACTTTATGCAAAAAGCAATTTATCAATGTGTGTGCTAAGTGATCTAATCTATTACCAACAATAAACTTAATATTACCAACTAAATTGGGATCCAAGATGACTTGAGAAAATATAATAGCGTTACAGTTTTGCCAAATGCTATAGACAGTCTCTACTATAGCCATTTTCAAAATCTGCCTTCTCCAATCCTTCTTCATAGTTTCAGCAGTCAACCAAATCAATTCATGATGCCAGGAAATCAGACCGTGCTGGTAGCCAATCCAATGGATGGTTTTAATGTCCACACTATATAAAATTCAACACTCATAATTTCAGGTATTCTTTCAATCACACTCTGAAATTATTTTCTCAGTCATTCACTGATTTAAGTGTTAAAGTGTTAATTTTGTAGATCCACTTCCACCACTATACCATAATAAAAATTAATTATAATTGCATTGAAAAAATAAATAAACAATTATTTTGAGACAATTTTTTGAGATTAAAAAAATAATTATTTTGAGATCGAAAGAGTATAATCTTTTTCTACTCAAAAAAACTAATTTCTATTACATGTTAAGGATACTCATTTTATAATGTTTTAAAAAGAATTATATTATTTTATAATAGTCTTTAACATACTTGTATCTAGCATGCTCATGATAACTTACTTTATTCACCAGTGTTGCAATGGACCAGATAAAGGTAAACCAATAAGTGAAGTGTTTAACTGTCATTCCTAATATATTTGGTAACACATAATATTTGTAGTAATCACCATACTCCATAAAAGGCTTGACACACCATATTTCAAAAGAGTAGTTATCCACAATTTTATGCACCAACTAATAGATACAATTCTCTAATGTAGAGCATGTGCAATTCTATCTAACAACATTTCTTTTCTATAATTTTAGTTTCTTTAATAAGTACTATTAATTAGTCACACTTAAAATAAAATACCAATTATTTTATAAAAGTGTTTGGTGGAACTTATTCTACTTTATTTAAATTTTTAAAAAAAAAGTCAAAAAAGGTTGAGTCAGCGAGGCATGCAGAACCAGAAAAATAAAACAGGATGCTGTTCTCAATTGTCAACACGTGTCTTTACCGGCGGCAGCCGGTAACCGGTCATCGTCGAACCTTTTGTGGACCCCAAGACCACCAGCTCTGTCAAATTTTGCATTACCCAATAACACAAAGTAGTACACGGTTTAGGAAAAAAAACAGGAACATGGAACAAAGTTTAATTAATTAATCAAGGGGTTAATTAATGCTCCTTCTTTCCCTATGAAATGCACTTAATCTAATACTCCTAGGACGTCAATTAATAAATTAATTAAACAAATCTTATCTTAAAATTCTAATAATACTATTTCTAAGTTTTTCATTTTAAAATATGTTTTTCTACAAATTTGTTTATTTTAATTATATAATAATATATGTTTTAAGAACACTTGATACTAATCTTATTAATTTTATTTTCTAATAATTTAATAATTATAATTCAATAGAATTTCTATTAATACATTCTTTGTTGCAAAATATAAGAAAAATATATTTTTCTTTTAAAATATACAAAAAATTAATTTTTATCTCTTTTAAAACCAAATTAATTACAAATTACATTAAAGTTTTTCTCTTTCTCCTTTTCCTATCTAATATAAATAATCATATTTTATTTTTTCTCTTATAAAATTGAGACGGAAATAATAAAAATAATAATAATAATAATAATAATATGATTTTAAGTCTCTGGCAAAAAAATTATTAAAATTTAAATTTCATTTGATATAAATAAAATTTAAATAATAATTATTTTGTTAGAATTTGAATTTAATTTATTTATGATTTATTTTTAATGGACACTCATTAATCATTTAAATTAAATAAGGAATATATATATATTGAATATAATAATAATAATAATAATAATAATAATAATAATAATAATAATAATAATAATAATAATAATAATAATAATAATAATAATAATAATAATAAAAAAGAAGCAATAATTGGTTAATTTTCTCTTTACACTATGTACCCTTTTAAATTTAACTTTATGAATATAGAAATTTAGTAAATAATTGCTAACTTATTATTAATTCTACAAAGTTAGTTACTTCTTTCCTTTAAAAATATTAAAAACCATTTAGATAAGTTTAAAATGGATTAAAAATGATTTTATTATGTTTATGTAAATAAAGAATAGTTCTCTAAAAAATATAAAAAACCATTTAGATAAGTTTAAAATAGGTTAAAAATGATTTATTATGTTTATGTTAATAAAGAATAAATAAATAAAAAATTGATTTTAATAAGAAAAAGAAACAAAATGAAGGCAATATTAAATTATAAATTAAGATATGATCTAAGGAAGATAAGGCCATGAGAGGGGTCCTCTAACAGATTTACCTCCAAACCATTCTTTCATCTGATTTGCAGAACCAATCTCAAACAAAGGACCAACCACACACACCTTCTAAGAGTCGTTTTTCTTTGTTTGTTTTAGGAGAGAGAAACTCGAACTTTCTCTCTCTAACTATCTATCTATCTATCCATGTGTGCGTGTGAAAGGGTACATACATGCAAAAAAACTGTGACTTTGTTGAGATATAGAAACAAAGAAAGGAGTTGAAGATTGTTGTTCAATTTTGCATAAATTGAACATCAAGTACTTTTCATGTTTTTTTGTTTTCTGTTTCGGAAATCTTACCCGTAAGTTTTTTCTGACATCATTCTCTTTCACTTTCTCTTTCTCTCTCTCTGTCTTTCTCTCTGTGTGTTTTGTTTCCTATGTTGTTCTTCTTGTTGTTGTGAATATTACTAGATTTATTGAGATCTAGTTTTATTAGATCTAATTAAATTTAGTTTTTTTGTTAAATGGTGTTGATTAGTATTAATGGGTTTTGCTCAAAATTTGATTTTTTTTATTTTTATTTTTTAGTTTCTACATTGGAATGCTTGATTTCGGAGATCTCTATGATGTTTTTTTTTCTTGTTGATAAAAAAAATGATTTTGAATGGATTCTGATCTGTGATCTCTGGGTTTTTGATTTATGAAGAAGAATTGATGTATATGAGAAGAAGGGTTAAGTAAGAGAGATAGATAATTGGGGTTTGTGATTTGAATTGAATTTGATTTGATTTGTTTTGTTTCAACAGGCTTTTGTTTCTGTGCTGAGATTGTTCATCTCTGTGTCTGTGAGGTTGGTTGATTGAAAGTTGAGTTTTTGTTGTTGGGAAGACTATGTTGGAAGGTCGATCCTGCGTGGTTCCGGGGTTGTTTTCGAGTTCTTGTTTGGCGGAGAATAATTGGTCTTACATGAAATACATGCCGGATTTGGAGATAAAAAATGGAAAGAGACTGTTGGGTGCCAATGGCGATGACGATGAACCGCAGTCGAGGAAGGTTAGCAGGAGATTAGATTCTTGTTATCCAGGTGAGATGGATTCTGTTGTTCCGCAAATCGATCTAGATGATGGGAGGAAGGATTTCGAGCGGTTGAATGATTGTGAAATAGTTGAAAAGGTTGTTTCCTTTTCTGTTCAGTTTTCGGCTGAACAATCACAATCACAATCACAATCGCCGCAATTCATGTTGTTGTCAAAGTTCGGCGATGAACATCAGAAGAAACAGGTGCAGCTTGATGAGCCATCGGATGAGCAGAAGGAGCATCATGCTGGAGATTCATCAGATTCGAGTTCACTTTTGCCGCGGATGAACCGGGACAGCTCAATTACTTGTCTAAGCCGATGTTCGAGATCTGATTATGGTTCACTTGCCTCGCTGAATAGGAGCTTCCGCAACATAATACGGAGCGGGGAGCTCTATGCGTGGAGGAGACTGAATGATATCATAGAGCACTGGATTTATTTTTCATGTGCCCTCCTCGAATGGGAGGCTTATGATCCGATTCGCGAAAGGTGGATGCATTTACCTAGAATGGCTTCTAATGAATGCTTCATGTGTTCGGATAAGGAGTCCTTGGCGGTTGGTACCGAGCTTCTTGTGTTCGGGAGGGAGTTGCAGTCTCATGTCATATACAGATACAGTCTTTTGACAAACTCGTGGGAATCTGGAATGAGAATGAATTTTCCGAGATGCTTGTTTGGATCCGCTAGCCTTGGAGAGATTGCGATTCTAGCAGGCGGGTGTGACTCTGACGGACATATACTCGACTCCGCTGAGCTCTATAACTCCGAGAATCAAACATGGGAAACACTCCCAAGCATGAACAAGCCGAGGAAGATGTGCTCCGGGGTATTCATGGACGGAAGGTTTTATGTTATCGGGGGAATCGGCGGACGCGACTCCAAGCTTCTCACATGCGGGGAGGAGTACAATTTACAAACAAGAACATGGAAAGAAATACCTAACATGTCGCCTGGGCGTAGCGCCAGGGGATCCGAGATGCCTGCTACGGCCGAGGCACCACCTCTAGTCGCGGTTGTAAATAACGAACTATACGCCGCGGACTACGCCGACATGGAGGTTAAAAAGTACGACAAGGGAAGAAAATTATGGGTCACGATCGGGAGATTACCGGAGCGAGCTGCGTCGATGAACGGTTGGGGTCTTGCATTTAGGGCATGTGGAAACCGGCTTATTGTTATCGGTGGACCGAGGAGTCACGGCGAGGGTTTTATCGAACTCAACTCATGGGTGCCTAGTGAAGGTCCTCCACAATGGAATCTACTTGCAAGAAAACAATCTGGTAACTTTGTTTATAATTGTGCTGTGATGGGATGCTGAAGAATTCAACACATTTTGATGCTTCAAAATCATTCAAATTGACACAAAAAATTTCTTCTAATTGCTACTTTCCTCATTATTTTTTTTACTACGATGATATTTTGATTTCAAAGGTCGTGAAGAAATTCAAGATATTATAATACTCAAAAGATTGGCTCAAAGTTTTCAGGGGAAGAACCTCTTTGGCTTTTTTATTTTTACTTTTATGTTTACAAAATTTAAGTTACCATTTTGTTGGATTAAAATTGGTATCTTCCCCATTTTCATTTACATGAAAATTTTCAAATGTTATGATGTAGCACAGGAATAGATTTAAATAATTCAAGTTCCAACACAGAAATTGTAGGATATTGGTGTTGTTTGTTGTAAGTTTCTATTTTATTTTTTATGAATACAATTAGATCTTTGATTTTCATGATCATAAATTTACTTACCTTCAAGGGCTGAATAATCATTTCCTTCCATTTTATTAAATTCAATTTACATTATGAAACTTCAATGTTTGCATATATTAGTTACTATTATATAACGTAGAATAATAATATAAATTGATGGAGAATGCATATGCTTGCACGTCATTAATTGGTACGAAATTTCGTCTATAAAGGAAGGTAGAACTGAGAATTAATCAAATTTAAACGTCACACGTTATCTACATGCAATGCATCTTTCTTAGTGTCTTACTACATGCCAGCTGCAATATGGAGTGCAGAAACATGGAATATGTCTTGTTATCACAACCAATATCACAAATATATCCTTTGAGATTTTCTGAATTTTAAAATTCAGAACATGCCTTGTTGTAAAAAAACCATAAGCAAATTGCACGATGGCATACAAGAGATGAAGAAAACATAAATTTTTGTCTACATAAATATAACATGTCATTTCACCATGGATGAGGATATTTCACGATCTAAGAGATGGTTGAGGATATTTTAGATATCGTTGATTCATTTTGTCACTATTACATCGTCCACTTTGATCGAATCTTTATTGTATAAGAGTGAAATATACTATGTATAATTCTTAAATCTTTGTCTGAATTCAATTCAAAGTTGTTAAACTTCATCTTTCTTTCATTATTAATAGAGGGGGAACAATACTCGATCTTAATCAGCCTTCTATTCTATATGTTTGGGTAGCGGAAGAGATTGTGTACTTTGGATTTTAGAACTACAAGAGAGATGTCCTCTATGATCTTAAATTCAAGAGGAGGACTCAAGTTGTTGAAGTAAACAAATGCGAGATATCAATATTGAGATATTGCGAGATGTTTTTGATAGTTACATCTATATATGAGGCATACTTATATAAGTTTTATATGAATAAGGATCATACAAAAGTTATTATGTCTCAGATGTTATTAAAAAAAAAAGTTTAATATATTTTTGGTCCCTGTAAATTATTAAATTTTATTTTTGATCCCTATAAAAAAATATGACATGTTTTAGTCTCTACAAAATTATTATGCACGTAATTTTAGTTCTTACTATTAAAGTGGTGTATATTTTTGAGTGATTATTTTGTAGACATATTTAGAACGTCATAAAAAGTTCCTCGAAAAAAAAGGAACTCAAAATTTGATTTTTAAGTCGCAATTTTCATTATTTTCGTCAATATCTTTTGAAATTTAAAAATTTCATATTTAATTCATCTCATTTTAAAAAATTCTAAATTTTGTAAAGAAACATTTTATAGTATTTTAAACACTTATGAAAAAAATTATTCAAAAATTTAAAAGTTCAGGGATAATTAAACAGTTTTTAAAATTTTAGAAAATAGCAGGAACTAAAACTGTATGAATAAAATTTTTGTAAGAACCAAAATATGTCATTTTTTAATAGGGACTAAAAATGAAATTTGGAATATTTATAGGGACCAAAAACATATTTAACCTTTAAAAAAATTGAAATTTATATTAATTATGTTATGTAATTGAACTAGAATTATGATTGATCGGGGATGATAGACTCTTGATGCAGTGGTACAGGTCTCTGATATGACAAAAGAGGATGGACTTACAAGGTTAGCACTCAAATGTTCATGTTAGGTACAAAGTCCAAAATGAGTGAAGTGAAAGTATGAGATCGGAAAATGTACCTTAAGTCTCACGTGTGTCAATGATATGTGATGGATAATTTTAATGAACTTTACGTTGTTGGGCTTAACACTTGGGTCTCTCCTGTATTGGGTCTCTAGTCAATCAAAAGTTGTTGCCCCTAAGGCTTTTTTAGGGTTTCATTAGTCAATAAGCCTTTTGAAGTTGAAGCCGATCTTATATCATTAAAATTGTTCCTAAGGAGAAGTGGGAAGACCATGAGGCAATTGCAGAAGTAGTGGAGAATAAGCGTATTAAGTGCATTTTTTATCATTGAAACCTTTTGTCGATTTTCAGGTGAGTGGCATTAGGCTCACTGGCTAGGGCGTGATGTTCTTCTCTAGGACATTCAAGTGCACTTGAGTTTGTTTGTATTCTCAATGAACAATCAAACCTCCACCCTTTGTCTTCTCATTTTCCTCCTATCTAAACTACTTTTCTAATATTCGTTTCGCTTTGTTTGCCACTCAAAATCTAACTTCTTCTCTGAGTTCGTCTTCTATTTGTAAGTTTCAGCAATTTTAACCACTTAACATCTTTTCGCGACAGATCTTGCTTCTCTGTGTACTTGTCTTTCTTGAGTTCGTGTGTCTTCCCTAAAGTATTTCTCTATCTCCTTCTGCATACTGTTATGGCCAACTTAGAGAATACACTTGTAAACGTAACACATAAATCTAACAATGAAGAGTCTTCATTATCCATTGGAGTCGATAATCTAGAACTCATGGACATTTTTTATGAGGGTGGATCCTCCTTTCCATGCTCATAATACGTTCAACAGTAGTTTTAGGTCAGAATTGGATTTTTTGAATGATGACGATGATTTTACTGTAAGAAAAATCGTTATTCGCGCTAATTCTCTTGCTTATTATTATTTTAATTTAGACGGAGCGCGATATCAATTACTTCATCTAGTCTTTCGAAAAAGATTCTATTCATAACCGTATTAAGATTTGTGCTTCTTTTCAAAATTGTTCTATTAATATTGATCAACATCCTTTTTGTGATTAATCTCTATTTAAGGGTTTGATTAAATATCTTAAAAATGATTCATATCTATTTGAGCGTTTAATTAAATATTTTAAAATGAGAGTATTTCTCTCCATTGTGATTTTGTTATGATTTAGAAAATTAATCTTCTTACTGACTATTTATTATGAATTTTTTTATTCAAGAAATTAGTCGCTGCACGAGCTAGAAATGTAAAAGCAAATTCATTGTTTGGCGAAGATGGAATAGAAAATTATATATCATGCCGGCAGTTTTTTTTCTTCTTCCATGAAAGCAATGAGATAAATCAAACTTGCACGTTATTAATTACTACGAAATTCCCACTATAAAAGAAGGTCCAAGTGATGTGAGAATTAATCAAATTTAAACGTTACACGTTATCTTCATGCAATGCATCTTTGTTAATTGCACAAATTTAGTTAGACATCGAATTAAGTATATCTTGTTTATAACACTCATAATACTATCTATTCTACATCAATCACTTGTGTTCTGGAAACTATCACACATTTTACTCGTTTGTGATGCTCATTTGAAGTCATGTCAGTGGTCTAAACAGTTTGTCCATGTTATAATTGATATTGGATTTTTCTAATTGCAAGTATGTGAAAATGGCCTAGAGTATCTTTTAATAGTTTGTTTGTGATCTTATCGGATTAGAAATGGACCGTCACGGCTAGTTTGAATAGAAGTTGAATGAGATAGGAGTATCTGCAAAATACTCCAATGACAAAGTAAGTTGCAGAATGAGCAAACAAGTATGAGTTTAGAGAAAGATGTTGAATACCTGACCCTTTCAGAAGAGAGAGTATTTATAACCCCAGTGTCGGGTCAATGTCTATTTATTGGGCTGATCAAATAGGCCCAACATAGAGACTGCTAGATTCTACGTGAGGACCCGCACGTGGTCCCCTATCTGGATGACGTCTCCCGCAAGACCAGAAGAATATGGACGCGGTCTTTTCGAGACCACGAAGACTCTACAATATCCGGAGAGGTTGAAAGTCAGTCCTACGAGAAAAGTGCTCAGGAGGAGCGCCTGCTCGCCAGAGATGGTCACCGCGAACACCGACAGGAAGCAGTCTTGGTCGACGAGGCCTCTGTGATCGGAATGTGTTCGGAGAAAATACCGTTCAGCACAGCAAATTGGCACGCTTGGATTGGACTTTACTAAAAGTTGGGCCAATGACAGGTCTAGTCCGAAACAGTTTAATTATTGTAAAATTTGTTAGAAAGAATCATTAAAAAATAAAAATAAAAATTTTATTAAATCAACTCAGTTGATATCTATATGCTCGTACTCATATCTTTTAATCACACTTTAGTTAAATAAAAATATAATTTTTACTATTTATATTTTTCAATAGAAAACCAAAATATGATTGCGATAATAAAATGAAAACGCATTAGTTACAAATACAAAAGACCATCAAAATACTTAACAAGTAGAATTATTTAATTATGTACAAACAGCATTCGGGTCTCAAACTATAACATAATATAATTTAATAATAAAACTAAATTGATAAATTAAGTCAGGTTTGTTTTATATTTCAAAGTTAATATAACGTAAAACTTTAACAAAAAAATATAACATAAATATATTATTTTATTAAAATCAGATTGATTTCCAAAAGATTGCAGTCGCTTATCTTTAAAGTCTATATACTGTTTTGCTCCAATAATACCTATAGAAACTATAACATAAATAAGAAAATAAGAATTAAAATTACATTTTATAAAAACAAAATTAACTATGTAAATAGACTAGTCTAATATTTATTATCTTCCGTTTTAGCCAATTTTGTGCACACATAAGTGCCTCCAAAGTATCTTCATGAGGCCTACCTAGTGTAACATCTTAGTTTTGGTTTAATTATTTGTTTATATTATATTATATATTTAATATTTAAAATAAATGAATTATTGTTCTATGTTAAGTGGACTGTAGTGAGTGTTTGAGGGTGTGGAGAATATAATTATGAGAATTATTTAGAATAATTGAAAATAATAGTAATGTAACCGTTAAATAAAATAATGAAAGGAGTAGTATATTATTACTATATTTTATTATTATTTTAAGATTAAATAGTAAGAGTAGAATAAAAATAAAATATAAATAAAAGAGGAAGGACAATGTTAGAATATTGAGAGATTATGGAGAGTTTTCACAATACACAGGAAAATAGAGAAAAGACTAGGGCAAGAGAAAATGCAAGGAGAGGCTAGAGGTTGAGGGAGAGAAGAATACCAAAACAAAATTATTTAACAGCTGTTAGGAATACAAGGTAAGGGTGAGAATTATTCAATAAACGAGTATATGCATGACTGATAGATTTGAGGAGTGCTTAACCTCCGATAGGACAATTGGGTGTTGAACGGATTATGTATTTTGTTAATACAATTTTGTTATTGATAATTAATTTGTTGTGTGATGAATGAGTGGATGAGATTCATATACATTCATGTGTGATAATTCTATTTTTATGTTGTTGTGATGTGTAAACCATTGTTGGAGTTTTAAAGATTTTGAAAATAATATGATTTCATGAGATAGTGAAATAAAAGTGTAGGATTGAAGCAATTAGATGATATAGATGAGTATATGACATGTATGTATGCTTTTAAATCTGTTTTGGATGACTGCAAGTGATTTTGGGAGACTCCATAAGTCTCCATCATTAAAATCACGTTTTTGATAGTCTGAAGGTCCATGGCAGACGCCATGGCCATGACAGGTAACCCGTCATGAAGCCCAAACTCAATTTTGGAGTTGTTGTCACACAAGTGACATGTTTGTGTTTTGATGCTGGTGACGGGCGCCATGCCATGACGGGTAATTCGTCATGCCCCTGTAATTTGCGTAAATTAACGATTTGTTTGTATTGGAGTGCATAATCTGTTTTTTCGATTTCTGTTGACTGTTTAGATACTGTTAGCTATTGTTTAATGTTGTTGTGATATAAGTTGATGATCAAACATATTTAACCAAAATTATGAAATAATCGATGAATGATGGAAGTGGTTTGAATGTTGATGAACATGTTGTTATTATGAGTTGTGCATATTTTATGATGATTTCGTAGTGATTGATTATGCATTTTATTGTAGTTGTGGGATAATAATCCGGTACAAAATTATTATGTTGTTATCAATGCATGTTGTTTATGATTGGTGTGGACCTTAAACATTATAGTTGTTGTTGAGTTGCATTGACTTGTATGACATGCATCATATGTCGATGTTGTTGTGAAAGAGGCGAGTTCACAGTTTCGGTGCAGGATTTTGTGACTTGTTCCAAGATCGGCGTTGGAGCTTGGAGCTCGGTGTAGGGTTCGGGGTTCGTGCAGACCCGGTTCGAACGAGGAACCATTTGTTAAGTTGGTACCACATGCATATGCATTGAGTTGCATAGTTGAGTCAAATTTGTATAATGAGTTGTATGCTTAATCTTGATTGTATATGATGTTGAGATGAGTGTGAGAATGTGATTGTGTGAATGTTGTGAAATATGTGTAGTTGTATATGTTCTACCTTATAATTTATATCATTTAATTTATTGATGTGAATTCTCACCCCTCTGTTGTTGTTGTGACATGTGCTCCTCTTTGGAGTACAAATAAGCAGATAATCGAGTAGCTTCTTAGAGCTGGAGGATGGCGTTGAGGTTGTTCTTCACTTTTTTGTTTTACATTCTTAGAATTACGTTGCTCTGATATGTAACATTAGGCGGGGAGAACAATGTTTTTTATTTACGTTTACGTTAATTAGAGAGTTGAATGCTATAGTCTCAATGTTTTGATGTTTACGTTGATTTGCAGAGACTTTTACCGTATTGTTTTAGTTTTAACAGTATTTTATGAGACCTATATGATTTGTGAAACATACTTATTTGATAAATTCCGTTGCGATGATACCCTAAGTGAAAGTGAACATACAATGACAGATGTTGAATATTTTATTTTAAATTATAAGTATTACAGAACATGTTGTGATTTGAGATGCGTGATATCCTAATATGAAAATGTGATATATTCTTAATTTATTTCGTAATATTACACACGGAGAAATTAAAATATTATACCTAGAACGACGATAATATTGAGATGATAATATATCCTTAAGATATTTTTGCAAATAGGATACTTGATCCCATTTACTTTCCTACATCTAAGAATGTCAAAGGAAGCAGACCTTGACAACACCTTATCTTTCAGATATAGATCTAAATCTTGACTTAGATTTTATATCATCTAAATCTTTGATAAACGAGTCATAACCACTAAAAATATTACTTACATTAAGACTATCCTAATTTGAGTCATTTTCATTAAACTTATAAGCTGAATTTTTTAATGATTTTTAATATTCTTTGTGATATTTTTCATACAACTAGTAGCATAGTTTTTTCACATTATTATTTTCAACTAAAGATGAGCTTCCTTAGAGATTGGGAAAGAAATATTCTAAAAGCTTTAATTTGTATCTTGGATTCAAAATAGTGGCAATTCCCATGGTTTCATGTTATTACATGCCAATATTTCTCAAATTTTTTAGTCATCTTTAAAAATATCTTTCAAATAGCCTCAATTGAGCAAGTCTTCCAATGTTACAAAGAAAGCTTTATCTTATAAAATATAGGAAAAATAAATTTATTATGGGATATTGTGTACTAGAAAACATCTCAGTTACATGATGAAATACTTCTAACCTAATACAAAATTCTTTTGCGATCTTCACTCACTTATCGTAGACAAACATTTATTATACAAAGACTCTTATTTTTAAATGAATAAAGGTTGAAAAGAATTAGTGAAAAAGTCATCATTATATTTGTCAATCAATTTCTTGATAATTGTCAATCAATTAAATAAAGTTATTTTACAGACACTAAACTATGATTACTTCTTACTGTAAAAAAAAAACTATGATTATTTCAATAAAAAAAAGCTAGATAATATTTATATTTTTCTTTAATAGGGTCATATTAATTAAGATATTCTCTCTCTAATTAAATTAAGATAAATTATGTATATTTTGATTTATATTAATATTTTATCTCTTTGTTATCAAATTTAAAACATGTGCAAATTTTAATAAAAAATAAAATCATAATTTATTCTTAAATTTTGAAAATTGTAGGGACAGAAACTTCTTTTTCAACATATTTAGGAAAAAAATTTGTCAGATGGTGAAATAGAAATAACATCAAAGGTTGAAAAGAATTAATAAAGAAATTATAATTATATTAGCCAATTAATTTCTTGATAATTGTCAATAAAATAAATTAAATTAAATTTTAAATACTAAGATTCTCTTTGATTCAAATAAGGGGGGAAAGAAGGGGAGATGTTTTAACGAAGAAGAGAAAATGGGAGGGGAGATTAGAGAATCTTTTAATTATAAATATGTTTGGTTCAAAAGAGAGGATATGAGAGGAAGGGAGAGATTATAATAACTAAAATATGTTTAGTTCATAAAGGATGAGAAATTTTTTATTAATAACTTACATTTTTATTTTTATGATCTTATATAAGATATATGATATTCAAAAAATGAAAGTTCATAAATATTTTTTGATAATAACATATGCATAAATAATTAAACAAAAAAAAAGTGTTTTGGAGGAGTTTTGCTCGCTTCCCCTCATAAAATTTGAACCAAACACATTTAATTATAAATATTTTCTCTCCTCCACTCTATTTACCCGAACCAAACACATACTATGATATTATTATTTTTAGTTTTCACCACAGTTGCGGGATATCGAATAACGGTCCTCCAAAAAGAAGAGTATATTTCACTTGAAGTTAAACCACCCTTAAGAATTTCTACATGTCAAAAATTAGGCTGAAACCTTATGGTGTAACTTTCATGTTTGTAAGAAGCTCTTCAACCACCGACATAATTTCACAACACACTTTGCATCAATATTAATCAATACCCGTGTACTAACTCGCTAGCAATTTTTTATCCTTTTCCATGACATTTAAAATGCTACGAGGACACACTTCTCAAATTGTAGAAAATATCATCATCTCTTAAGGGAGAGAAATAATGCTAGAATTTGACTCATAGCCTTTTTTCTGACGCTGCTTCATCAAGACAATTATACTTTACATGTCCCACCTTTCCAAATTTTCAACATCTCAACTATTTCATTTTTTTCTCTTCACATCAGGACTACCTCTAACTATAAACACCGAGTTTGATGAATTTTTATCTTCACTGTTCAGTCTTATTTCTTTAGAAATAATTTTACTAATAACTTCTTCAAAGTTCAAAGTTTCCTTTTCATATATTAAAATAGGTTTAATATGCTCATGGGAATATGAAAAATACCATATGAGTCTTTGTGCTTTATCTTCATCCTCAACCTTAATTCCAATAGTTTCTAATTGAGAGATAATATCGTTGAGGATACTTAAATGATCATATACTTTCATTTTTTTATTCATACGTAAACTATGAAACTACTCATTCAACAACAATCAATTTGTGGTACTATTTCTCGAATATATCCCTTCAAGTTTCTCCTAAAGCTCCTTGACCGACGAAGTACCAAGAATATTTTGCTAGATTATTTTTAGTCAAAGATATACATATTGTACTTGAGACCCTCAAATTTAGTTTCTCCTACTTCTCGTTATCCATGTTGAAAATATTTCCTTTCAACATCTTATGCCAAACTAATTGTATCAACATATCTTTTGACGTCAAACTTCACTGCATTTGAACAGTTTGACATTGCAGTAAAAAAATTCTAACCAGCACTTTAAAAGTAATTTTTCCTTTCTAATTTGGATGATTAAATAAGGCTGCAACTATAAAGCATACTAAAAACTTTACACCCCGCCAAAATAGGTCTCATGATACAAACTATTGGGAAATAAATATTGATAAAATAACGGATTACATAACAATACAAGAATATAACATGAAAATTTTAAAACCAGAGAAAAATCACGACTAATGACAACCAAATTATAATATTAGTTGAAATTGTTAAAAAAACATAGACAACACTCAACTACCCCACGATCCCAATAAACTCATACTCTCCAAAGTAAATTTCCAATCCACCTTTTATAACTCTGTAACACGAGAATATAAAAAAGAAAAGAAAAAAGAAGTCAAATATAAGTTTCAAATAATTTGGATTGGTGTATTCTGAAACAAAGAACTAGAGTACATATATAACATTGGTCTCTTTCTTTATTGAAATTCTGGTATCAGATATGTGATGTCGAATGAGATGTCACGACACAAATATTTGTTTGCAAGTAAGGTGCAGTAAAATCAAAAGCAGTAAAAACACAAGAGGTTATTCACCCAGTTCAGTGTACAAAAACACCTACTCTGGGGGCTACCAAGTCAGAGACAAGTTCACTAAATAGTATCAATTCATAGACCCTCAGTAAACAATCAGTTTACGATCTAATCACTTAATCACTATCCAAGCTAAACTTCTACCTAAGACTCACCTAGGTATGAGGCCATCCTCAAATTCCTTCAATCACTTACAATAAAGAACATAACAAAATTAATAAGTTTGAAATACTTCAATCATTCAATGCTTAAAAACGTATTAATGATACACAATTAACAACCTAAATAACAACTCAAGTATTTAAACTAATACTTAAAGTGTATTACAAATAAAAAGCCTAGACTTCTAATCAGAAAGAAAGTATTCTTCTTAAAAAGTTGCTTGTCTTTGAATAAGGAATCAAGTCCTTATATATGCGAAGCTTTGGGCTTGGGCTTAAAAACAAATATTCAAATATTTTGAATATTTCCATAAAAATAGGCCAAGATAAAATTATGCAATTTGAAAAATATTCCTCCATATTTTTCGTAGTCTGTAGATCATAAATCTTGAATTATAGAGTGTTGGAAATCAGGAAACAAAAGACTTAACTGATTTTGGGCTAAGATCAATTTAGTAGGCAGATGTCAAGACATCTGCTTTGACATCAAACAAAACCGTTTTGCTCCAAATGTTAAGACATTTAGCAAAATATTAGCAAGTCATTGTTTTACTAAAATTGCTGCCAACAAACACTTACATTTATAATGCTAGAAGATGTGAGACTTATTTAACATGTATATTTTCAACCAATACTAACATTTTTTGTAGGAAGAGGTAAGTTGTATATGAAAATATCAAATAATGATGATTGAGTAAGTTTAATATTGCCTATAATGTATTTTGATCAACTATCCCGAGGTTAAAGTTCCTTTTAAGATTAATTTGGTATAATAAACTTGTTTCCTGTAATACGTTGAGAGAACTAACTTTTTGGTTTTATCCAAATATGCAGATAGCTAGAGTCTCCATCGACTTTTCTTTTATCTAATATTTAGGAAAGGTGAAAAGAACAGGAAAGACCTTTGATAGATTTTGAGTTCGGGGGGTAAGTTATGAAAAGGGAAGGTGTTAGAACCCTTTTCATCTGTAGTTATCTACGGGCTCTTAATTGCTTAGCTCACTTTGAAAAACTTGCTTTGTGTGTGTGTGTGTGTGCGTGTGTGATGTGTTTCAAAATACTTTGAAAAGTCAATGTAAGGCTAACTTTGTAATGATTCTTGTATCAGTCCTCAAGAATGCGTACAAAGTGTTTTAGAAAATATTTCGTTTGAAAGTGTGATGTGTAAAAAATGTCTTTTATAAAAGATTGTGAGCAAGCGATTAAGAGTTCCTTACCGACTAAAGTCTTTTTTATTCTTTTCCTTCTCCTTTAGAGATAGTGCTATCCGTACCATTAGTTGGTAGGTAGCCCTATCTATTGAATATGAAGGGACATGCGTAAGATCAGTGAATGGTCATTGAAGGAAATTTGTAAGGATGCTTTAGACATTTGTATCGGAGGGACTAGATCATTTTCGTAAGAAACTTCAAAGGGTCATCGAGGGACTATGATCTTTATTCATAAGGGTCTTTTACTAAAGCATCCCCACTTTCGAGGGACATGACCAAGTATCGTAAGGCAACAAGAGAGAGTACCCTGGAGGTGCAAGTGTGAAGAGTGTTTGTTTTTAGTTATTTATCTTGAGAATTAGGGTTTTCTAGGTTCAATTATTAGTCTTGCCATACAAACCTTAGTTACTAGCAGTTAAATATGTACATAAAAATAAAAAGCGGAATATAAAGTGCCGAAAATTAAACCTAAGCTATTACATCATGTGAGTAGTTACATAATAGGAAAAAATGTGAAAAGTAAATCTATTATATTACAATAGAGAGTGCGTCCTATACATTTGATCTATGAAGATAAATAATAGAAATAGGAAAATAGAAAAAGAATGTTAAAATATTTTTTATGATTTTTATAAAAAATAATTTAAGTGATAATAATTAATAACATAAATTCTAATTGATTTTAATATTTACAAAGAAAGTTGATTAATTAATTAATTTAGGGTTAGAAAAGAAAAAGAAATTAAACTAGGTTAAAAGAAAATAGGGTAAAAATAAACAACATGGGGGTGGGTGTTGAACCCACGCCCTCCTGGCTTCACACTGCACTACTTGCCACTAGGCCAAGCGCATGTTGATGTATGGAAATAGGAATTTCACAATATATATGAAACTTGCGTTAGTTTGAAAAATAAAAATAAAATATTACAAGACGCAGGGATCAAACCCACGCCCTTAACGTTACATGCCTTCGCCTTAACCAACCGCGCTGCACTTCCAATCTGTTATACAAACGAAACAAATAAATATTTTATAAGTAGGTAGACTGGAGAGGCGTCGGAGCCCTAGCTCCAGTCGTCTTCTCCTGTGAGCTCAATTCTCAACCTGCAAAAACAACACGCGTTAGAGAGTAAGAAGGACCATATCCCCATAAACCGACCCCTTGTGAATCCAATGGTGGCATTATTTTTTGCTAATTCAACTTGTACAAGGAGATACGATGAAAACAAAGCAAAACAGTTCAATAATGGTGATGAATTATTCTGGCGTCATGGGCCTCATGTAAAGGATCAAACCTACACTATTTTGTCTCAAGAACACATTGAAATTGTTAGTTTAGGTTAAAGCCTCATAAAAATTAAAATATGAATTTCCCAAATATGTAGAACCGGTGATGCATGGAATGCAGGTTTTATACCTCTTTGATAATCAAGAATTATCAAGACTTACTCTATGATACCTCATGGATTGGTTGGGATTGATGTCTTGTCTTGAGGATAGTTGAAAGTTGGATTTCGATTTCAACACTTCCTTGCAAATTTCGACCTCCAAATCCTTGTTTCTTGAGAAGCTTTTTTTGTGTCCTTTTAGTAAAAACATGAAGATTTGAATCAAGAATAGGTCTACACAGTTTGTAGTGTGACCTTGGTCCTCCAAAAAAAATTAGATCTCAAGCCTTTTATGCCTTACACCTTCACTTGATATTTATTTGATTTAGTTTTGAATTTAAATGAATAAAAATCAAAATAAATGAAGTAAAAATTAATATGATGTATGAATGGAATTAGAGGTCCATTATGAGGTCAAGAACACGTTTTGACTTTAAAAGATAGGCCCATTGGTCCAAAAATTCAAGTTTGCTCATATTGAACTTCATGCATTTTCTCAAAATTGCTCAATCTTGCACAAATCATATCTCACTCAATTTTTATGATATGAATATGATCTTAGACTTTATGTAAACCTTTAGATGTCCCCTAAAATATTTATGTTGTTCATTTTTTCATTTGAAGACTTTAACTTGATATAAATTTCTTTGACAAAATGTTTCTTTTTGTTGACTTTTAAAATGACCTATAATGTTTTGGCTCATATCTCTCAAATGAAGCATTTTTGGCCTTGAGCTTAGAGAGACAAAGTTGTATAGAATTGTATTTCCATCAAAAAAGGGCTATTGTTGAGAGTTTTATGATGAAGCATGTCAAAGTTATGCTTGGTCAAAGTTTAGTTGACTTCTCCTTAAGAAAACCCTAATTTAGTAACTTTTGACTTTTGATGAATCTTGAGTTTTCTTGATGAATCATGATCAACCCTTGATCAAATGATGATTGTGACTTCAAAATGTTGATGTTGACTAAAAATCTTGAAGTTTGACTGAAAATTTGTCAAAGTTGAGTTTTTGTCCAATACTGTTGGTTTTTAATCATCTGAGCAATTGACTGAGCAAACTTGTACTGCAAGGCTTGAAATTTGGTATGAGGATTATTTGAAGCATATGAGAAACCATGAAATCCACTTGAGGCATTGGAAGTCCAATTTCCTTTTTGAAAATTGAAACCCTAGCTGTAGGTCAATGCTTAAGAGGAGAGTTTGTATGATCAATCTTTGAGTAGTCTTGAGTGTTTGAGACTCTTAGGAGCATGAGGAGGTATCTTGAATTAATTTTGTTTTGAAAAATGGGAGGGAAAATTTTGGGGTACAATAGCTTCCCCTGTTAAATCTTCTTAAACCTGAGGAGTTAGATTGGCATACTCGCCATTCGTGATCTGAAGGTGGAAGAGGATTGAACACCTAAGTGCCCTGAAATTTACACTCGCATGTGCACGAAGTAACACTATTGGTTGATTGTATTGCTTGAATTGGCTTAAAGATGCCATTCTGAGAGGTGATAGAGTGCCTCCGGAGATGGACTTATAGATGCCATCCAAAATAACTATTTATAGGAGTATCAGAATGAGTCTACGCTTGACCTTATCTAAAGAATGTTTTTTCAGAAAATCTCTGAAGGAAATGCTTTTAAGAATGAAGATATGAAGGAAATGCTTTTCAGAATGAAGATCTGAAGGAAATGGTTTTAAGAATGAAGATCTTAAGGCAATGCTTTTCAGAACGAAGATCTTAAGGAAATGCTTTTCAGAACAAAGATCTGGAGGAAATGCTTTTTAGAATGAAGATCTGAAGGAAATGCTTTTCAGAATGAAGATCTGAAGGAAATGCTTTTCAGAATGAAGATCTGAAGGAAATGATTTTCAGAATGAAGATCTGAAGGAAATGATTTTCAAAATGAAGACCTGAAGGAAATCATCTGGTCATGTAGATAGTCACCTGTCTTGTTTCGGGAATTGATCTACAACATATCTCTAAATTGCTGATAATATTCGTCTATTTGCAAACTTAACCTGAAAAGACAAAGGTAGTCCTATGCAATGTCATGATGCATGAAATGTATTTTTTAATGATGCTCTCAAAATAAATGAGAATAGTATATGCGTTTCATATGCATATGTTATGATATTTCGTGAATGATGTATGGATGCAATATGCTGTCGGAGCATATTTGTAGCTTCGTGTAATAATGTCTGGATGGGGAAAATAAATCCCTGACTGTTTCTGGGGATGAAGATAGTAGTTGTTTATATTTGTTTAGAACGTCATTGCTGAGGATTTCCGCTTTTTTTAAGGACATTCCGCTGGGGATCTTCGACTTCTCCTTGGGGATAGAAGCATTCAAGGGGAGTCGGTCATTCGTTGTTTTTCTGAAGCATTTGATTCTTATATACCCCGACTAGGGGTAAAATAGATAGATAATCCTCTGATGTGCTATCTGACCAAGTTTCAAATATGATTATTAGCTCTTCTAGGGAGGACAATGTTAAATGATATTTGGCCAGAGAAGAGAATCTTGTCGGGGAATTGCAATATTGGAGAAATAAACTCCTTTGGAGAAATAAACCCTATAGAGTGTGCCGAGGAAATAAACTCTAATGGGGATTAGCTTATGAAAATAGCTTTGAGGAGCTTGCTCTATGGGAATTTATGATCAACTTGAACATTATCCCAACTCCTAGAGTCTTTAGTAAATTTTAATCATGTTTTCATGCATATAATTGTAAACAGTAATCATATTCAAATGCATATGTTCATTCAATGTAATTATTGGATGTTTTTCCAAACAAAACAAAGAAAGTAAAAAAACAATTTTGAATTCTGAAGTATATTTGCATTGATTTTGAAAATTTTGCCTACAAGCAGGCAGTTTTATGCAAGGAGGCATAAATCCTAGTAAGAGGAAATCATCGTAAATTTCTAAAAAGGGTACAAAGTGAAACAAAGAAAAGCAGCTATGTGGAAATGATCCCATCGAGTTTCAACTCTGTTATTGCCCCTATGTCTTCAAGTATCTCATCCCTTTTTGTCGGAAGAAGTTGATTGAATTGATATGTACTTGACGTTAATGATTATGCTGGCTGTAAGCAGATGGGTGATCCAACGGGACATAATCGTACACTTTAATCCCTAACTTTTGTCTGGACCGCCCTTTCGAGTTTTCAATCCACCGAGATATCCTTTTTTCCCAAGCCGCCCTTTCAGGTTTTCGACTTGCCGGATGTACAATTTATATATATATATATATATATATATATCCCTAATTTTTGCCCGAAATCTTTTGGTTCGCCGAGATGCCCTTATTTTTTCCTAGGCCAGTCAACCTAACAGGTCTCTTTTATGCATAGTATTTTTTGACTATGTCCGTGTTCACAGCGTGTGGAAAATCTTCACCGTCCATGGTGGTAAGCATCATAGCACCGCCTGGAAATATCTTGTTGATCATAAATGGACATTCGTATGTGGGAGTCCATTTTCCCCTGGGATCCCCTTGCGGTAGGATGATGCACTTTATTACCATATCAGCAGCCCGGTGAACCTTATGTTTGACTTTCTTGTTAAAGGCCTTGATCATGCGTTTCTGATACATCTGACCATGATAAACAACCATGAGCCTTTTTTTATCAATCAAATTTATCTGGTCGAGTCTAGTCTGAATCCATTCGTCTTCATCTAAACCTGTGTCTTTCATAATCCTTAAGGAAGGAATCTGGACTTCGAAAGACAGCCTCCATACTGTAGACTAGAGAGAATGGGGTTGCCCTAGTTGATGTACGTATTAAAGTGCGATAACCATGAAGAGAAAATGGTAACATATCATGCCAATCTTTATATGTCAACGCCATCTTCTACAAGATTTTCTTAATGTTCTTGTTGGAAGCTTCCAATGCGCCATTCATCTTTGGTCGGTACAAAGAAGAATTATGGTGCTTAATCTTGAACTGCATGCAGAGTTCAGTGATCATAGTATTGTTAAGATTAGTACCATTGTCCGTGATGATCCTTTCAGGGATGCCATACCAACATATAAGGTTGTGCTTAATGAACCGAGCCACAGTATTCTTGGTAACAGAGGCAAATGAGACTGCTTCTACCCACTTCGTGAAGTAATAAATAGCAACGAGGATGAAATGATGCCCATTGGAAGCAGTAGGCTTAATCTCTCCAATCATGTCAATGCCCCACATTGCAAATATCCAAGGAGCAGTCAAAACATTCAAAGGAACCAGAGGTACATGTACTTTGTCAGAATAAATCTGGCATTTGTGACAAGTTCTGTAATGATGGTGGCAGTCTACTTCCATGGTAGACCAATAATAACCTGCTCTAAGAATTTTCTTAACCATTGTATGTCCACTGGAGTGAGTACCCAAAACTCCCTTGTGCATATCTTCCATAATCTTCTCAGATTCCTTATTGTCTATACAACGAAGTAAAGTCAAATCATGATTGCGCTTATACAAGATTCTGTTACTCAAAAAGAACTTGGCAGAGAACCTTCTTAGAAATTTCTTGTCATTGATAGATGACCTTTCTGGATAGTCTTGAGTCTCGAGGCATCTTTTTACTTCGTGGTACCAAGGCTTTTCCTCTACTCTATCAATATTAATTTTGTAGCAGTGTGCCGGTTTGTCTAGTACCTCAATAGTAATTCGAGGAGCTTCATTATCCTATCTGACTTCGAACATAGATGACATGGTAGCCAGTGTGTTTGCCAATTGATTCTCTTCTCGTGGAATATGTTCAAAAGTGATTTCTTCGAAGTACTGAATTAATGTCAATACATGCTCTCAATAAGAAATGAGATTTGGATGCTCTGTGTCCCATTCTCCCTTAATCAGACTGATTACTAGGGCTGAATCCCCATATACATTTAAGAATTTAATTCTCATATCGATGGCAGCTTTGATACCCATGATGTATGCTTCGTACTTGGCCATATTGTTGGTACAGTTAAAACATAATCTGGAAGTGAAGGGCGTATGTCAAACGTTGGGAGAGAAAACCACAACACTAATCCCATTACCAAGCGCGTTGGAAGCTCCATTGAAAAACCATAGTCCATCGGGATCCCAGTTCAGGTCCTTCATACGGCCCAGGTTCTCCATAATCAGTAAGTAACATGATATTCTCATATGGGAACTCAAAATTCATAGACTGATAGTCATCTACAGCTTGATAAGCCAAATGATCTACCAGTACACTTCCTTTGATTCCCTTCTGAGTAGTATATTGAATGTCGTATTCTTTCAAGACCATTTTCCATCTTGCTATTCTTCCAGAGAGAGTGGGTTTCTCGAATATATATTTTATTGGATTCATCTTAGAGATCAACAAAGTAGTGTGAGTCAACATATATTGTCTTAGTAGGCAAGCAGCCTATGCCAAAGCGTAACAAGTTTTCTCGAGCAATGACTATCTTATTTCACAGTCGGTAAAGTTTTTTTTAAGGTAGTATATTGCATGCTCTTTTCAACTAGACTCGTCATGCTGCCCCAATACACACCCCATTGAGTTCTCTAATACTGTCAAGTACATGATCAGAGGTCTTCCTTCAACCAGTGGCATTAGAATTGAAGGTTCCTGGAGATGCTCCTTGATTTTTTCGAAGTCTATCTTACAATCTTTATTCCACTTCATTACTTGATCCTTTTTTTAGTAATTTGAAGACTGGCTCACAGGTAACGGTCAAATGGGAAATAAATCTGGCAATGTAGTTCAATCGTCATAGGAAACCTCTGACTTCTTTCTCAGTATGAGGAGCTGGCATTTCTTGAATGGCTTTAACCTTGGTGGGATCAACTTTAATACCTTTACCACTGATGACGAAACCTAGGAGTTTATCAGATCTTACCCCAAATGTGCACTTGTTTGGATTCAACCTCAATTTTTACTTCTTCAATCTCTCAAACAGCTTTTGCAGGTGATCAAGATGTTCTTCTTCAGTCTAAGACCTGGCTATCATGTCATCAACATAAACCTCTATCTCATGATGGATCATATAATGGAACAAAGCTACCATTGCACGCTGATATGTTGCACCAGAGTTCTTCAAACCGAAAGGCATAACTTTATAACAGAAAGTCCCCCACTGTGTGACAAAAATAGTCTTCCCCATCTCTTCAGGTGCCATCTTGATTTGATTATAACTAGAGAAACCATCCATGAAGGAAAATACTTTATGATGAGCGGTGTTGTGAATCAGAACATCAATATGTGGAAGCAGAAAGTCATCTTTGGGGCTTGCCCTATTCAAATCCCTGTAGTCTATACACATGCGCACCTCACCGTCCTTCTTAGGTACCGACACCACATTCATAATCCACTGCGGATAGGACGTAACAACTAAGAAACCTGTATTGAATTTCTTCATAACCTTAACTTTGATCTTTTTAGACGTCTCGGAACGCAGATGACAAACCTTCTGCTTTATAGGAGGACAACCTTCCTTCATCGGTAGACGGTGAACCACAATGTCAGTATCAAGCACTGGCATGTATTCGTACGACCAAAAAAAGATCTCAACATAGTCACATTACATCTGGATTAATCTCATTTTGACACTGTCTTCTAGGTTGGCACCTATCTTGATTTATTTCTTGTCCTCTTTAGTACCCAAGTTCACAACCTCGACTGGCTCTTCATGCTCTCCACATATGGCTCTTTCTTCTTGAATTAACAACCTAGTAAGCTCTCCAGGTATTTCACAATCTTCTTCACCTTCGTCCTCGACTTGGTAGATCAGATTTTTGAAATCATAGTTGGCAAAAGCAGAATTGTTATCAATGGGATCCAGGGTGGATATGGATATGCAATTTGTTGTGTGGGTGTGTGTAAGAACACATAGCTATTTTGAAAGCAATAAAGTAAAAGAAAAACAAAGAGCATAAAATTTGAATGCAAACGTCCAATGATTTATAAAATGAAAATATGCTGATGAATAATGACAACCCTAACAAATGGACCATTGTGCCCCGGGTAAGGCACAAGGCTTAAAGTTATTGTTTAGATTACATAACCAAAAACTTGAAAGTAAGAAAAAAAAATAGCATTTACTCATGACTAAAGGAGATTGGTATAAAGTCTTCAGTTTTCCAATTATTGAGCCCATTGCCGGTAGTAGGGAAGATCCAACTGTCTATGTCGCATTCATTATCAGTGTCTTCCATGGTGTTAACTTGATTGTTGTGAACTCCATTGTTATTGATGCAGAATGATGGTCTCCCAGAATTAGCTCGAGCACGACAGACAACCCTCTGAGCCTGTGAGGTGAAACCCAAACCAAATATGTCGGACTTGTAAGGAATGTCAGGAAGCTGACCCCAAACAGTGCCACCACCTTCTTCAACCACAACCTTAGCATCTTTAAGAGAATCCATTTTTGGTGGAATCCTTGTAACCTTAGGAACAGTAGGAGAATTTTTGTCAACAGGGATTGTCTGAGGAATAACTTTAAATGTTTGGCACGGAGTCCCGAAGAATTCAACATCCATCTCAACATACTTAAAGGAATTCAAATGGCTCACCATGTATTCTTCTTCTCTGCAAACTGTAGCGATTTTTCCTTTCATGAGATACTTTAACTTTTGGTGTAAAGTAGAAGTAACGGCGCCTGCCCCATGAATCCACGGGCGTCCAAGCAAACATGAATAGGCTAGATGAATGTCTATAGTAGAGTCAAAGACCTGGGAACCCACTTTGATTGGAAGATCAACCTCTCCATGCACCATTCTCTTTGAACCATCAAAAGCTCTCACCATAATGTCACTTGGTTTTAGTACAATCCCCTCATAGTCAAGTTTGTCTAAAGCAGCTTTTGGCAATACGTTCAATGAGGAAGCTGTGTCCACCAACACATGAGATAAGGTAGTGCCCCTACACTCAATAGAGACATGCAAGGACTTATTATGGTTCCTTCCTGCGGGAGTTAAATCAGTTTTAGAAAAGCCTATCCCATTATAAGTTATCAAGTTAGCAACACAATTTTCAAACTGATTAACAGAGATTCCCTGCGGTACATGAGCACTTTTTAGAAACTTTACTAAAGCCTGAGTATGGGCCTTGAAGCATAATAACAGGGATAACATATATATTTTGGAAGGGGTCTTCCCCAACTGTTCAACAATTTTATAGTCAGTCTTCGAATAATCTTTAGTACCTCCTCCATCTTTTTCTTGGAGGTATCTTCAATAATAACCTCTTTTGGTGCCTCAGTCTGGGTAAGTTCAGTATCTGTTCTTAGCTTCGAGTCTCAATAGTTAATTCAGTTGTAGTAATTCGAACTGGTGTAGTAACAGCCTTAGGAGAGATCTCTAGAGAGAAAACCTTTCCACTTCTGGTAACCTTACTAGTCCCAACAATATTGCCAATGTTGGGATCAATAACTTCAATATTTTCATCTTCAACAATAAATGGTTCTTGCTTGACGCCATAGTAGTAGACACCAACTCCATAATTCTAAGGGATAGCCTTGTCAGAGGAATATGGAGTTGGCTCAGGTGCGGTAATGATTATAGGAGCAACCCTCGGTTTGGCAGTAATCTTCATAGGACCTTTAGAAGTGATCCTTACAGGAGTACCAGAAGTTGTAGTTACAAATACTTCTTGGGATATAATCTCCATAAAAGGAGTCTTCTCAAATAGAATTGCACGGTCATCCATCAAACGCTGAATACCTTCTTTTAGTAGAGCATAACCATTGGATTGAGACACACAGTAGTAGCAGTTTTCAATGCAACCCAGAAATAAACCGGCCTGCAACAGCTTCTTCTTGACAATCATCAGAGGAGTAGTCAAGTCATTCACAACAGAAACATAAGAAACATCATCAATATCATTGACGCCCTTGTCATGATTAAGCATATGTGCAATGATCACATTAGAAGTCTCAAGAGGGTAAAATTATATCTCCTTAGATTCAATCATGTCTTGAATCTTATTTTTCAATGCCCAACAATTGTTAGTGTCATGTCTAGGACTGTTGGAGTGATATACACACCTTGCATTGGGATTGTAACAGGGAGAGGAAGTATTGAGATTCTGAGGAGGATCCTTCAATGTAATTAGCTCTGCCTTCAACATATGTTATAATGCTTGAGACAACGACATGTTGTTCTTTGTGAACTGTCTCCTGGGTGCATCCTACCTACGTTGGTTATTTTGTTGTTGCTGCATTGGCGCATGATTAGAGATCATTACCACCCCACATATTGGTTGTGGCCACCCTTATTACTACCCTTCTGTCCATACACAACATTGGATTATTTCTTACCTATATAAGACTTCTTCATAGTATTCGAGGATGTAGTCACCTGAATTTTACCACTTCTGATTCTATTCTCATCATGTTCCCCTGTCAATATCAGTTCAGTGAACCCGACTAAAGAACTTCCTAGTAGATGATTATAGAAAAGACTTATTAGGGTACTCATGGACATGTCAACCAATTCCCTATCGGCCAAAGGAGGTTGAAATCTGCCTGCAAGATCTCTCTATTTCTGTGCGTACTCTTTGAAGCCTTCCTCATGACCCATGGACATACTCTGTAGTTGCATGCGGGTTGGTGCCAAATCAGAATTATATTGATATTGTTTGTAGAAAGCTGCAGCCAAATCTTCCCAGGTATGAATATTGGCACCCCAAGTTGATAATACCACTCCATTTGTGTTCCAGACTGACTCTCTTGAAAGAAATGCAACCATAACTTCTTGTAAGAAGTGTGTGGTTGAATTTTCCGAACATATGACCTCAAGTGAAGCTTCGGACAGGAAACACCATCATACTTGGAAAAGGTAGGAGTTTTGAATTTAGGAGGAATGACGACTCCTGAAATCAAACCCAAATCATCAAAGTTCAGGCCAGGAACTTTCTGGACCTCCATAGCCCTCATATGCTCTTCCAGCAGCTTATACTTCTCATTAGAAGGGAGATCTTGCTCATCTAGGTAATCATCTTCCTCTTCATTAGGAAACTTGTCAGAACCAAGGTTACTTCTTTCAGTTTTAACACTTTTACCGTCTTCATCCTGTTTGTCATCTTCATCTGATGGGATATCAAGATCTCGGGCTTGCTTGACTGGACCTCCGAACCTTCTCCCCATATTAAGAATGCAGATTGGTTTCTTTGTCTTCTTCTTCTTCCCATTGGAGTTGAGGGCCTTTAGATCTTCTTTCCCCTTGACTAAGTTCAGAAACATCTGTTGGAATTGGGCATTTTGAGCTTGGAATAAACAACAAGAAGATGAGAAAACCTGTCTTGGAAACATGTTATGTGATGATATGTATGACATGTAGATGCATATTGTTGTACCCCAAAATTTGCCCTCCCATATTCTTCAAAGATTTGTCAAGATCATCCTCAAATGGCTCAAGATCACTCAAGGGATTGCACAGTCAAAACATCCTCCTAAGCCAGTCAAAATTAGGGTTTTGGTTCTTTCAAAGAAGTTAAGGTTTTCAATGGCTCAATCAAGCCTCATATGCCTATACACATTTCCAAACATCTACATGTCAAGTTTCAAGACTCACAACATCAAGTTGCACAGTCAAAAGCCCTAATTGCTTCACAATCAACTGTAGGGGCAAAATGGTCATTTTACAGTCAAAAGTCAAAATTTTTGGTCAACATCTTATTTTGAAGCCACAATCATCATTTGATCAAGTCTTGATCATGATTCCACAAGAATGGCTCAAAAATCATCAAGATGCAAAAGTTTCCATTTTTGGACAGCTGAAAAGTCAACTGTAACTTGACCAAGGCATAACTTTTTCATGGTTCATCATAAAAATCCCATCCAATGCCCATTTTGAAGGAGATGACATTTCCTACAACTCATCTTCACATTCCAAGTCCAAGAAATGCTCTCACAAAAAGTTATCAATTTCAACATTATAGGTCATTTTCAAAAGTCAACAAAAAGGCATTTTAAGTCAAAGGCAATAACTTGAGATTGGTAAATCAAAATTACATGGGACCAAAGGCATTGGTTAGAGGACTTCAAGACCTTTCCAAAATGTCCAAGAACATGTCCATATGATCAAAATTGAGCAAGATATGCATTGGAGAAGTTGGGAAACTTTTGTGAAATGACAAAAGTCAACTATCCTTGAAACTTCAATTTTTGACAAAAGGGCCCACTTTCTTCCACTTGATTCAGCCTTGTCATGCCACACACGTGTCCCATGATTAATTTCAAGATCAAACATTTATTTTTCTATTTTATTTAATTTTTATTGATTTAATTCATTTTAAATCCATAATAATTCAAATAAAATTTAAAAATCAATGGAATAGTGTCATTTGGATTTGAATAGCTTCCATACATTATGGGCCAGCTCACAAACTCATGCTAGGGTTATGTTGTACACCAAGTCTAGGTTTTGCAAAAAAAAAGGGAAAGTTTGTTAATGATAAAAAAGCCAAGACTAATTCTCTCATGGGCATGGATCAAGGCCAGCTAATGACCTAATTCCCTTCTCATATATACACTGAGTCTAACCCTAATGCAAGGCACGTGCTAAAGCTACTGCAAACACCATAACTAAATTCAAAAATCAAGCAAAAAAACTCAAAACTGAATTCATTATTCAAGCACGATTCAAAGCCTAAAAGTGATTCCAATAGCTTGCTGGGATATTGAGGAACGATTTGCAATCAGAAACGAGCCTTGAAGCTATCAGAATCGTCCAGAACAAGTCACACAGCTTGGTTTGTTTTCCATAATCGCACATTATCATTCATGCATTTTTAACCTCTTTTTTGGATGGATTTGTGTTAATAGGACCATTCTGAAGCTATTGGTATGATTTAATTTGATTATGGCGCCTTGAATCAGAATCCACCATTGGAGAAATCTAGGGTTTTTGAAGCTCTCAAATGGGGCTTTTCAGCATAAGTAAAATTAGAGACCATAAGGCCCATGGCTGAAACCGTCTGAATGAGACGATCAAGATGGAATCATCGCGCCCAATTTATATGCACCCTAACTCTAATCGCTATTTTTCGTCGTTGTAGTTAGTGGGGGTTAAAACCCCCCGCTATCTTGTTTTGTTTTACAGGGAAACGAGGAAGAAGATAATAGGTGTCAGTGCGTGGTTGGGGGATTCAAAAACAGCGCGCATTTTGGTTTCTTCAGAACATTATTTGTTTTTTATATATTATAATTAATGACCACTATAATACCAAAGGTGTTCGCTTGGCTGAGTGGTGGATGACTTGTCCAATGACCATTGGGACCTGGGTTCGATTCCCAGGTCCACCCAAACCTCAATGTTATTTTTTCTAATATTATCTCATGCAGCTTGCCAAGAGCGATCTACCATGCAACTCACGCATAAGCTTGCCAAGTGGCCATGAAGCCCAATCCAATGGCCAAAGAATGAAGACCATGGTACTCAGGAGTCAATGAGCACACACATGATCCCAGAAAGTCAAACATGGCTTTGTGTTAATGGGCCTGAATTCCAAATTAACCTCCCTTGGGTCCAGCATACCCCCCTGGTTCCTAGTTTTTTATTTTTATTTTCTTTCTCTTTTATTTTTCTCTTAACTAATTATTTAATTACCTAACAAATTAATATTTTTTTAAATTCAGATAATATAAAAATTGTAAATATGTTTATTATTTATTAAATTCACTAATTATTATTTTTGTAAATAAAATACTAACCAATTGACTTAGTTTAATTAGGTAATTTTAATTTCTTTTTTTACAATAAATAAAATTAGTTTAGAATTAGGGTTTTGTTTACTAATTTTTAATTCCTTTTAGTATTTTCATTAAAAAAACACAAAAAACATAAAAAAAACATTTTTCTTTCTTTATTTAATTAATTACAAAAAAGGACCAATTTCATTCAGATTTTCTAAAAAGGGTCAAAAACCCTAGGACGTCCTGATTTAATTTTCTTTCACATTTTAATTCTTATTTTTGATTATTTATGTAACTGTTTCCGGAATGTAATAGTTAATTAGGTTTTATCGCTTTATTTCTTTTATTTTCTCGCACTTTTCCAAAACGGGTTTTTGTTTTTGGCGATATATAGACCCGCACCTTGTAATAGCGTAGCTTTACATTTCCGTACTTTATTTCTCCGCACTCTTAACTGTTAATATGCATGCAAGAATGAATGCTAAATAAAATAAATCCGTAGCTCACAAATAACCTGTACAAGATAAATATTAACATGAAATCAACACACAAGCACATGCCACTCCTAGGGTACGCCTCACTAGTTGCCTCGAACGTGGTCGTCGAGTATAGGGTGTTTTAGAGGTTGCCCTTCTGTCTAAGATCCAGTTGCCTCGAAACGGTTGCCTCGGATAAAAAAAAAGGATCTAGGACATTAGGGTTACTTCTAAGGTGTCCTACTATTGCTTCGGTGACCACACTGTCCCTTAATCGAATTGACCCGAACACCTCCAATGACGGTGCTACCTACTTCTCAATAGTGGGATAGTACTGTCTAAAAGACTCTTACACAGCCTAATTCCTTAGAGTAGGTAGATTTCTCCTGGGTACTTGCTCTTTCAAAAAACAAAAACAACTTTTCGCACCTACACTTTCAAAAAGTTTTCAAACAAACACTTCATACACTCTTGAGGACTGATACAAGAGTTACCTAGAAGTTTTCAAAACAAAACTTTTTCAAAACCCACAAACACAAGAAAAGCAAACTCTTTTGAAAACATAGTGAGAAAGTACCTAAGAGCCCATGGATAACCACGGATAGAAAGGGTGCTAACACCTTCCCTTTCTATAAATCTACCTCCCGAACCGAGAAACATCTCGAAAAGGAATTTTGCTGTGCTTTTGTCCTTTCCATGTTGGAGAACATAAAAGACGGTGGTGACTCTTGCTTACCGCGACATTTTGCGAACCAGCATTTCAAAACAGTCAGTTCTATTTCCACCGATCACACATATGCAATGTTTTCAAGGATCTCGTGGGATTTAAATTTGAAATATTAAAAATTGAATCTGGTTGCAGCTTTGTCTAAAGAACTTTGAATCTTCATATTTGAACGTCCTTCTATCAGAATCAAGATCACCATATAAAGTGGGTCATAGCCTCTGACTCAAGAGAATATACTTTAATCTTGACGGCATCTGGCTAGAGGAAAATAAACCCTCTTACCTCTTGCTAGAAATCTGACTTATGATAACCGTACACCATAAATCCCTAAGATCCTTGAAATGGTTAGTAAAAGTTTTATGTTATAATGATATGATGTTATGATGTTATGTTTATGTTAAATAGGCAAACACAAACAATTCACAGAAGAGCCTTAGGTTTAAAGGCCTGCATGAAGTCCATAGGTAAATACCCTTCTCCATTGAAGTTAAGTTGGTTCAACCTGTCCTAAAATAGTAATTGGGTTCTAAGGATCTCATATCACTGATCTTTCTTGTAGGATTTATTTTAGCACGACAACTGGCTTGCCACTAAAACATCCAGAGAGTCGAATCTCAATGAGCGTAGTTTCGAGTATCAACCAACCTTGGACTGCACCAAAGCCGACCATCTCACTACTTTCTAATGGCTAAGATGGGTCAATTAAGGTTATAAAAGTAATTTGGTGTTAACGACACTGCGTGGAAGCCTGATGTTATCCTTGACTAACTCAAGGAACATCAGTACAAACCAAAGTGTCACACTAACCGTAGCCATCATTTTAACCATATCGTTCTGCCGTACATTCTTCATGATCTATCGCTACTTACCTAAAGAATTCCTAGATCTAGGTGTTGGATCTTACAAGCAGATAAACCCAAACAAAACCCTTAAAGTAAAGCAAGAAAATCAAACCATTAAAGTAAGTAAAGTGATCTAACTCTAAGGTAATCCCTCTTTTTTTAAATAAATCCCCAACAAAGTCGCCAGTTCTGTATACGGTGGGAGAACTAACTTTTTGGTTTTATCCAAATGTGCGGATAGCTAGAGTCACCACCGACTTTTATTTTATCAAATATTTAGGAAAGGTGAAAAGAACATGAAAGACCTTTGATAGATTTTGAGTTCAGGGGGTAAGTTACAAAAAGGGAAGGTGTTATCACCTTTTTCATCCGTAGTTATCTACGGGATCTTAATTGCTTAGCTCACTTTGAAAAATTTGCTTTGTGTGTGTGATTTGTTTCAAAATACTTTGAAAAGTCAATGTAATAATAACTTTGTAATGATTCTTGTATCAGTCCTCAAGAATGCATACAAAGTGTTTTAGAAAATATTTCGTTTGAAAGTGTGATGTGTAAAAAATTTCCTTTAGAAAAGTTTGTGAGAAAGCGATTAAGAGTTCCTTACCGACTAAAGTCTTTCTTATTCTTTTCCTTCTCCTTTAGAGATAGTGCTATCCATACCATTAGTTGGTACGTAGCCCTATCTATTCGATAAGAAGGGACAAGCGTAGGATCATCGAATGGTCATTGAAGGCAACATGTAAGGATGCTTTATAATTTGTATTGAAGGGACTAGATCATTTTCATAGGCAACTTCGAAGGGTCATCGAGGGACTATGATATTTATTTGTAAGGGTCTTCTGTTAAAGCATCCCCACTTTCGAGGGACATGACCAAGTATCGTAAGGCAACAAGAGAGGGTACCTTAGAGGTGCAAGTGAGAAGAGTGTTTGTTTTTCAGTTATTTATCTTGAGAATTAGGGTTTTATAGGTTCGATTATTAGTCTTTCCATACAAACCCTAGTTACTAGCAGCTAAATATGTATAGAAAAATAAAATGATGAATGTAAAGTGCAGAAAATTAAACCTAAGCTATTACATCTTATGAGAAGTTACATAATAGAAAAAAATGTGGAAAGTAAATCTACGCTATTACAATAGAGAGTGCATGCTATACATTTGATCTATGAAGATAAATAAAAGAAATAGGAAAATAGAAAAAGAATGTTAAAATATTTTTTTTATGATTTTTGTAGAAAATAATTTAAGTGATAATAACTAATAACCTAAATTTTAATTGATTTTAATATATACAAAAGAAAATTGATTAAATAATTTATTAAAAAAGAAAAAGAAAATAAATTAGGTTAAAAGAAAATAGGGTAAAAATAAACTACACGGGGTAGGTGTTAAATCCACGCACTTCTGGCTTCACAATGCATTGCTTACCACTAGGCCAAACGCCTATTGATGTATGGAAATAGGAATTTCACAATATATATGAAACCAGAGTTAGTTTGAAAAATAGAAAAAAATATTACAAGACGCAAGAATCAAACCCACGCCCTTAACGTAACATGCCTTCGCCTTAACCAACTGCGTTGCGCTTCTAATCTATTATACAAACGAAAGAAAGTATATATTATAAGCAGGTGGAATGGAGAGGCGCCAGAGCCCTAGCTCCAGTCGTCTTCTCCGGTGAGCTTGTTTCTCAACCTGCAAAAACAACACGCGTTAGAGAGTAAGAAGGACCCTATCCCCCTAAATCGACCCTTACAAATCCAATGGTGGCATTATTTTTGTCTAATTCTACCTGTACAAGGAGATACGATGAAAACAAAGAAAAATGGTTCAATAATGATGATGAATTATTCTAGCATCATGGGTCTCATGCAAAGGATCAAACCTGCACTATTTTGTCTCAGGAACACATTGAAATTATTAGTTTATGTCAAAGCCTCATAAAAATTAAATATGACTTTCATAAATATGTAGAATCGATGATGCATGGAGTGCATATTTTAGACCTCTTTGATCATCAATAATGATCAAGACTTACTCTATGATACCTCATGGATTGATTGGAAAGGATGGCTTGCCTTGAGGATTGCTGAAAGTTGGATTTCCATTTCAACCTTTCCTTGCAAATTTTGACCTCCAAATCCTTATTTCTTGAGCAACTTTTGTGTGTCCTTTTTGTAAAACCATGAAGATTTGATTCAAGAATACATCTACACAGTTTGTAGTGTGACCTTGGGCCTCCAAAAAAAACAGATCTCAAGCCTTTTATGCCTTACACCTTCACTTAATATTTATTTGATTTGATTTTGAATTTAAATGAATAAAAATCAAAATAAATGAAATAAAAATTAAGATGATGCATGAATGGACTTAGAGGTCCACTATGAGGTCAAGAACACATTTGGACTTTAAAATATAGGCCCATTGGTCTAAAAATTCATGTTTGCTCATATTGAACTTCATGCATTTTCTCAAAATTGCTCAATCTTGCACAAATCATATCTCACTCAGTTTTTATCATATGAAGATGATATTTGACTTTTTGGAAACCTCAATATGTCCCCTACAATCTTTATTTTGGTAATTTTTCTCATTTGAAGATTTACCTTGATATAAATTGCTTTGACAAAAAGTGACTTTTTGTTGACTTTTATAATGACCTGTAATATTTTGGCTCATATTTCTCAAATAAAGCATTTTTAGTCTTTAGCTTAGAGAGACAAAGTTGTAGAGAATTGTATTTCCATCAATGTGGGCCTTTGTTGAGAATTTTATGATGAAGCATGTGAAATTTATGCTTGGTCAAAGTTTAGTTGACTTCTCCTTAAAAAAACCCTAATTTAGTAACTTTTGACTTTTGATGAATGTAGCGGTAGAAATGTTTAAGACTAAGCCATTAGATTGGCTAGACTTATACAAATCAAAATAAAAATCGCCACCGCGCTTTATTGTTTCCAAAGAAATGGGAAAAGAGCGAGTAACCCAAAAAAAAGAGGGGGAAAGTTTTAAGGTAAGGGGGTTGGTTATGCAAAGGGAAGATATTAGCACCCTAAACATCTATGATACTCCGCAGGACCCTCTTTATAAAATCTGTATATTTTGGCTATAAAATGTTGTATAAAAATGGATGGTGGAGGTGAGAAAAGAAATATATTTTTATGGTTTTTGCACCTGCCGCGGTTGCGAACCTTTAGTTCCTACGTACCATATGTCGTGCAATAGGGGATCAGGGTACACATAGTTCACCTTTTAAAGTATTTTAAAACATAAGTATGTTAATTAATTTTATAAGATAAGACATCATCGTCATTGTCCGTGTGGAAAAACATACTTACCACCCACAATCATGAGAAAGGATAATTTGCATCATCTCAAAGTGGAGGATATGGCTTGGATTTTAAAATTAACAATGCCTCACTCAACACCCAAGTGGAAAATATCTCTCTTCACTATATATTGTAGAAGTATAGTTGTTTGCATCACTACAAAGATTGACAAGATTCTAATCTTTTGAGAAAGGTTTTAAAATAAAAATCCAAAGTGGAAAAATGGTTTGAAATAAGATTGATCGACTTTTAGTCTTTTCACAAAAAATGTCAAGATATTATTAAGTTGATTGAAGTTTATTTATGAAAAGGTTTTGAAAAATGCATGGACCTAAGTACAAGCTTATTATGAAAGTGGTTCAAGTTTAAAAGAAACAAGAAGAATTTTAAAAAAGGAGAGAGAAGGTTTTTTGAAATTAAAGAAGATGGGAGGATAAGAAGAGACTATCCTAAAGCATAAGATAAAAGCTAGGGATATGAACCATATAACCAACAAGAAGCCAATACTTGACATTATGAGCCAAGATAGAATTCCCATTCTTTGGATTGAAACCAAGCAAGCAAAGATACTATACCTCTTGAGAACCAAACTTCAAGTGTATTAAGTCTTGACTAAAATTGGGCAGAGTAACGGTTGTATACGGGTGAATTCCAGATTACAAACAAAGTATGTAATCACAATAACCTGCATACAAAACAAACAAACAACCAATGTCTTGAGGTAAACCTCAAGAAATCCAGACAAAATATCAATTAAGATCATGAGGTCTTCAACATAGGCCAAGGTTTCTAATCCTAAGTCCAAGAAGTCCAATGCTCCATAATGCCAAGGATAGTACACAAATAGTCCAAGTATTATTAAAGGTTTTTATGGTTCATGTTGATTATTAGGTGTCTTAGAAGAGAAAAGAAAAGGCTCAAGTGAGCAAAAATAAAAATGACATGAAATGTAATGCTTAAAGTAAATGGTACATAAAGCATAAAAAATAAAATGCATAAAATAAAAACAATTTAATAATTAGTGGTTAGTTGGATGACCATCTTGAAACTTGCATTTGGAACTCATTAGAGGATTGGTATAACCAAAACCTCCACACAACAAGTTGCATTTGCTTTTTGTCAAGTATATCATCCATTTGGAATCCTCAAAAGTACCATTTAATGATCAACGATGTTTAAGTGATCCGCGATGACCAAAAGTGTTATAGATCCATTAGAGAATTGGTAGAACCAAAGCCTCCACACAATGAATCTCAAGGTTATTGGATCAAAGAGATCAAATTAACATACTTGGGCTTGCAAACATAGGTTTGGGCCTTGAATGATCATTTATTCGAATCGGGTCAAAATTTAGCGCTATGTTAAGCAATCGTAAGTGGACTTATGTAGAAGTCGTACCTATTTTGAGGCCGGTCAATAGCAATCTATGCACCATTTTATTTTGAGACATGATATAGAGATCATGCTCCAATAACACTTAGTGCAATAAGAAAGGGATAAGATGAAGAAGGGTGGGGAAGAATATACAAACCATATTTGAATTAAAATGTAATCAAACTATTATTAAAATCATTCATCCATTTTTGTGGAGTTGGACTCAACACCATGGATCTAATGATGTTAATAAAGTTCATGATAAAAAATTCAACTCAAGATCAGCCAGAAAATTTTAAAAAATAAATTGTATTTTTTAAAATAAAAGAATTAGGGTTTAAAAATGATCAAAAAATGAAAATAATAGAAAAAAAAGGAAACTAGTTTCAAATTAATCAAGAAATATTAGGTAAGACCATAGAAAAATCAGAAATGAACTAAAATAATTTTATAAAATTTTTGGTAATTTTTTAAAGTCAGAAACTATTTTTTAAATTGAAAGAAATGAGTAAAATGAACCAAAAAAGATAAAAAAAATACCAAAGTCAGAAATAAAAAATGAATGAGGTCACAAATATTTGTCACAATATCATTGGATCATTCCATCATTTTTTTCCAGATTTTTAAAATGCATAAAAGTATTTTTAAACATTTAAAACAAATCAAATAAAGTGAAAATTTATAAAAAATATCAAAACACAAAATAAAAATCAGAAAGAGAAAAATCAAAAATATGTTTCATAATTTTTTCAGATTTTTTGGACTAAAAATGAATTTTCTATGATTTTTTGAAATTTAAAACAATTAAATATAAAAATCAGAAAAGAAAAATGAAGTCAAAAATATGTGGACCATTGGATGAGAGTCAAAACGCGTTAGTAATTAAAATCCAAGGGATCTGGCGCGTTGTGCATATCATGGTTATTAGTGAATAAAGCACTGAATCAAATGTAAATCAGAAATTCAAAAAAATACAAATAGCGCTATTTCATTGGTTGAAGGATGACACATTGGTCATCTTTAACCTCCATCCAGTCCCAAAACCAGGTTGCTCAATCTATAAAATTAGAGCACGAGACCTATGTCATTCGCTTCGTCTCTTCAAGATGAAGACAACCACACTTCGCGATAAATTTATATAAAATGTAGCTCAAGCAATTTGGAAGGAATGTTTTAAAAAGGGATTTGAAATTTCATGGTCAAAACATGTTTCCAGATAAAAGTAAGTGTTGCGACTAGAACCAGGGCAATGAGAGCATCACAATGATATCAAAGTTTTGAAGAATTGATGAAGAAATCTACCTATTGAAGTTGAGTTGCAGAGCTCTGAAACTGGACTTTTATGGAGCAATATAGGGTACGATTCTTGAAGGTAATTATATGGTTAGCTTCAGGGAAGATCAAGGGAGGTAAATTGATTGAAAAATTGGATTGAAAAAGGCTTGAACACAAATTTCGAAGTTAAAGAAATTTGAGTTATGGAACAAGTTTGGCAGGGTGATTCTGGCTATCTAAGGTTAAGAAAATGAATGAGAGATGGCCCTCTATTTATAGGGAATCAAATGGAATGTCCAAGCGTGTGAAATGATGAAGTTTGGAGGGAAATCGTGTAAAGTTGCAAACAAGAAAGGTATGACTTCTAATTTGATCAAAACTCATCCAAAACGTTCATTTTGTTATGCTAATCACTTCTGGAAGTTCACTAAACATGTTTAGAGGAAAAAACACGCAGAAACAAAGTGTTTAGAATCTAAATCAATGATTTCAAATTCCGACTTTTGAAGAAACTTTAGTTCCAAGTTACCAAGTTCAAATCAATGACATTCTCAGCTAAAGGGGTCTTAGGGCATGATTCTTGATGCTTTAGAAAGATGAGGTTACAAGCTTTGCAATGGGAAAAGAATGGAGTTAAATGGATGTTTGATCTGAAAGTTGCATTGAGTCAAAGTTGGAGAAAAAGGGCTGACTTTCCACACTTAGAAATATTTCAAATTTTCTTCAAAAGTGACTTATAATGTTTTGCATCCAAACATGGCCTTCCACTTGGAATTTCCTCTTGACAAAAAAATATGGCATTAAATAGACCTCTTAAATGACACTTTGAAACTTGAACCATTCAAAATTTCTAAAAATTGAGGGAGTTATGAATTGTTGAAGTTGGCAAAAAATAATGAAATGACCTATAATATTTTGTATCCTTAAGGCACCCTCCATCCATTTTCTCACTTGGAATATAAAAGAAGGGATAAAGTTCACATCCTCAAGATCATTATGGAAAAAGAGTGGGCCCAAGGTGATAAAAATTGACAAAGTTATGATCATTTAAAGTCACACATGAGAAATTGGGGGTTCATTTGGAGGACTTGTAATCTTTCTTCATCATCAAGTTTCTTACACATGAAAACTTCTTGAAACTTTTGAAGTGATTTGTCCAACCATGGCAACTTCTTCAATCAATCCCTTGCACTTTTGAATCAATATTGATATCTCGGAAATGTAGTGAACCAAAATAACCTTGCCATGCCATCCCTTCCAAAACAACTTCAATGGTGAGGTTTGGACTTCTCAAGCTTTATTGCCTAGGGCGTGGAAATAAACTCATGAACCCATGGAGAAACTTTCTAAACCTCATTTCCTTTAACTACATTAGTAACAAGTAAGACAAACCAACATTGCATTTTATTAATTAAAAGGAAAATCAAGACAAAATATTCATGATCACAAAAGAAAACAAGTCAAGGTGCTTGGTGATTCCTCAAAGATCAAAGCTAAAGATAGGGAGGAGAACCAAAATAACCTAATGTGTTCTTGTTGTGATTGAATCAACATGGTATGATGTGGGGATCTTAGGGGAAAAATTGGGGTACAATAATGAATCTTGATTTTTCTTGATGAATCGTGATCAACCCTTGATCAAATGATGATTGTGACTTAAAAATGTTGATGTTGACTACAAATCTTGAAGTTTGACTAAAAATTGGTCAAAGTTGACTTTTTGTCCAATATAGTTGATTTTCAATCACCTGAGCAATTGACTGAGAAAACTTATACTAAAAGGCTTAAAATTTGGTATGAGGATCATTTGAAGCATATGAGAAACCATGAAATTCACTTGAGGAATTAGAAGTCCAATTTCCTTTTAAAAAAGTGAAACCCTAACTATAGGTCAATGCTTAGGAAGAGGGTTTGTCTGATCAATCTTTGAGTTGTCTTGAGTGTTTTAGACCCTTAGGAGCATAAGGAGTTATCTTGAATTAATTTGTTTTGAAAAATAGAAAGGAAATTTTGGGGTATAACACTTCTAAAGTTTAATGATATTTCAGGTGAAGTTCCTTACAAACTTATGAAGGAGTTCCACATTAAATGCTCAACTATGAAACCTCAGGGAGTTCTAGATGAACACATCAAGCTATAAGGTTTTCCTTTTTCATTGTAGAATGTGGAAAAAGAATGGATATACTACCTAAAATCATGGTCTGTAGAGTGTTGGAACAATCTAAAGAAAACTATTCTTAGAGAAATTATTATGAGTCTCTTAAGCTTCTCCAATTAGAAAAGAAACATGTGCCATCAGACAAATTGACAAAGATTCATTGCATGAGTATTGGAAAAACTTTTAAAAAAAATTGTGTGCAAGTTGTCCTTACCATCAAATATATGAACATATGCTCATATAATACTTTTAAGAGGGTATTATGTGTATGAATCTAAACATTATGGATATTTTTAATGGAGATTCTCTTGTGGAAAAGACTTTAGTAGAAGTAAATAGTATGATAGAGAACATGTCATTAACTATCAACAACACCATCAACCATAAGTAATTTAGTGGTTCTAATAGAAAGATCTAATGAGATATGAGCTACTACTTATAACAACTTAGGAATCAAACTTAGAGAACTTACTTCATTAATAAAAAATGGTAGTGAGTCAGACTTAAACTCATACCCCAGAGTCTGAGGTATTTGTAAATTTGCAATCAATCTACAAATTAATGTACTACCTTGTAAAAAGGTGAAATCATTGATATTCCTCATGCCTATGCAACAACCATATAAAGTTATAGTTCTCATCCAAACTCCTACTATTTGTCCTCCAATAAATACTACCCATATTGAAAAAATTATCCAAACTTGAGAAGGAGAGATATCTTTGTACAATAACCCTACTACCACCAACACTGCAAAATATCATAATAACCATGATTCTTGATCCATCATTAGAAGATGTTGTAAAAAAAATGACATTGCTATTCAATAACTTGTTTCCTGATTAACACAACTAACAAAAAATCAACTTCAATTTTAGCAAAGAACATAAGCTACTAATTCATAATTTATAGAAAAGGCATGGACAACTAAAACCTCCATCAATTAGATTCATACTCAGAGGTCTATTAATATTCTTTCTTAGAATTTAACAAATCCAAATATCAATGCTATTACTATGAGTCTGGGTAAGTTAAAGTGCAAGTGAAGGAAAAAATTTAAGTGGCAAAAATAGTACAAAAAATTATAACTTTTTCACTTGCACTTGATGTAAATGAGAAATATCTCCTACCCCTCCTTTTTCCTTAAATATTTGTGAAAAATAAGAAGATGGATCAACCAGATAAAGGGAGGGAAAACCATGATATATTTATTAAGCTTAAGATGTTTTCCAGAACAACCAAACAGACACATAAGATTGGCCCAAGACAAGATCTGGTCCAGGTACAACACATTCATATCGGCGAACAATTTGAAGGTTGAGAAAAACACAAGAGGGGGGGGGGGGGGGGGGGTGAATTGGGTTTTCAAAAACTTTTTCTTTGGAAATACTTCTCACAAACAATCAATGATAGAAAATCTAGAAACGAAAAATGACCCAATCAATTTATACAAGTTCCCCTTAAACAAGGTTACTCTTGTCCACCCGACAAGGTGATTTTGCCTTCAAAAAGAACTTAATCCACTAATCTTGAAAGATTACAAACAACATCTAAGAGTTTAGAAAAAACACATTAGCGCTCTCTAGTATACAGACTATCACCTAGTCACTTGAGGAAAACAAATCTTGAAAGATTTACAATCAAATGATGTTTACAATAGTGCTTCTAAAAAGCGGATTTAACACTACAATGAATAACAAATGTTTACACACAAATATTATCAACAACTCTTGTGTATAAAACAATGATTAACACAAATCTGAGCAACAACTATTGTGTTTTCTCTTAAGAATAAATGTTAACACAAATATGAGCAACAACTCTTGTGTTATAGAGAATAAAAGTTAACACAAATAATTAGAAACAACTCTTTGTGTTTTTGAATTTCTCTTGAACATTTTCTCTCTTGAATTTATTTGAACCATAACTTTTCTTTGTTTCAATATTTCTTCTTAATTTGTTTATGTTCGTTTCTATTCGTCGTCTCTTCTTCAATGAAATAGTTCCCTTTATATAGGCTAAGAAAGTAGACCATTGAATAGTACAAAACGTCACTTTCATTTTTCATCTGCCACAACGGTAGCATGAAATCGTGGGAGACAAATTGCTTTGGTCATACGATGTAGTCTTCACCATTGTGGAATAGGTACAATACTCTTGTACTACAATCTTCTTGTGCACGTTTATGATCTTTTCTTCCGATGAGATACTTCTGAACTGAAGTAAAGATGAGAGAGAAAAAGAGATCATGTTCTTGTTCTTAATCTTCTAATGAATTATTTCTAATGTGAAATAATGATTAATCTATAAGACGTTTCATATTAATGTTTCCAAAAGTATCAGAGTCTTCAGAATCAGAACCTTGTCTTCAGACTTGGAGCAACAACTTATCTGACAGACAAATCTTGATTTCTGAGCTGGAAGAAAAAGCTTATATGAGAAGCATATCATCTTGATTTCTGAGCTTTGATGCATAAGCTAGATTTCTGATCTTTGAAGCATAAGCTTGATTTCAGATCTTTGAAGCATAAGCTGGATTTCTGATATCTGTAGCATAATCTTGATTTCTAATCTTTGTAGCATAAGCTTGATTTCTGATCATTACTTGGAGATCCTTTTCTAGCGAACATTCAACATTCATCAAAACTGTTGATGTTTCTTTAGAAGTGGATGCAATAATACTTTCTGAGGCGTGTCAGCAGAGATTCTAATGGTGTTATCCAGAGCCAGATAGAATATTAATATCTACGCACTCAAGAAACTATTAGATAACAAAAGTGTTACCTATAAAATATATGCATTGTTATCATCGAAATTAGAGATTATACACAAAACAAAATTTTGTTCTAACGCAAGTCACCTTATTAAGGATAATCACATGGAAGTTAAGCACCACATTCTTCTCAATCATTGGAATCCATCAAATGATTTCTCACAACATGCTTCACACTCACTGGAGCAATTTATTTGTCGTCCATATATAAGTGTGGTTCGGCACGACACCAAGATATAATTCAATGTACACTTGAAAATTCATCCCCTCTCACTCCAATGTATTTGGTGTTGGAGTGTTAATCTTGAAGGTACACCTCCTCTTCATTCATCAAAAAAATTTACCACCGTGTCAGAGACCTACCACCGTGGACTTTGCTAACTCATCATCAATTTTCTATTCCACATTGGAATAAAATGAATATTGTCTTCCATCAATAAATTCCCAAATATACCAAATTCCTTCAGGATATATGCACTAATAAGAAGAAGCTGAAGGAGGGCGGGAGAGTCAGTGTGGGCCACCATGTTTATGAACTTAAAGTGAAACCAAAAGTGCTCGAAAAAGAGAAATATCCTAGAGTTTTTAATATTACATGGACCATAAGAAATAATAGCTTAAAAATTTACATGTTAGATTTAAGTGCTTCCATTAATATTATGCCTGACCTTGATGATACTTACACTGGTCACATATGCGTTGATGTACAATTATGTTTGTATATGTTGATGATAGAGCTACTTTACATATAGACTTAACTAACACCCCTGTTGCTTCTTCTATTGATATAAATAATGTTGTAAGTATATAAATTGAAGGTCAACATCACCACCAGAGGGAAGGGTGAATTATGTTGATTAAAAATAATTATTTTTATTTTGATAATCACACAGAGGTGAGGCAGCGAAAATAAGACGAAAATGAAGAGAGATGCACAACGAAAATAACATAAATAATGAAATAAAAGATGAAAGAGATAAAGAGTGCACCCGATATTTATACAGGTTCGGCCTAACCATTTGGCTTACTCCTGTTCCCAAAGGTTACCTCTTGAGAGTTAAAATAAAAATATTTGAGCTTTCCACCAGATTTACCCACGAACCTTTAATAAAAAACAAATAGAGCTTTTATAGTGAATAAGCTCAATGAAAAATAAACATAACTTTTACACGGGCTTTAATTAGGAACATTCAACAAAGCTTTTACAGAATAAAAGCTTAAGAACCTAATACTATATATTTTTTAACAAGTCAATCTCAAGAACCTAAAACCAATATTTATTTTAGGATTAGCTTGCAACCTTTAAAATATAATTCGACAAGATAATTACACTCTTGGATACAATAATAAGGAACAACACTGATTACATCACAAATTCTCATAGGGCTTTTCATCCTTTCGGCACTACGACAATCTTTTGCATAAAAAATATCAAAACAAAGAGAAAATAAGAAGAATATAAGGTTTCTATTCAGAAATATGGTGCCAAATGAAATGAGGAGAAGCCTCATTTATATAGGATAAATCTGGTTCAAAAAGGAAATAATCCATGGTGCATTTTAATGATTTAATCAATTAATTCTATCTTGATTAAGGGATTACAAAATACGGAAACCCTAAGGTATTGGTGGTGAATAGTGAATATTCGATACCTAGCCCTCACATGTGTGAGGGTTTATATAATGCCCCTGGCGCATGGCCATTGGTTTCTGATTTCACGCCTGGATATGTGGGTCTGTAAAATCAGGTAACTTCCAGGACTTGGTCAAACCGGGCAGATGTTCTTGAACTAGCCGTTAGTTCCGAGGAGGAGGCCTGTTACGGGAATCTCTCTGGTCGGTTCCTGGTGGCCTGCACGCCGTTGATTTCGGGCAAGCTGAGAGGATTCTCATCGATCATCCTAGGCCAGTGCTTGCTTAGGATGGTAAATGGTCGATATTGCCCGATGAATAGCGAGCGGTTTAGGTCATGGACGTGCGGGCTGTACCAAAGGAAAGGTCAAGACTGGGCCCATTCAAGCTGTTGGGCCAATCCAGAACAGAAAGCTTGACCATAACTCCCGCAACCACCGTGGCTGCAGTAGCTCCAACCTATGATTTACGCGGACTTCACGCGCACGCTGCACCTGAATGTCCACTTTTAACAGGAGTACCAGTTGATCAAGTGAATTATGCTTAAGGGAACCCCTATGGAAATAACTATAAACCTGCTTGGAAGAACCATCCAAACTTCTCATAAAAAGCAACAATTCCTTGTACGCACCTGGGCAAATTCCTACTACACCCCCATGATATCAGAAAGCCACCCCAAATGTCTCAAATATTTCGAACATTCCTAGGAAATCCAACATTGGAATAATGATAGAAAAATTTGTAGCTACCCAAGCTCAAACTAATAAAGATTTCATGAATCAAAATATTCACACTAGTGAACAAATTAAGTAACTAACAAATAAGGTTGATGCTCTTGCCACACATAACAAAATGTTAGAAACACAAATCTCCCAAGTGGCTCAACAGCAAGCAGCTACAACTGCTCTAGCTGGAACTTTTCCTGGACAACCTCAAACAAATCCAAAAGGGTGTGCTAATGCTATAACACTTTGGAGTGGGACAGAACTAGACGGACCGGCTGAACCTAGAATAGAAAATCCAGCCATGTACCAAAAACCTGGGAAAGAGACTGAGAAGGAAGATGATCCAAAGGAAAAAGAAAAGGAAGGTGACGGTGAAGAGGTCATAGAAAAAGAAGAACGTTATGTGCCTCCGCCACCCTATAAACCACCTATCTCGTATCCTCAAAGATTTGTCGAGTCTAAAAATGTAGGGCAATTTAAGAAATTTGTTGAACTTCTTAAACAACTTAACATTACCATACCTTTCACAGGACCTATCACACAAATGCCCTCCTATACTAAATTTCTTAAAGAAATCTTGTCCAATTATAAAAAGCTTGAGGATAATGAAAATGTTATACTCACTGCTGAATGGAGTGCTATAATTCAAAACAACATGCCTCCTAAACTGAAAGACCCAGGTAGTTTTTCCATATCTTGCATAACCGGAAAGTTTGTCATAGATAAAGAACTATGTGATTTAGGAGACAATATTAGTTTGATGTCCTTATTAATTTTCAAAAGACTCAACATGGGAGAACTAAGACCAACAAGGATGTCCGTACAATTAGCGGATCGATCGGTGAAATTTCCTTTAGGCTTGTTAGAAAACATTCCTGTACGTATAAGATAATTCTATATCCCCACTGATTTCATAATCATGGAAATTAAGGAAGATTCCAACATTCCTATTATATTAGGTAGACCATTCCTAGCCACTGCAGGAGACATCATAGATGTTAAAATGGAAAATTAACTTTCGAGGTTGGTGAAGAAAAAGTTGAATTCATCTTGTCAAAATTCTTTAAGGCACCAACCATCAACGATTCATGTTGTTTCTTAGATGTAATCGATGAATGCGTAAAAGAAATGGAGAAACAGCAAACCACTTATTCAGAAGTATTGAAGATTCCTATACCTCCAATTTTTTATGACGATAATTAGCGTCGTGAATATCAAGATGAAAATCTGAGTGAATGCCTAGCACCAACTTCTGATCATATGCCTTGTCCAAAGAAGCCAGCTATAGAACTCAAAACACTACCCAAAGACCTAAGGTATAAATTCCTAGACACAAAACTTGAACAACCAGTTATAGTCAATGCAGACCTAGGACAGATAGAAACTAAAAAATTATTACATGTCCTAAGAAAATACCCAACTGCTTTAGGTTATAACATCTCAGATCTAAAAGGATTAAGTCCCTCTATCTACATGCACCATAATATGCTTGAGGAAGACTGTAAGACCTCTAGGGAACATCAGAGAAGAATTAATCCTATTTTGAGCGATGTAGTCAAAAAAGAAGTAGAAAAGATATTGGAAGCAGGAATCATATATCCAATATCCGACAATAAATGGGTTAGCTCAGTACATGTCGTACCTAAGAAGGGAGGTGTTACAGTTGTTAGCAACGCTAAGGGAGAATCTGTAGCACAACGAACTCAAACTTGGTGGAGAATGTGCAGCAACTATAAAAAGCTAAACAAAGCCACACGTAAAGATCATTTTCCTTTACCCTTTATTGATCAAATGTTTGAACGATTAGCTAAACACTCTCATTTTTTCTATTTAGACGGTTATTCAGGATTCTTCCAAATTCCTATTCATCCTAACGACCAAGAAAATATAACCTTCACTTGTTCTTATGGTACATTCGCTTATCGACAAATGCCATTCGAATTGTGTAATGCCCCTGCAACATTCCAGAGATGCATGATGTCCATTTTTGCTGATTTTCTAGATGGTACGATGGAAGTTTTTATGGATGACTTCTCCGTCTATGGAGAGAGTTTTGAAGGATGTTTATTGAACCTTGAGATGCGTAAGTGTCAACCTCGTGCTAAATTGGGAAAAATGCCACTTCATGGTCCGACAAAGAATTATTCTTGGACACATCATATCCAATAAGGGAATTAAAGTAGATAAAGCAAAGATTGAAGTAATAGAAAATCTTCAACCACCCAAAACTGTTAGAGAAATAAGAAATTTTCTAGGACACGCTAGTTTTTATCAACGTTTCATTAAATTCTTCTCTAAAATAACTAAACCTCTAACCGAACTGCTAATGAAAGATGTTGAGTTCATCTTCAACGACAAATGCTTGGACACATTTACAACACTTAAAAAAGCATTAATCTCGGCACCTATTATGCAACTTCCTGATTGGAATGAACTATTTGAGATAATGTGTGATGCTAGTGACTATGTCGTAGGTGCAGTTCTAGGATAAAGAAAGGATAAAAAGATTCATGCAGTCTATTACGCAAGTAGAACCCTATATCCTACATAGATGAACTACGCCACCACATAAAAAGAACTATTAGCTGTTGTGTTTGCTTTGGATAAATTTCGTTCTTACTTAGTAGGAGCACAAATAATTACCTATACCGATCACACAATAATCAAGTACCTCTTAAGTAATAAAGACGCTAAACCAAGATTACTAAGGTGGATCTTACTTCTACAAGAGTTTGATTTAGAAATCAAGGAAAAGAGAGACACTAAGAATGTAGTATCCGACCACCTATCCAGAATAGAAGGCATCAAATCCGATAAAGTGTCTATCAATGATGATTTTCCTTATGAACGCCTTGTAGCCTAATTAGAATTGGAAAGTATTACAGTTGAATACCCTATAACTTATGAAGACACAGAGACAAATGAAGTCGTGAAAGTAGTCTACACTAAAACCATACTGCCACGGTGTGCTGATTTTGTCAACTACTTGGCTGCTGAAGTGCTTCCTTAAGATATATCTTATCAACAAAAGAAGAAGTTCTTTCATGATCTTAAAAAATATTATTTGGACGAGCCTTTGCTTTTCAATAGAGGCGCCGATGGTATTTTCCGTCGATGTGTTCCCGAAGATGAAATAGAAAACATAATTTTCCACTGTCATGCTACTTCCTATGGAGGACATGCAAGCACTTCAAAAACTTGTGCTAAAATATTACAAGATGGCCTTTATTGGCCTAATATATGGAAAGATGTCCATATCGCGGTTAAAAATTGCGACCAATGCCAACACACTGGAAACATCTCTAGACGCGATGAGACGCCTCAAAAAGGCATTCTAGAAGTTGAAGTATTTGATGTTTGGGGAATTGATTTCATGGGACCCTTCCCGTCTTCCTTTGGAAATCACTACATACTCGTTGCTGTCGACTATGTTTCAAAATGGATCGAGGCTGTAGATTCTCCAACAAATGACGAACGATTAGTAACCATGCTTTTCAAGAACATAATCTTCCTAATATTTGGTGTACCGAGACTCGTCATTTGTGACGGTGGCTCCCATTTCATTTCCAAAATATTCAAAAAATTATTAGTGAATTATGGAGTCCGACATCGTGTTGCAATACCTTATCATCCACAAACAAGTGGGCAAGTAGAGGTCTCCAACAGAGAGATTAAGTAAATCTTAGAAAAAACGTTAGCAACCTCTAGGAAATATTGGTCGTCTAAGTTACACGAAACTCTATGGGCATATAGGACAACCTACAACTCCAATCGGAACCACGCAATTTAAGCTAGTTTATGGGAAATCCTGTCATCTGCCAGTAGAAATTGAACATAAAGCTTATTGGGACATTAAGACCCTTAATTTGAATTACACTGCCGTGGGTGAGAAAATAATTTTAGATATTCATGAACTTGAGGAACTTAGATTAGAAGCTTACGAGAATGCCCATATTTATATGGAAAGAACTAAAAAGTGGTATGATAAACGCATATCTAGGAAAGAATTCAATGAGGGTGATGTAGTACTCCTATTTAATTTTAGACTTAAACTATTTCCGAGAAAACTTTGCTCTAGATGGTCTGGTCCCTTCTAAGTCACTAAGATTTTTCAAAATGGCGCAATAGAAATTAAAGGAATGTCTAGTGAGCCTTTTATCGTAAATAGACAATGTTTAAAGCATTATCATTGCATCAAAAATAAGGAATATTCCATAATATTTAAGCTCGATAAGTTTCCGTCTCACTCATTAGATTAATCTCCTGCTATGTCGAGCTTACGACTTAAAATAAAATGCTCGTTGGGAGACAACCCACTTTCTAGTCTTTTCTTTTTTATTTACTAATTTTTAGTTTTTTTTTTAATTTTCTTACCTTTGTTATTTTCTATTTCTATTTTTATAAAATTATGCAGTATTGTTTCTCTACTATTGCCCACTACTAACTTAATTCTAACTGTCAACCTACTTCAGGCTAACTTAACTTTAGCTAACTGCACTAACCCACGATGAATCCAGTTGACATGATGGGAATTACTTTCAGAGGAAGAAATTAAAGGAGGCATTTTAAGTCCTTAGCTGAAAGGGAGATGGCAATGAGTATTTACCTAGATGGACCTGCCATGACCACACTAGGGATTAGAGATAGTGTCTTGTTTCTGTTGAATCAAATAAGCTGGGATACCTCTGCCATAAGAAGAAGATTTAGTTCTTACCGTAGGTTAACCCTAGAATTTACGAGCTCTCTTGTCTATTTTCCTAACCAAGGTCTAGGGATTAATAGGGGATTAATTAGCTTTAGGATGTTTGGTATTGATTACACCTATAACCATAGAGAAATGGCCGAACTTTTAGGATTCCCACATGACCTTGATACCTTCACCATAATCCAAGAGGAACTTTTTTATGTGAATGAACTTGACTACTTCTGGGGTAGTATTATCGGTGTTAGCAACCCTGAACCTAATGACATGTACACTGAAAATATTCATAACCCTGCCTTCCGGTACTTTCATAAGATCTCAGCGCATACCCTTTTTGGAAATAAAGAGAACATAACCTCCGTATCAAGAGCCAAACTTTTCATATTGTTCTGTGTATCCCAAAACCGTCCTGTTAATGGTGCTACTTTTATGATAGCTAATTTTCAACGTCTTGCAAAAGCTTCCCATGAACCAATCCTAATAGGAGGCCTAGTGACCATGATTGGAAATGCTATCGGCATGAGGCAACCACTTCTCAATATTGCCCCTCTAGGTAGATTCCAACCCATGAACATCCAATTCTGTTTCAATAGAGGAATTATTAGCAACCTAGGCCCGACTACCTTTGAACTTATCATTAATAATCAATTAATGCCTCTTTTTACCTTGCCTAACCCTAGGACTAGCATTCATGACCAAAACAATTGGTTATATGATTGGGATAAACCACAAAATTCACCACCAGCTATTCTTGAGACACCCAAAATTTATGACCACCATGATTCCTTCTTATCCGATGGGGAAACTGACCCATAAACCCCTCCATTTTATCACCATTGTCCATTTCCTGATCATGCTGACTCAAGCACCTCTGCTGCTCTGATTTCTACTCCACCTCCCTCCATCGACCAAGTTACTGCTATCATTGCTCTTCAATCCAAGCTTGATTGTTTGAGAGAGGACTTCATTACATTGTAGATCGACTTTCATTCTCTTATGGACGTAGTGACAGAACAGTTGGATCATTTATATCAACACATCTACTCTACTGCTCTTCCAACTAATCAAAGTGGCTAATTTTTTTTAGAACTTACTGTATGTCTTTCTCTCACATTTAAACATTGAGGATACTGTTTTGTTTAAGTGTGGGGGGAGAAGACCAATTAATTTAGGATTTCCATTGTTTTATGTTTTTAAATTCTTAAAGTAGATTTTTACTTCTGTCATTTATTTTTGTTATGTCTTGTTTTTGTTTTTCCTTCACACACTGTTTGGAATTCTTATTACATTTCAGAACCAGTTAAACACTTTGCTTCATTATGATGTTTACACACACACACACACACACACACACACACACACACACACACACACACACACATACACACACACACACACACACACACACACACACACACACATATATATATATATATATATATCATATGCTTTAATATTTTCAATGTACTTAAATGCCTGCAAGAATTAGTTATATATATGTCTATTAATTGTGAAGTCTGGAAGACAAACTTGCATATTTTTCATACTTTCACTTCGTGCCGCTCGCCACACAAGCGTGAAGATCGTCACGCTCCAAACATGTCCCGCCCGAAAAGGATTGTGTTCCCCTCAGCACAGAGTAAAACAAAATGTTTTCTGTTTTAACACAGAAACCCTTTTCGTTTCCCTTCTTCTCTTTTTCGTCAACTCTCACATAACTCCATTGAAATATTATTGCCTATCCCACTCCCTCCAATATTGATCTATCATCAAACCTCACTATTTCCTACATATTACCCTCTTTATTTTTCTTTACTATTTCCTATTTATACACTTTCAAAACCCACTTCCATCCCAAACCCTCAATTTCTCACACATTACTCTCTGTTAACTCACCAACCATCTTCCATCTCTGTTCAACTATCGCACATAGGAACCCAAGGCCATAACCCGACCTTTCAGGGATAAAATTACGAATTGGAGAAGCCGAAGAACACCAAAAAGCTCAATATCTTAAATTCTATCAGCGCTCCATCATCCCTACACGGTATCTTGATATTGAATGTCTGCGTAAATTGGGATTGCTTGATAGTGTGCGGTGGTTACTTAGGAATCCTTATCTAGCATACGTCTGCATGCAAAATCAAACCACATATGAGTCATTAACTTTGGGATTCCTAAGTTCGTTTTCCTACAACCCACCAGCTGATGAAAACGCGCACTTAGCCAGAACAACAACTTTCAGAATGTTTAATGATGAATATTCTATAAATCAACAACTCTGAGTGATTTTCTCCACTTCCCTCATGAGGGGGAGGTATACTATTGAATCCCTCCGGAGGCAGACTGGGAATCTACAACCTTCAAAATTTGGAAAGCTATATCTGGTGAGGAACCTACTAGTTGAGAGGGACTTTATGCCTCGTCTATACATAATCCTGCAATCTGGTACTTTCACCGTATTATATCCAACACAATTTTTTGGAGGATCAACAACAACAAGGTAAATTCCAGAGAATTGTTTCTCTTGCATTGCACCTTCACTCCTAATCAGAAGATATATGCCAGTTGTTGTACCCCAAAATTTTCCCTCTCATTTCATCAACATTTTCTCACCACAAGACTCTTGGAACTCAAGATCAAGTTAGGGTTTGCTCTGCTCAAGACCCCTCCTTGCACTGTTGACCCAAATTAGGGTTTGAGTTTGCACAGGGATGTTTTGACCTAAAATGCCCAAAGTGACTTTCATGCTTCATGTTGGACTTACAAGTTTATCCATACCAAGTTTCAAGCCTTGATTCCAATCTTTGCCCAGTCAATTGGACAGTTGCCTAAAAATCAGTTGTATTGGGGAAAAAGTCAACTGTGGCCAATTGACAGTCAAACCTCATGAAATTTGACCCACATCAACATAATTAACTCACATGAACCATTTGGTCAAGTTTGGATCACAATTCCATAAGAAATTTGATCAGATCACCAAAAGGGCAAAATGGTCATTTTTAGGGTTTTGACTGCACAAAGGCAATTTTTGACTGTTTGACCTAACCAATGGCAAACCAAGATCACATATGGACTCAAGGACTCAATGGAATTGTCTTGACCCATTCAACAAGTTCAAAAGATCTCAAATGCATAGGATTGACAGATGAATTTTTCAGTCAACTGATCAAAATTTGACTGTACACTGAAAAGTCAAACTTTGACTTTTTGGTCAAAATCAAGTGCCAAGATTCATTTTTCATCAAGACATGTCAAATTATGAAACTTGTTCATCAAGAAACCCAAAATTGAAAATTAGGGTTTAAAATGAAAAAATTTCATAACTTAGAAATTTTCTAAGTTATAAAATTTTCTTATTTTTTCCTAACTTTGTCCCATTTTTTCACCAAGATGAAAATGGATTCAAACAAAACTTGAAACATGAAAGTTGTAGTCCATTGCAAAATCTACAACTTTTATTCACAAAGTTTTCTCAAAGGAAGCTTGTATCTCAAGTTATGATTTTTGGAACAAGGGTGCAAAACACTTTTAACTTAGAGAAATTTTGCCCTATTATAGGCAGAATTTTTGTCCAACTTCTTGTCCATTTTTCACATGGTTCCACTTGGAGTTTCAATTTACATTACAAAGATGGATTATAGTACACATTCCAAGATTTCCAAATTGTCCAAGAACTTCTCAAACACCCTTGTGGTTAGAGAGAATCGAATTTGCAAAGTTGGCCAAGACTCACTTTTGTTCATGGCCAAAGCATGTTCATAACAATTGCATTTTTCAAATCAGCAGGGTTTGTGATAGCTTGTAGGCCTCTAAACCTCTTCACACTCAATAATTTAATGCCTAACTATTGTGTTAAGGCTTTATTTCATTCATTTGGACAATACATGCTAAATTAACCCTTAATTGGAAAAAGCAAAATTGTCATTTTGGAAAAGTGATACTTTATGTCAAGTTCCAAATCCTTGAGGTACAGGCCAGATCTTTGAGGCAAAGCTTTGTGCACAAATCCCATTTATCAAGAACAAATGCTGTAGCATAGAGGGATAGAGGTCACAGGCCTTCATAAGAACTTGAACCTCTTGGCTTCAAAAAGAAGAAACATTGCAAAACTAATCCAACTTTCACTTCCTGCAAACCAGAGCTTAAGCAAACCTTGTGAACATTTTCCATACATCAAACCAAGCCTGAAACACGACTCAACCATCCCTCATACCCCCTAATACCCCAAATCACTATTTTGCTGCAAAAACAGGGCATCTGCTGCAGATTGAGGTCTACAACTCAATCCACTCGTGCACTTTGGCTAAAACCTATCCAAACACATTCCATACCATCCACTGAAACTATTCCAAGCCTTAGACTCAAGCTGTAACACCCCTAACCTCATTTGCCATTTTCACTTTCAAGCTGTGCAGGTGAACTTCTATAGCATGACATAGGCTGTTTCAAAGCAAGCTAGGTACTTGAGAAGCATCCTTGGACTTCAGGCAAGCTCAACAAAAGCTCAAACTCCATTGAAAGTTGCTACATTGCTCTGTTCAAGTCAAGCTGAAACAGGTAATCTATGGACTTCTATCTCTCTATCTAGGCATGCTTAAGCTTAGGTTTGTGAATGAAACATGCTCTACTCATAGCCCTGAAGCCATACATGTGTTCACTTTTCATTTATGTTAAGCATGCTGTGAGAATTTTAGCCATGAACATTGAAGAAAAACTAGGTCAGAAATTGGGGGTGATGAAATTCTCCCTGGTTTCTTAGAGTTAGGTCAAGTATTTTATATGTTTGAAATCGTGGTTTGATGCTCTACATTGTTTGTGTTATGAGTTTTGGCTAAAAATCAAGGAATCAGGAGTTTGTATGAAGCAAGAGGCGCGTGCGTTTTGTTGTTCAAACAGAGCTGAAGGTTGAAGACAGAGTTGACTTGGGCTGGGCTTGAGTCAACTTGCTTTTTGCATCTTTTTTTTTCTTCCATTTGCACCCCCCTGGCCCATTGTGTGAAATATTTGATATTTTTGTATTTTTCTTTTTTATTCTGACTTGATATTTTTTGGAATTTTTTTAATTAATAACCATGTATTAAATTAATATTTCGCAAATAACCGGGTTTCGGAAAAAATTACGCAAATAACCATGTTTCAGATGGCTCCACAAAGGAGGAGCCATCTCAATTGGCGCATGCACCTAGGGTTTTGCCCTAGGCGCCATCTCACTTGGCGCCTCCCTTGTCTTTTAGCCAAGTGAGATGGCGCATGCTCCTTAAAAATGAGAGGAGGCGCCATCTCACTTGGCGCCTAGGGCAAAACTAGGGTTTTTTGCTGTTTTATAAATAATTCGTCCGTTTCTTTGAAATTTCTCACACTTTCTCGCACTGTATTTTTATTTTGTACTCCCTTATTTACGTAATGACGTCGCCTATGATTTTTAGCAGAGATGGTTACGTTATATTCTCCGCCACGAAACCTGCGATGAAAATGAAATTCTGGCACATTCACTCCATGGAGCGTCTGAAGCGGGAGTTGATGCGGTGGCTAGATGGAGACATCGCTGAGGGGGAAAAAATTCGAAGGATCCAGCGAAAACGAACAACAACCTCGCATGCGACAGGAAGACCTAATGTGTGGTTGGAGGAAGTTAAAACAGACAGTGATGTAATGCTGATGATGCATGGGTCAGATGAAATTGTGTTAACAGTTGTAATTTCCTAGATTGAATATCGTTAATCATTGTTGTACGCGAAAACCCTAATGTAATTTCCTATATTGAATTTCTTAAATTGTGTGAACAGTTTTATTAACGGAAAACCCATAATGTTTACAACACAAATATTGAAAAGATTTATTGTATTACAAAACTTATGTGGTCGAGCCAGACGCCCGATTCGGACAGTTTTTGCGATTGTGTCCGACCTGACGGCATAAACCACACTTTCTTTCCAACCTGTCAAGATCGTCCATTTCTGTTGTTATGTGCCTGCTTTTGGGACGACCCTTCTTGTTCCGTCGCATTTGGTCATTGTGCCAAACTATATCACCGTTGTATTCAGGCCAATAGTCCGGTTTTGCCACCAAAGGAAAGTTGTTGTTGTAAATAGTAAGCAACGTTTCAGATTTATAAACGTTTGAGAGCAGTTGAAGCGCGTCTTGATGGGTATGAGCACAAGCGGCAATGACATGAGAGCAAGGCATACGAAAAGCTTGAAACCTGCCACAATCGCACCATTGAGAAGGTAAAATGACCCTGTATTCTTGTCTTGCCAGGCCTTCATTGTGGTCAATTGTCTCTTTCACAATGAAGTTGTGGCTATGGTGGTCAAACCGTGTAACCATGTGAGTGTTGGCTTTAGCACTTTTAGCCTTAATGTATTTCATACAGCTTTCACTCCATAGTTGTCCTGATTGCAAGACCGCATACCACATTTCACCTCTTTTGGTAAATAACGCAGCCATCCTAAAATACGTGGATTTCACCAATGCAGTGATGAGGAGGTTTCGTATGCCCTTGAATACCCCATTCATTGATTCAATAAGATTTGTTGTCATATGCCCCCATCTTTGGCCATTGTCGTATGACCTAGTCCACTTTTCGACCGGTATATTGTCGATCCACGTACCGGCTTCTGGGTTAGACAAACGGATCTTGTTGCGGTAATATTTGAATGTGGGCTGTGTCAGTGCGTATCCCGCATTCATCACCGCTTTCCTCAATGTTTTGTCCTTGACCTCCCTCGAGAAATTATGGACGATATGCCTGACGCAATAGACATGCGTAGAAGGAGGGTCATGCCAACCATTTGTCGGATTATTATAGGCACTTTCAATGGAGGCATGTCTGTCCGAGATCAAACAGAGATCTGGTTGAGGAGCCACGTGTGTACGAAGATTTTTCAGGAAAAAGCTCCAAGCACCACCGGTCTCCCCCTCGACAAGGGCAAACGCAACGGGGAAAATGTTATTGTTGCCATCTTGTGTAACTGCCATCAAAAGCGTGCCTTTGTACTTCCCATACAACCAAGTCCCGTCTATTTGTAGAATTGGTTTGCATGATGCAAACCCTGTGATACATGGTTGAAATGCCCAAAAGACGCGACTGAATATTCCGTTGCCATGTAGTAGACTACCATCTTGGGCGTACGCTGGCAATGTTTCCAAAACATAAACACTACCTGGAGAATATGTCTTGAGTGCATTTAGGTAGCGGGGAAGTTCTCGGTATGACTCCTCCCAGTTTCCGTACACCCTTTCAATCGCCTTAGTCTTTGCTAACCACGCCTTATGGTAAGACGAAGTGTAGTTAAAAACCGTGGTGATGTGGGAGATGATTGTTTTCACCTTCAAAGAAGGGTCGTTGCTGACCAGGGGTAGGATTTCTTGACAGATTAGATGATGGTTGAGTTTTCGGTGGTCTTGTGATTGAGTGGAACTTACACAAGTATGGGTAGTCATGGAACCTATGACCCAGCAGTCACCACTTACACAATTAAGTAAGTGATGCAACCCCCCAAGGCTGCCAATAATATTACATGCATGGGCTTATGCAGCCACCTAGCCTGCCACCCATCAACTCCAATGGCCTTGCATGCAACAAAGAAAGGAATCCCAAAGGCTGTCACGTAGCCTGAGCCAATGCTGTAAAACGTGACACCTCTTATTCGCCAAATGGGGTGGCGACACCATTAATTTTTGTACTCTTTCGCCAAGTGATATGGCGCCTCCCTTACTGTCCAATCGTGATACATGCATGGGCTTATGCAGCCACCTAGCCTGCCACCTAGCCTGGCCCTATTCTGCACACATAAATGTTTTGTGTAAGACTCCACCCATCAACTCCAATGGCCTTGCATGCAACAAAGAAAGGAATCCCAAAGGCTGTCACGTAGCCTGAGCCAATGCTGTAAAACGTGACACCTCTTATTCGCCAAATGGGGTGGCGACACCATTCATTTTTGTACTCTTTCGCCAAGTGAGATGGAGCCTCCCTTACTGTCCAATCGTGATACATGCATGGGCTGCCACCTAGCCTGCAAGAGTGACACCTTACATTTTTTGTAAATGCATGCATGCATATGTGTAACACCCTAAGCATGCAAATGTGACACATTGCAGGCATGCAACCACTACATCAAACTTATTTGCTTATAAATACATACCTTATGAAACATCTCTCACACCCACACAACTCTCACTCTCTGCTACGAAATATTTCTTAAGTCTATCATACTCTCTATTTCTTCCTAAGTCTTTTATTCTCTCAAGCATTCTGAAAAATGGCTCTTCTAACAATGGGAGATACTCACAGAGGCACAAGGGAAAACATTGCTGCATTTGTAAGTCTCTTCTTTGGTTATACATTTTTCATACTTCAAATAACGTGTTGTTCATCTTAATTAATCTTACTCTTGTTTAATTATGATCTCAGGATACACAAAGATTCAGAATCCGTTCGCACAAATACCTGGCTCCCGACCCGTTTATCGTCCCTTATCTGGAATATGCAGGTTTTGGACACGTGATAAAGATCTCCAACTGCACCATTGACTCAAAATTCATTCTTGCAATGTTGGAGAGGTGGAGACCGGAGACCCATACATTTCACCTACCAATAGGTGAATGTACCATCACTCTCGAAGATGTGTACATGCTACTGGGCCTCCCTATCAACGGTAAGGCGGTGAACGGGTCGGTTCAACAACCCAACTCAGTGTGAAGAACTGTTGGGTAGGGACATGGTAGAAGGTGGTGGAGCAAGAGGGCAGGGAATACTACTCACTGACCTGAAACGGCATTATGCAAGTATGGAATTAAATGAAAATTCCTCAGAGAATGACCGAGTAGTAAAAGCCAGAACGTATATTATGATACTTTTTGGTACATTTTTATTTCCCGAAAGTACGGGAAATAGTGTAAATTTCATGTACTTACATTTACTAACAAATTTTGATAAAACTAGAAAATATAGTTGGGGTTCTGTAGTATTAGCCCACCTGTACAGTTCCTTGTGCAAAAACGCAGTCAAGGAAAAATGTACATTTTATGGGTGCGCATTTTTACTACAAGCCTGGGGTTGGTGGAGGATGGAGTCCTTAAACCCCATCAACAACAACACTTTTGGTTTCCCGTACGCAACAAAGTAAGTCATTAAGTTATAGCATTTATAACTATTCTGCTCTTTCCAAAATATATGCTAAAAATAACATGTTTCTCATTTCCTTTAGGTACTGCGTGAGGGGTATGGATTACGACAAGAATCCCAGATTCAATGTCGCACTCTACCGGAATCTGTTGGATCACTTAGGCCCAGATGACGTACGTCGTAGCTTTTAACTTTTGTTCATTTTAATTATTTATACATTACTTTTGCGCTTACTGGAATTAAATTTTATCGCAGTTTGTCTGGAGACCATATTTGGGTTTGGGCCATTCTCCAAATCCAGAGGATGCAGCAACTTGGACTGCAAAGACTGCACTCATTCGGTTCAACATTGTGGAGATGCACCACAGCGACCGTGTGAAGATGCAGTTCGGAATGATCCAAGAGATACCAAGTGATCCAACAGATTTGTCCCCCTGGCATCTAAAAAGGGTCGACGCCCAGTGGGGTCTTACCAACTGGAAATACTTTGCTCCAGAATGGTGTAAAATGTGGCAAAGGCGTCACCGCTACATCTTGCAATCCCCGGTTTTCCTTACTCAAGGTAACATGCGACACACTGATCAATATATGTCATGGTACAGGTCGGTTAGTAACCCAGATATGCACGTGTCTCATCCGAGGTACTTGGTTGACCCACGCACACAATGGGCACAACCCTCGATTCCCCATCAACAAACCCAAAATCCATCAACCTCCCACCAACCCCAAGAAGAAACAGACCAACAAACACACAACCACATTCCCCACCACAACACAACTACAATCAAATGCCGTACTACCAACCACAATCACCGCCAAACTACCAATACCCGGATATGCCTCAAACCCAACCACAATACCAACCCCAATACCAGCACACCCACATACCCCAGACACAATTTCAGTCTTCCACATATCCCAATATGGCGCCCTCAACATCCAGCCTTAGCCCTGATATGGGAATGTCAGAAGATTATGACCAAGCCGACCAAACCTACCATCAACCACCATATCACCAAACAACCCAACATCCACAATACCAAACACCCCAAGATCCATTTCCTTTCTACCCCCCATACTCAGACGACCAATGCTACCGACCAACCATGGAACCCCACCCACCGCCAACACGACCAAACTTCGAGGGTATGTTTAACCGACTGTACCAAAGCGGATCTTCCAGATATGGAGATCTTACTGATTTTATGGATTCGGATCGCATTGACTTCGCTGGGCCATCGACCTTGCCCCAGCAGGAAACGAGACGGCACCCAGCAAGAGAAAGGCGAGGACGGGGATGCGGAACTGGGGGTTATTACCGGGTTCCTGGGGATCACTGATGTATCTTTTTTTTCCCAGTATTTTTTGTATCCATTTTTTTACTGTTCTTTAAATGTAAAACAGTTGAATGTAATTATTTTTTTTTAAATAAAAAATCCATTTTGTTGATCTCTGTCTAATAGGCAACGCGCAGGAAAGAAAATAAAAAAAAAATTTTTTTGCCCTAATTTTGTACATAGGCGCCATCTCACTTGGCTTAGGGCTTGCCCTAAGCACTTAGGCGCCAAGTGAGATGGCGCCTCCCTTAAAAAAAGAGGAGCATGCGCCAATTGAGATGGCTCCTCCTTTGTGGAGCCATCTCAAACATGGTTATTTGCGTAATTTTTTCCGAAACCCGGTTATTTGCGAAATATTATTTTAATACTTGGTTATTAATAAAAAAAATTCTATTTTTTGTCCAAACATAAAAAACACAAAAAATATTTTTCCACATTTTTTTTACATTTATTTGGCATTTATTTACTTTATTGAACATATACATGTAAATAATATAAAACCTTTTTATTTAAAACCCTAAAAAGTAATACAAAAATATTCATTTTTTAGTTATTATTTTTTATTGACATTTTGAAAACATTTTCTAAAATATACATTTTTTTTGTAAATAATTAATATTTTATTTTTTGTACATATTTAGCACATTAAATATATATAATATATACATATACATATTTTATTAAATATTTAAGGCAAAAATACAAAAATAATACATTTCTATTTTTATTTAATATTTGACATCAAAAATACTTTTTCTGCAATATACTTCCTTTTTTATTATTTTTTGTACAAATTAATATATATTGCACATAATCAATAAATAAATACTATTTACTTGAAAATTAGGGTTTTGCCCTAAACAACAAAAATAACCAAAAATATGACTTTTTTTATTTTGTTTATACTTCAAACATGAAAACCTTTTTTACATACATAAAAAAATCTTTTTTTTTGCATAATACATTGCATTTTGATATTTATTTAAATTGTATTTATTTAAATGTTAAATATTTGTATATTCGATATGGTTGTAATAATTTAGATTTTATTTCCTTGTCAAATATCCCCCAAATCCAAATTTGTACCCCCCTCCCTATATCATGTTGTAATAGCTTAGCCTTTAAATTTTTGCATTTAAAAGCTTTCAATTATGTCATGCTTAGACTTAGGGTTTGTATGCAAATAAAATCAACAAGTAGTTTGACCTAAATCCAAGATAAACATGCATGAAAAACAAATACAATGCACACTTGCACCCTTAGGGTTACTCCACTTGTTGCCTTAAAAAATGGGCCATGGTTGCATGTTAAGTGTCTTTGGCAAAACAAAAACAAATCAAATGATCATAGTCCCTCGATGACGCTATCTTGTTGCCTAAACAAAATGATCATAGTCCCTCAAGAAAATTGCCAAAATACTTGACACTATTGCTTTCATGGTCTATACGATGACCCGCGCCCGTCCCGTTAACATCCTAACACAAGGTTGTTCACCAAATACAATGGTGAAACAACACTGTTAAAAGGGTTAAAAAGCATAAAGAAAGATCTTTGAGTAAATTAGGGTAGATAGCTCTTAGTTACTTGATCAAACTTGCAAAGAAAACATCCTTGCTACTTTTCAAAAAAACATACATCACAACACAATTTCCAAACAACTTTCAAAACATTGAAAACTTTTCAAAAGACAAAAACACCTTTGTATATACTCAAACACGAGTCATTACAAAGGTTGCCACAACAATGGCCTCTTTTCAAAACATCTTTCAAAACCACACACAAGGCACCATTTCAAACAATTGAAAATGCAAAGCAAGTGATCTAAGCAAGTAACTAAGAGCCCATGGATAACCATGGATAGAAAGGGTGCTAATACCTTCCCTTACTATAATCTACTCCCCGAACCCACGAAAACATCTCAAAGGTCTTTCCTGTGCTTTTTGACCTTTCCTTAGGATAAATAAAAAGTCGGTGGCGACTCTTGCTAAACCGAAACATTTGCGAAAACAAATGCAAAACCTCGAGTCAGTTCTCCCACATTATCACAGAACTGGCGACTCTGATGGGGATTCCTTTTTAAGTGGAGTAACCTTAGGGCCTAGATCACCCTTTTGCATGATTAATTGTTTGTTTTGATTGCTTTACATTTTGGTTCTCTTGTTTGGGCTTGAAATCCTCCACCCGGATTTGGGAAACATTCATAGATAGCAATACGTTGTGGAAACTGTGCGGGGTATACCGACACGGTTGAAGCAATAGCTATATTAGTGCGACATATTTGTGAGTACCGGTAACCCTTGAGTTCAATCAAGGAGAGTACGGGGCCGCTGAGTGATGTCACTAAGCACTAATGACCTAGAACCTTACTTGACCATCTTGGCCTTTTATTAGGGGTAGTGAGATGACCGGCTTTGGTGCAGTCCGAAGTTGGTAGATACTCGATACTACACTCATTGAGGGTTGTTTTTCTGGAATATTTTGGTCGCTAGTTAAGTGGCTAAACCAAAACAATGAACATGGAAAACAATCCAATGATATTGAGCTCCTTAGAACCCGATTACTATTTATAGGACAGGTTTTAAGCCAACTAAACTCAAGAGGGTACTTACCTATGAAACCCCATGCAAGCCTGAAACTAGGGTTTTTTGTGTGATTTGCTTGTACATGTGTTTGTGCATACATCATGAACATCATAAAGCATCATATGCATCCACTAACCATTTCAAGGGTTTGGATCTTCATCTTTGTTCTTGTTTTGTAGGTCATGGAAATTCTTCGCAGGAAAACTATCAAGTCAACCTTGTGAGAATCCCTCCTCAACTCAAGGAGCTTACATCCAGAATTCCATAAAGTTCTCTCTTCAGTGAAAGACATGGTAGACTTCTCAACCTAGTCAACACCAGCATTGAAGAAGACATGGTGAAAGTGTTGTTCCAATTCTTTGACCCCCTTCACCACTGTTTCACCTTTCCCGACTATCAATTGGTGCCTACTTTGGAGGAATTTTCTCAACTCCTGAGAATTCCTATTCTCGATCAACTACCCTACAACGGTACGGAAAAAGAACCAAAACCTGAAGATGTTGCTCAAGCACTACACTTACAACCATCCGACATCAAGGGGCATTGGGAAACCAGAAGTGGTGTCAAGGGCTTCTTGGCAAAGTTATTGTTTGAGAAGGCACAAGAGTGTTGGAATTCCCTAGATCTGTAAGCTTTTAAAGAGATTGTGGCACTCCTTATTTATGGGCTGGTCTTGTTCCCAAACCCTGACCAACTTATAGATGTGAATGCTGTCAAGATCTTCATATCCAGGAATCCCATACCTACATTGCTTGGGGACATCCTACACTCATTTTACACACGAACAATGAGGAAAAAAGGTGTTCTCATGTGCTGTACTCCTCTCCTAGCAGGGTGGTTTATTTCTCACCTTCCACAATCAGTTTTGGAGAACGAGCAGGGTTCAAGGTGGTCACAATGATTGATGACCCTCACACATTCTAATGTACATTGGTGTTCTCGGTCCAGAGAAAATGTCATCATCATCGATCGTTGTGGTGAGTTCCCTAATGTCCCATTACTTGGCATTAGAGGAGGCATTACCTACAACCCTTGTCTAGCTTTGAGACAATTTGGATACGCTCGGAGGGATGACCCTCATGACATGCTGATTCCTGACCTAGTTTTTGACTTCGACAACGATGCGCAAGGACTTCGACAAAGATTCATCAGAGCTTGGAGGATGCCTAACAAGGTAGATAGCAAGACACTGGGACACAAGAACTCCATCCCTCTTGAGCCTTATCTCAAGTGGGTACGAACCCGCTCTCAGAATCTTATGATGCCGTACCCTCACATTCTCCCTTTGATCAAAGAGCCTGTTAAGGAAGGAGAGGTTCCATACACCATCCTACATCCTGACATGCCCACATCATGGGAGGAAATGCAGAAGAGTTGGATCCAACTCAAGGAAGAAAGGGATACTTTTGAAGCCAGCTTCTACGCCAGTGAGAAGAAGGTTTTGGAGCTTACCCGCCGACTTCACGAGGAGGAGACCCTCAACACTTACATCGCACCAAAGAGGATGCACAACGTCTTTTTACCTTAAGAAGTTTTTGTAATATTTGGCCCATGGGGCATTTATGTACTGACAAAATTTCTTCTTATTAATATGACGTGTGTTCTTTTTGTTTGCAACAACTTTGAATTTCTAAATCCTTGAATGCATTACATGAATAAACATATCATTCATCATATGCATAAACAGGTCTTCACACCAGGTTTCCTTATCTTTCTACTGTTTATTTCAGTAAGATGGATATTGAGCAGACGGTCAAAGATCTGCAGGCACAAAACTCGCAGTTTCAACAGCTCCTCACGACCTTGGCAAGGGGTCAGGAGGATCTTAAAACACTGTTAGGGAATAAAGAGCAAGAAAAAGGAAAAAAAGAAAAAGAAAAGAGTTGGGGCAGCTACATTGGGAAGAAGATTCGAGAATGAAGCTAGGAGAGTTCTAGAATTCCCCTCTACATCTGACGAGGGGACCGACAAAGGAAAAGGAGCTGCATTAACCTCTGAGTCTGAGGCTGAAGAAGAAGAGGTTGAGGAAGATGAAGATTATTCAGAGCAACAATACCCACCAGCGGACGACAAATGCAAAAATCTGGAGGATAGACTGGCAGCTATGGAGCTGCAAAGGGTTCCCGGGCTAGATTTAGAAGAATTGGGACTGATTGCTGGGATTGTTATCCCTCCCAAATTGAAAGTACCAACTTTCACAAAATATGATGGTCTGTCTTGCCCAAAGATGCACCTGAGGTCATATGTCAGAAAAATTCAACCTCATTCATCCGATAGAAATCTCTGGGTACACTTCTTCCAGGACAGTTTATCCGGTACTCAGCTAGATTGGTTTTACCAGCTGGAGAGGTCAGAAGTGCATAATTGGGAAGATTTGGCAGTTGCCTTCTATCGCCAGTATCAATACAACACCGACTTGGCGCCAACCCGTACTCAGCTACAAAGTATGGGGATGGCCTTAAATGAAGGATTCAAAGAATACGCCTAGAAATGGCGCGACTTGGCGGGAAGGGTGCAACCAACGCTTTCAGATAAGGAACTAGTTGATATGTTCTTGGGGACCTTATCTGGCCCTTTCTTCAACCATTTAATCAGGAGCTCTTCCGCAGGGTTTACTGAATTAATTCTGACTGGAGAAAGGGTGGAAGCCGGTATTAAGAGTGGGAAGATTCAAAGGGATGCCTCTGCATCCACAGCTGTTAAAAAACCATTCCCAGCCAAGAAGGAAGCAGCTGTTATATACTCTCAGAAAGGATTGGGAAGAACTGAGCACCGGCCGACTGTAGGGGCCGTGATGATTCAAAATTCGTCAAATGATCACCCTCGTAACCATCAGTCCAGACCTAAACAACAATGGGGAGAACGGCCACCACGGCAGTTCACCCGCATCAACATGACGCCCACACAACTTATTCCTCATCTGTTGAAGCTGAATTTGACCAGTTTGAAAGAGATGCCAAAGAATGTGAATACAACCTCTCCAGCTTACAATCCGAATGCTAAATGTGCCTATCATTCTGACAGCGCCGAGCATAACACCAACGATTGCTAGGCGCTTAAGAATAAAATTCAAGATTTGATAGATGCTAAAGAGGTTGAGTTCGACGCCCCTGAGAAGCCGAATGTAATCTCCGCTCCAATGCCAAAGCATGGCCATAATATTCACGCTGTTGAAGAGGACCTGTTTGTTGCTGCTGTTGATGATCTGATAACTCCACTATTGACAATCAAGTTGAATCTATTAAAGGCTGGGATTTTCCCAGGTTGTAAAGAAAATTGTTACCTTTGTTCCTCCTTACCAACCGACTGCCCACTGTTGAAGTTAGGCATCCATCGCCTAATGGACAACCAAGAAATTCTTTTTGAAAAGACTTCTGTTACTCCAACTCCTATCAATGAAGTTTCAATAATAACCATTTCCGGCAATCTTTCCAAGGTCCCCAAAAGGCCTGTTAAGATTACATCCGCTCCGCAGACTGTACCCTTGAAGATAACCATGCCTGGGCCCGTCCCATACAAATCTGACAAATCAATACCGTGGAATTATGGTGGAGAAATCTACTACCACGGTGTTAAACAAATTGAAATAACTGAAGAGAGCTCTGACGAAGAGACTTCCGACATTGGAAACATTGCCAGAACGACAAAATTACCCGAAGTGGAAGAATTTTCTCTCCAGAGATTGCCCCTCCAAAGGCAATCTTTGGACCCTCATCTGCTCCCAAGGTTACCCCTGCACCGGTAAAACTATCTGCAAAAACTCCAATGATCGAAGAAATTGTAACTCTTGTGGTTGTCCCTTTTTCTGCTGCTAATGATAAAGGGAAAGGGATCCAAGAAGAGCTCTTCAGGACGAGGGCTCAGCCATTGGTCATCCCTGAAACCTCTAAAAAGGAAATGGAGGAGATTTTGAAAATAATCAAAAAGAGCGATTATGATGTTGTGGAGCAACTGGGGAAAACCCCCTTAAAGATCTCCATGTTGGCCCTACTGCTTTGTTCGGAGGCTCATGCCAAAGCTTTGATAAGGTTTTTGAAGACAACCCATGTGCCCCAGGAAACCTCAGCCGATCAATTTCAGGATTGTGTAGCCAGCCTTATCACCGACAACGGCCTGGGTTTCTCTGACGCTGACCTGACTCCTAAGGAAAGGAAGCACAATGACGCATTGCATGTTTCAGTTGAATGCCGAGGAACCACTCTCGCCCATGTCTTGGTCGATACTGGTTCTTCCCTAAACGTGCTGCCTAAGAAAGCTCTGGACTGATTGGATTGTGAAGGCTTGGAGCTGAAACCAAGTAATATCATTGTCAGGGCCTTTGACGGGTCTAAAAGAATGGTGCATGGGGAGGTCGACATTCCCATCAAGGTAGGAACTGAGGCTGTTCCACTCCATATTCTATGTGATGGAAATCCGCCCATCATACTCTTGCTTGCTAGGAAGACCTTGGATTCATAATGTTGGGGCAGTCACTTCCTCTCTACATCAGATGCTGAAATACCCTGTTAAGGGTAAAATCATAACTGTACACGGTGAGGAGGAGTACATGATCAGTCATCTGAATTCCTTTCGGTATGTGGAAGTGGATGGCGAATTCATCGAAACACCTTTTCAACACTTCAAGAAGTTTCTCCCGAGGTTGTAGTGGAAAAGGCAGTAGCTGAGGTACCCAAGCAGGTGGCCAGGATGGCATCTCTGAAAGACGCAAAGGCTGCAATGAAGGAGGGGAAGAGCACAGTGTGGGGACAGTTGCCTGACTTTCCTCACAAGACAGACAAGTTTGGGTTGGGGTTTACCGCTGTGGGGAAAAAAGCTATGCGTCGCTCTAAAATTGAAAAGACACCCATCAAGATTTCTCCTCATAGAATCAATGCTTTAGAAGACGAAGACGAAGAGGGTAACGTTGAAGATTGGATCTTCCCAACCATTAAAGGGGGACTGCACAACTGGGAGGCGAAAGACTTCGTTCCCATTACTTTCATCAATCAGTAATTTATCTTTCGAACATTTCCTGTTGGTCTATAATAATTACTAAAACAATCCGCACACTGTTTTTCATCTCATGCCTTGCCCGGGGCATGTAGGTCCATTTGTAAGGGCTTGATTCTCTTCATAATCATATGCCATGTTTAATGAATCATTGGACGTTTTTCATTTATAAACTGCTGTGTTCATTTTCTTTCCTTTTGCATTTTTGTTTGTTTAAGGATGGCTATCCCTTACACACACCCACACTCACAAATGCAGGTACCCATCCACTCCGGATTCCATGGGTGACTATTATGTTGTATCCTTCAATAACTCTGAAGATTTGGTCAATCAGGCTGAGTACGAAGATGACGAAGATTGTGAAGTACCGGGAGAGCTAGCCAGACTTCTACAACAAGAAGAGAGGGCCATCTTGCCTCATGAAGAGTTGTTGGAAACCATCAATTTAGGAATAGAGGAAGACAGGAAAGAAGTCAAAGTGGGTGCCAATCTGGAACCAAGTGTCAAGGAACACTTAATACAGCTGTTGAATGAATACGTTGAAATTTTCGCCTGGTCTTATGAAGACATGTCGGGGTTAGACACAGATATCGTGGTTCATCGTCTCCCTACAAGAGAAGACTGTCCACCGATCAAGCAAAAAGTCCGCCGAATGAGGCCCGACATGTCTGAGAAGATTAAAGCTGAAGTAATGAAGCAATTTAACGCTGGCTTTCTGGCTGTTACATCCTATCCACAATGGGTTGCTAACATTGTGCCCGTTCCCAAAAAAGACGGCAAGGTCAGAATGTGTGTGGACTACCGGGATTTGAACAGGGCCATCCCTAAAGATGATTTTCCGCTACCACATATCGATATTTTGATTGACAACACAGCTCATCACAAAGTATTTTCTTTCATGGACGGATTCTCGGGCTACAACCAGATTAAAATGGCCCCCGAGGACATGGAGAAAACAACCTTTGTTACACAATGGGGTACCTTCTGCTACAAGGTGATGCCGTTCGGACTGAAGAACGCAGGGGAAACTTATCAACGCGCCATGGTAGCTTTGTTTCATGATATGATACATCATGAGATTGAAGTTTACGTAGACGACATGATAGCTCGATCACAAACGGAAGAGGAACACCTTGAACATTTGCAAAAGCTGTTTGCCAGGTTGAAGGAATACAAACTCAGGCTGAATCCAAGTAAGTGCACTTTTGGAGTTAGGTCTGGTAAACTTCTGGGATTTATTGTCAGCAACAAAGGCATTGAGGTCGATCCAGCAAAAGTAAAGGCTATACAAGAAATGCCTGCCCCCCGTACTGAAAAGGAGGTTAGAGGATTCTTGGGACGCTTGAACTATATCGCCAGGTTCATCTCTCACCTGACGTCTACCTGTGAGCCAATTTTCAAACTATTAAAGAAAGATCAGGTAGTCGAATGGAACGATGATTGTCAAATTGCTTTTGATAAGATCAAGGAGTATTTTCTAGAACCTCCTATTCTAATGCCACCCATCGAAGGAAGGCCGCTGATCATGTATCTGACTGTTTTGGACAACTCAATGGGGTGCGTACTGGGCCAACATGACGAGTCTGGTCGAAAAGAGCATGCCATTTATTACCTTAGCAAAAAGTTTACCGACTGTGAGACTCGCTACTCACTGCTCGAGAAAACTTGCTGCACTTTGGTATGGGCTGCTCGCCGACTAAGGCAGTATATGTTGACTCATACCACTTTGCTGATTTCCAAAATGGACCCGATCAAGTATATCTTCGAGAAGCCTGCTTTATCTGGAAGAATTGCTAGATGGAAAATGATCCTGACTGAGTATGACATCCAATATACTACCCAAAAAGCTATAAAAGGGAGTGTACTAGCTGACCATCTAGCTCATCAAGCTATCGAAGATTATCAATCCATGAGATTCGACTTCCCGGACGAGGACATCATGACATTGGACAACATTGAAGGTAACAGACCGTATGACGGACCTGAAAATGGATCCCGATGGACCATGTACTTTGATGGTGCTTCAAATGCACTCGGAAACGGTATCGGTGCGGTACTCATTTCCCCAGAAGGTTGCCATACACCTTTCACTGCCCGACTTTGTTTCAGCTGTACTAACAACGTGGCCGAATATGAAGCTTGCATCTTTGGTCTCAAGGCTGCTATAGACTTGGGGATCAAATCTTTGATCGTATTTGGGGACTCGGCTTTGGTTATCATTCAAATCAAAGGAGAGTGGGACACCAAACATCCTAATCTTATCCCATACAAAGAACATGTCCTGACGTTGTTGCCTCATTTCGAGCAGATCACCTTCGAGCACTTCCTGCGAGAAGAAAATCAGCTAGCAGATGCTCTGGCTACAATGTCTTCCATGTTTAAACTCAACTGGGATAACGAGGCTCCCCAAATCACCATCGAGAGAATGGATGAACCTGCACATTGTCATGAGATTAATACCGAAGAAGTAGTGGAACAACCCTGGTTTCATGAAATCAAAAGGTATCTCCAGACTAGAGAATATCCTGAAGGAGCTTCAGTAATTGACAAGAAGTTCTTAAGGAGATTTGCAGCCAAGTTCTTCCTAAGCAATGGCATCCTTTATAAGCGCAGCCATGATTGTGTTTTACTTCGTTGTGTGGATAAAGCTGAAGCAGAGTTAATCATGACTGAGAAACGCAGTGGCACATTTGGCACCCACTTGAGCGGACATACGATGGCTAGAAGATTCTAAGAGCAGGCTATTACTGGTCTACCATGGAAGCTGATTGCCATCAACATTCCCGTACTTGCCACAAATGTCAAGTCTACGCCGACAAGATTCATATTCCTCCTGTTCCTCTCAATGTTCTGACAGCTCCTTGGCCATTAGCAATGTGGGGCATTGACATGATTGGAGAGATCAAGCCCACAGCGTCCAATGGACATCGCTTCATCTTGGTCGCTATTGACTATTTCACCAAGTGGGTCGAAGCAGCTTCCTTTGCCTCCGTTACAAAAAATGTGGTTGCCCGCTTCATCAAGCAGAACCTCATATGCCGGTATGGTGTCCCCGACAGGATCATCACAGACAACAGTACAAATCTGAACAATACTATGATCACCGCTCTATGCGAACAGTTCAAGATTTATCATCACAATTCATCTCCCTATCGGCCGAAGATACGATGCTGTTGAAGCCGCGAACAAAAACATCAAGAAGATCATTCAGAAAATGACAGTTACCTACAAGGACTGGCATGAGATGTTACCGTTTTCTCTGCATGGATATCGTACCACAGCACGTACTTCAACAGGGGCAACCCCATTTTCTTTGGTGTATGGAATGGAAGCTGTCTTATCCATGGAAGTTCAGATTCCTTCTTTAAGGATTATGAAGGATGCTGGTTTGAGTGAAGACGATTGGATTCAGACCCGACTTGATCAACTCAATTTGATCGACGAGAAACGACTCATTGCTGTTTGCCATGGTCAGACGTACCAAAAACGAATGATCAAGGCTTTCAACAAGAAAGTGAGACGTCAAGTATATCAAGTCGGAGATCTTGTGATCAAGCGGATTATCTTGCCGCAAAGTGATCTCAGGAGCAAATGGACTCCTACTTACGAAGGACCATTTGTAATCAAGAGCATCTTTTCTGGTGGTGCAATGATTCTGGCCACCATGGACGACGACGATTTGCCACACCCTGCGAACACAGACATAGTCAAAAGATACTACGCATAAAATAACCCGACAAGTCGAAAACCCGAAAGGGCGGCTTGGGTAAAAATGGGCATCCCGGTGAACCCAAAACCCCAAAGGGCGGTTCAGGCAAAAATTAGGGATAAAACAAAAAAAAATCTGTACACCCGGCAAGTTGAAAACCCGAAAGGGCGGCTTGGGCAAAAAAGGGTTTCCCGGTGGATCGAAAACCCGAAAGGGCGATTCAGGCAAAAGTTAGGGAATTAAAGCATATGACTATGTCTCGTCGGATCACTTCAAAGAACAATCTCTTCATCAACAAGCTCCGAGCTTCTGATCAATCCAATCGTCGGCGGACGAAGCAATGAATGGACAAGATATTCAGAGTTTTGAAGGCTATAACAGAATGGGAATCCCATGGAATTGTTACACATAACCATCTTTCCTTTTGTATAAAATTTTCAATGTTTACGACAACGTCCTCTTACTAGGATATCTGTCTCCTTTGTACAAAGATACTCATAAAAAGTTAATACAAATACTTTTCCAAGTACAAAAATTTGCTTTGTCTTCTTTTTCTTTTTACACTTATGTTTTATTTGAGAAACGTCCAATGTTTTGTTAAATAGGCATATGCATTTGAACATAATCATTTGCTTACAAATCAAGAAAAGAGGATTGATGATAGGTTGAAGGTATAGGTAGATATCTTGATACCCTTTCAGAAGAAGTCCCCAGCGGAATTAAACTCCAAGTTCCTCAACTGAGTTAAGATTCAGAATGTACTCCCCCAACAGAGTTAAACTTCAAAATCCTCAGCAGAGCAAAAGCTTTCTAAAGTTGGATCCCCCAGCTAAGCTGAATTTCAAAATTCCCCTCAGAGTTAAGTTTCAAGATCCCCAGTGGAGCCAAAACTATCAATCCCCAACGGAACCAGATTAGTGAACATTCTCCCACAGAGATACTTCCCATCAGATTGAAGATTCTCAGTCTCACTTTTCCAGCATAAGTCTCCCAGGTTTCAAATTCCCCAGTAGAGATCGTCATAATTCTCATTCCCCACAAGTCACCAAAGATTTTCAATCCCCAGCAGTGGTCCTAAGATCCCTCAACAACTGAAGATCTTGTTCCCCAAGCAGTCAGCAGTCAACAAGGATGTCTCAGCATAAGCAATCAAAGATTCTTGCAATCCCCTGCAGCAGTCAAGGATTCACTTTCCCCGGCAGCAGTCAAGATTCTATTATCTCCGGCTATCCAGGATTCATCTATCCTTAGCAAGACAGCTCATCAGCTTACATGCGCATTCATTACATTCATATCATAAACATTGATATAACATATATTGCATCATACATTTCATGCAACATAACTTTGTGTTTCAGCTAATATTTTACCCTTTTCAGGATAAGCTTGATAAGCTTAGACTTCTGAAAATAGTTTACGGGTTCTCCAGATATGGATGTTAATCTATCGCTTGTTCAGATTCAGACTTCTGAAAACAGTTTACGGGTTCTCCAGATATGGATGTTAATCTATCGCTTGTTCAGATTCAAACTTCTGAAAACAGTTTACGGGTTCTCCAAATATGGATGTTAATCTATCGCTTGTTCAGATTCAAGCTTCTGAAAACAGTTTACGGGTTCTCCAGATATGGATGTTAATCTATCGCTTGTTCAGATTCCAACTTCTGAAAATAGTTTACGGGTTCTCCAGATATGGATGTTAATCTATCGCTTGTTCAGATTCAAACCTCTGAAAACAGTTTACGGGTGCTTCCAGATATGGATGTCAATTTATCGCTTGTTCAGACTCAACTTCTGAAAACAGTTTACGGGTGCTTCCAGATATGGATGTTAATCTATCGCTTGTTCAGATTCAAACTTCTGAAAACAGTTTACGGGTTCTCCAGATATGGATGTTAATCTATCGCTTGTTCAGATTCCAAACTTCTGAAAACAGTTTACGGGTTCTCCAGATATGGATGTTAATCTATCGCTTGTTCAAATTCAAGACCTCTGAAAACAGTTTACGGGTTCTCCAGATATGGATGTTAATCTATCGCTTGTTCAGATTCAAGACTTCTGAAAACAGTTTACGGGTTCTCCAGATATGGATGTTAATCTATCGCTTGTTCAGATTCCAAGACTTCTGAAAACAGTTTACGGGTTCTCCAGATATGGATGTTAATCTATCACTTGTTCAGATTCAAGACCTCTGAAAACAGTTTACGGGTTCTCCAGATATGGATGTTAATCTATCGCTTGTTCAGATTCAAGACCTCTGAAAATAGTTTACGGGTTCTCCAGATATGGATGTTAATCTATCGCTTGTTCAGATTTCAGACCTCTGAAAACAGTTTACGGATGCTTCCAAATACGGATGTCAATCTATTGCTTATTCATACCCCCAGTTCAGAGACGTTCCAAACATGGATAACTTTCTGATACTCGTTCACTCACCAACAACATACAATCCAGATGGCATCTCTAAGCCCATCTCCGACAAGATTCTGTCATATCTCCAGATGGAATCTCTAAGCCCATCTCCAGCAAGATTCCACCATCTCCAAATGGCATCTTTAAGCCCATTCCCGCACCTATGTTTTGACGAGTGCAAATTTACGGGCACTCTAGTGTCCAATCTCCTTTTACCTTCGAGATGCGAAAGGCAAACTTGCCAATCTAACTCTTCAGGTTCAAGAAGATTGAACAGGGGCAACTGTTGTACCCCAAAATTTTCCCTCTCATTTCATCAACATTTTCTCACCACAAGACTCTTGGAACTCAAGATCAAGTTAGGGTTTGCTCTGCTCAAGACCCCTCCTTGCACTGTTGACCCAAATTAGGGTTTGAGTTTGCACAAGGATGTTTTGACCTAAAATTCCCAAAGTGACTTTCATGCTTCATGTTGGACTTACAAGTTTATCCATACCAAGTTTCAAGCCTTGATTCCAATCTTTGCCCAGTCAATTGGACAGTTGACCTAAAAATCAACTGTATTGGGGAAAAAGTCAACTGTGGCCAATTGACAGTCAAACCTCAAGAAATTTGACCCACATCAACATAATGAACTCACATGAACCATTTGGTCAAGTTTGGATCACAATTCCACAAGAAATTTGATCAGATCACCAAAAGGGCAAAATGGTCATTTTTAGGGTTTTGACTGCACAAAGGCAATTTTTGACTGTTTGACGTAACCAATGGCAAACCAAGCTCACATATGGACTCAAGGACTCAATGGCATTGTCTTGACCCATTCAACAAGTTCAAAAGATCTCAAATGCATAGGATTGACAGATGAATTTTTCAGTCAACTGATCAAAGTTTGACTGTACACTGAAAAGTCAAACTTTGACTTTTTGGTCAAAATCAAGTGCCAAGATTCATTTTTCATCAAGACATGTTAAATTATGAAACTTGTTCATCAAGAAACCCAAAATTGCAAATTAGGGTTTTAAATGAAAAAATTTCATAACTTAGAAATTTTCTAAGTTATAAAATTTTCTTATTTTTTCCTAACTTTGTCCCATTTTTTCACCAATATGCAAATGGATTCAAACAAAACTTGAAACATGAAAGTTGTAGTCCGTTGCAAAATCTATAAATTTGATTCACAAAGTTTTCTCAAAGGAAGCTTGTATCTCAAGTTATGATTTTTGGAACAAGGGTGCAAAACACTTTTAACTTAGAGAAATTTTGCCCTATTCTAGGCAGGATTTTTGTCCAACCTCTTGGCCATTTTTCACATGGTTCCACTTGAAGTTTAAATTTTCATTACAAAGATGGATTATAGTACACATTCCAAGCTTTCCAAATTGTCCAAGAACTTCTCAAACACCCTTGTGGTTAGAGAGAATCGAATTTGCAAAGTTGGCCAAAACTCACTTTTGTTCATGGCCAAAGCATGTTCATAACAATTGCATTTTTCAAATCAACAGGGTTTGTGATAGATTGCAGGCCTATAAACCTCTTCACACTCAATAATTTAATGCCTAACCATTGTGTTAAGGCTTTATTTCATTCATTTGGACAATACATGCTAAATTAACCCTTAATTGGAAAAAGCAAAATTGCCATTTTAGAAAAGTGATACTTTATGTCAAGTTCCAAATCCTTGAGGTACAGGCCAGATCTTTGAGGCAAAGCTTTGTGCACAAATCTCATTTATCAAGAACAAATGCTGCAGCATAGAGGGATAGAGGTCACAGGCCTGCATAAGAACTTGAACCTCTTGGCTTCAAAAAGAAGAAACATTGCAAAACTAATCCAACTTTCACTTCCTGCAAACCAGAGCTTAAGCAAACCTTGTGAACATTTTCCATACATCAAACCAAGCCTGAAACACGACTCAACCATCCCTCATACCCCCTAATACCCCAAAGCACTGTTTTGCTGCAAAAACAGGGCATCTGCTGTAGATTGAGGTCTACAACTCAATCCACTCGTGCGCTTTGGCTAAAACCTGTCCAAACACATTCCATACCATCCACTGAAACTATTCCAAGCCTTATACTCAAGCTGTAACACCCCTAACCTCATTTGCCATTTTCACTTTCAAGCTGTGCAGGTGAACTTCTATAGCACGACACAGGCTGTTTCAAAGCAAGCTAGGTACTTGAGAAGCATCCTTGGACTTCAGGCAAGCTCAACAAAAGCTCAAACTCCATTGAAAGTTGCTACATTGCTCTGTTCAAGTCAAGCTGAAACATGTAATCTATGGACTTCTATCTCTCTATCTAGGCATGCTTAAGCTTAGGTTTGTGAATGAAACATGCTCTACTCATAGCCCTGAAGCCATACATGTGTTCACTTTTCATTTATATTAAGCATGCTGTGAGAATTTTAGCCATGAACATTGAAGAAAAACTAGGTCAGAAATTGGGGGTGATGAAATTCTCCCTGGTTTCTTAGAGTTAGGTCAAGTATTCTATATGTTTGAAATCGTGGTTTGATGCTCTACATTGTTTGTGTTATGAGTTTTGGCTAAAAATCAAGGAATCAGGAGTTTGTATGAAGCAAGAGGCGCGCGCGTTTTGTTGTTCAAACAAAGCTGAAGGTTGAAGACAGAGTTGACTTGGGCTGGGCTTGAGTCAACTTGCTTTTTGCATCTTTTTTTTTTCCATTTGCACCCCCTTGGCCCATTGTGTGAAATATTTGATATTTTTGTATTTTTCTTTTTTATTCTGACTTGATATTTTTTGTCCAAACATAAAAAACACAAAAAATATTTTTCTACATTTTTTTACATTTATTTGGCATTTATTTACTTTATTGAACATATACATGTAAATAATATAAAACCTTTTTATTTAAAACCCTAAAAAGTAATACAAAAATATTCATTTTTTAGTTATTATTTTTTATTGACATTTTGAAAACATTTTCTAAAATATACATTTTTTTTGTAAATAATTAATATTTTATTTTTTGTACATATTTAGCACATTAAATATATATAATATATACATATACATATTTTATTAAATATTTAAGGCAAAAATACAAAAATAATACATTTCTATTTTTATTTAATATTTGACATCAAAAATACTTTTTCTGCAATATACTTCCTTTTTTATTATTTTTTGTACAAATTAATATATATTGCACATAATCAATAAATAAATACTATTTACTTGAAAATTAGGGTTTTGCCCTAAACAACAAAAATAATCAAAAATATGACTTTTTTTATTTTGTTTATACTTCAAACATGAAAACCTTTTTTACATACATAAAAAAATCTTTTTTTGCATAATACATTGCATTTTGATATTTATTTAAATTGTATTTATTTAAATGTTAAATATTTGTATATTCGATATGATTGTAATAATTTAGATTTTATTTCCTTGTCAAATATCCCCCAAATCCAAATTTGTACCCCCTCCCTATATCATGTTGTAATAGCTTAGCCTTTAAATTTTCGCATTTAAAAGCTTTCAATTATGCCATTCTTAGACTTAGGGTTTGTATGCAAATAAAATCAACAAGTAGTTTGACCTAAATCCAAGATAAACATATATGAAAAACAAACACAATGCACACTTGCACCCTTAAGGTTACTCCACTTGTTGCCTTCAAAAATGGGCCATGGTTGCATGTTAAGTGTCTTTGGCAAAACAAAAACAAATCAAATGATCATAGTCCCTCGATGACACTATCTTGTTGCCTAAACAAAATGATCATAGTCCCTCAAGAAAATTGCCAAAATACTTGGCACTATTGCTTTCATGGTCTATACGATGACCCGCGCCCGTCCCATTAACATCCTAACACAAGGTTGTTCACCAAATACAATGGTAAAACAACACTGTTAAAATGGTTAAAAAGCATAAAGAAAGATCTTTGAGTAAATTAGGGTAGATAGCTCTTAGTTACTTGATCAAACTTGCAAAGAAAACATCCTTGCTACTTTTCAAAAAAACACACATCACAACACAATTTCCAAACAACTTTCAAAACATTGAAAACTTTTCAAAAGACAAAAACACCTTTGTATATACTCAAACACGAGTCATTACAAAGGTTGCCACAACAATGGCCTCTTTTCAAAACATCTTTCAAAACCACACACAAAGCACCATTTCAAATAATTGAAAATGCAAAGCAAGTGATCTAAGAAAGTAACTAAGAGCCCATAGATAACCATGGATAGAAAGGGTGCTAATACCTTCCCTTTCTATAATCTACTCCCCGAACCCACGAAAACATCTCAAAGGTCTTTCCTGTGCTTTTTGACCTTTCCTTAGGATAAATAAAAAGTCGGTGGCGACTCTTGCTAAACCGAAACATTTGCGAAAACAAACGCAAAACCTCGAGTCAGTTCTCCCACCGTATCACACCAGTGCATTCCTCCTGACACATATCCAATCTCTGTATGCAGGAGGGTCTACACCTTTCTATATTGGAGGGCTAGTTACCTCTATAGCACTTAGCCTGCATCTAGAAGACAAACTAGCAAATTTGCCTCCACTGCTACCAACATTTATTGACATTGACAATTGTCGAGCTGGACACCTGATTAAGGTCAGAGAAGATGGAAGGTATAATCTCATGGTGCATAACAAAGTAGTTCCTAGTATCATTTTTCCCAACATTCACTCACAAATGTAACAAATATGGACAAGTGGCTTTATGATCTTACTTCTCCTGCACCTGGTGATAATGTGCAAAATGACCAAGGTAATGCTCAGGCTGATGAGATGGAGCAAGAAATGGAGCAAGGGGACGTTGAACAATAACCTATAACACAAGCTCCTTCTGAAAATGTGGCAAGCACGTCTACGAGAATTTGAAGAAGAAGTGAAAGAGAACCGACCACCAATGATGACATTATGGCTGCCATTATGCAACAAGATGAGAGGATGCAAGCTATACAAAATAATCAAAATGAGATGCAACTCATGCAAGATATGCAAACTCAGCAGCAAGAATATGATGAAAGGAATGAGCGCCAGTGTTGTACCCCAAAATTTTCCCTCTTATTTATCAATTTGCTCACAAGATCTCCTTTGGCTCAAGACTGCACTAGGGTTGATCAGCTCAAGATACCTCCTTAAGCACTGATGACCAAAATGAGGGTTTCAGATTGCACAAGGATATTTAAACTTCCAATGCCCCATATTACTTTCATGGATCATTATGGACCCCCAAGATCACTCATGTCAAGTTTCAAGCCTTGGATTACAATTTTGCTCACTCAATTGAGCAGTTGACCTAAAAATCAATTGTATTGGGGGAAAAGTCAACTATGGCCAATTTACAGTCAAACTTCATAATTTTTTATCCATATCAACATTTTAAACTCATATGTATCATTTGATCAAGTTTGGACCACAATTCCTCAAGAAATTTGATCAAATCTTCAAAAGGGCAAAATGGTTAAAATTAGGGTTTTGACTGGGAAAGGGAAATTTCTGATTTTTGACCTAGCAAATGATCAATTGGTTTAAGGCATGATATCAAGAGTCCAATTTCATCATTTTACCTAATGACATGGCTAAAAACATTGCAAGTCCAATGGATTGACAGATGAATTTTTCAGTCAACTGATCAAAAGTCAACTGTATACTGAAAAGTCAAACTTTAACTTTTTGGTCAAAATCAAATGCCAAAGATCACAATTCATCAAAAAATGTCAAAATATGAGACTTATTCATCAATAAATCCAAAATTCAAGATTTCATTTTGAAAAGTCAAAATTTCTAAACTTAAATTTTTTTTCTAAGTGTTGGAAATTTCTTATTTTTTCACAATTTTGAGCAAAATTTTCACCATGATGCAAGATGATTCAAGAGAAACTTCCAACATGAAAGTTGTAGATATCCATGAAATATACAACTTTTCTTTACACAACTCCTTCCAAAAGTTCTTGGATCTCAAGTTATAATTTTAAGAATACATGGTCATGAAACAAAATACTTAGTGAAATTTTGCCCTAATTTGGTCAGGATTTTGACACAACTTCATGGCACTTTTTCGTATAGTTCCAAGGGGAATTTTCAAAATTAATTCAATGATGGGTTATATATCACATTTCAAGCTTTCCAAAGTGTCCAAGAACTCCTTGAGATCATTTTTGAGTAGGGAGAATCGAAGAGATGAAGTTAGGGTTTTATCACTTGAATTGCAAGGCATTTTGTGATGAACAAAATTCAAATTCAAAGTTATACAACATAAAATATACTTTGCAGGCCTCAAACTTGTTAGGAACTCTATAATTAATGGTTTTCACAACTGTTAGAGGTCTCATTTCAAGCATTCAATGCAAGGCCATGTTTTATGTCCATTTTGGGAAGAAAGTGTACATTGTCATTTTGATAAAGTGCCTTTTCACACAAAACTTGTTCTTGAGCCTTGCACTTGTTCTCTTCTAATCATACAAGTTCCATAACCCATAAGAAACTTGTTAGACACTTACAATCACTCAGCCCATGCTTGTACCTTACATTGAAACTTGGTTTCCCACTTTTCTTCAAAATCAAGTAACCTAGCAATTAGCTTGTAACTTGTACTTATGACTTGCCAATGCACTCAAGACCTTTTGCTTATACATAGACAAACCATTTTCCACAAAAAGGCACGAATGTTTGACCCCTAAAAACACCAAGAGCTCAGAATCACATCTCATACCTCCATTTTCACATAAACTGACCAAAAACATGGAACTCATAACTCCCTCGTGCGTTTTCAAGCCTTTTGGTTCCTAAAGCTTCTAAACATCATTTAGAATTGATCCCAAACCCTGTTACAGAACTGTAACACCATTAACACCATCCTCTATTTTCAAAAATAGAGCTTTTCACTTGGACTTCTCCAGAACTCCTCAGGCACTTTCAGCTCAAGCTAAGCATCCCTTTAGCTTCCTGGTAACTTGAGGAAGCTAACCCAATCTTTGGAACTCACTGAAAGCTGCTTAAACTCCAAACCCGATACCCTCTTGCAAGGTAAGTTTTCTAACTTTGGAACTTTTCATACAGGCATCATCAATGATTTATTTGTGAATGAAACATGTAGATATCATTGCCCTAAAGCTAACCATGTCCATAGTTTCCATTAATTTTTCCCGAGCTTAGAGAATTTTAAGATTGAATTTTCTGAGATTTTTAGGGTTCAGATTAGGTCCAATGAAATTCATGTTTGTCTTTGATCTATAGTTTTAATGCTTTACATTTCTGAAATCGTGAGGAAATTTGCTACAAGTTTCATGTTTACAGTTTTCATTTTTGTTGAGATTTGAACAAGTTACAGAGCTTCTGGCTGAGCGTGAGGTTGAATATGAAGTTGGCCTCAAGAACATGTTTGCCTTATGTATTTATTGTTTGATTTTATATAAACGGATGTATAGCCACCCCCGTGGTAGAAGCGCGCGCCTGTAACCTGAGGGACCTGGGTTCGAGCCCTAGTAGTACCCTTTTGATTTTTTCTATTTTTTTGCATTCTGACTCTTTTTTGGCAGGCGCTGAGCTTCATCTTTGGGCCTTATGATTTTTTTCTTACCGCTAACCTCCTGTTTCACTTATACAGTCCCTGGCCCATTTTATTTTCTTTTCTTATTTTCATTTTATTTATTTTCTTAATTATTTTTCTATTACTAAAAAATCACAAAAAATATAAAAATAGTAGATTTATATTTTGACTTAGTTTATTTATTTTTCTCATAAAAAATTATTTTATTTAATCAATACTTTATTTATTTTACTAATTATCTTTGTAAATTTAATTAAAAGATAGGGTTTAGTTATTTTCTTTTACACTATTTGAATATTTTATTTTAAAATATAAAAAACCAAAAATATTTTCTAATACTATAAATTATTTTTAAGACAAAAATACCAAAAATACTTTTCTTAAACTTAATTTTCTTTTAATCAATTTAGATTAGGATTTTTATTAACTTCTCTTCCTATGTAAATTTAGGCATACCTTTTATTTTTGTAATTAATTATTTTCTTTTAATTAATTAGGTTAAAACAAAATTTCTTTTCTCTAAAAATCCAAACAAATATCCATTTACTTTACATTTGCATTCTTGTACATTTATTCATTATATACATTATTTATTTCAACTCTTGTATAAATTCAATATGGTTGTAATAGATTAACTAGGTTTATTTTCTTGCAATCCCCATTTACAATTTGTACACCCCCTTCCACAAGTGTTGTAATAGCATAGTAATTTTAAATTCTGTAATTTACCGCTTTATATACAATTGTTAGTAATTAGGGTTTGTATGGAAAGACTAAAATCAACAAATAGCAAACCTTAATCAAAGACAAAATCAAGTATGAAAATAATACACTTGCACAAAAACACCCCCTAGGGTGAATCCACTTGGTTGCCTTTACAAAATGGCCATATTAGCATGTGAGGTATCTTAGCAAAAACAAGCAAAATATAAGATCATAGTCCCTCGACGATGCTATCTAAGTTGCCTTTCAAATGATCTTATTCCCTCAAAGAGAATGCTAATATACCTTGCAACATTACTAATTATGGTTATACGATGACCCACGCCCGTCCCGTTTACATCCAAAGATATGGTTACTTACCAAATCAATGGTAAGATAACAATGTCAAAGGAAAAGAAAATGAACAAGAAAGACTTTTGAGTAGGTAGAATGCTCCTAATTACTTGCTCCATTTCAAAACAAACATCCTTGTTATTTTCAAAAACAAACACCCACACTTTCAAAATATCTTACAAACTTGAAAACATTTTCAAAAGATCAAACACTTTGTATACATTCTTACGAGCAAATATCATTACAAAGTTGGCCTAAACAATGACCTCTTTACAAAACATTTTCAAAAACCACACAAAGCACAATTTCAAACAAAAGCAAGTGATCTAGCAAGTAACTAAGATCCTATGGAAAACCATGGATGAAAAGGGTGCTAATACCTTCCCTTTTCATAATCTACCCCCCGAACTCAAGAAATAATCTCAAAGGTCTTTCCTGTGCTTTTTCACCTTTCCTTTTGGATAAATGAAAAGTCGGTGGCGACTCTTGTTAACCGCAACATTTACAATCAAACGCAAAACCTTCAAGTCAATTCTCCCATCGTATCACAGCCAGGCTGCAAGAATGATCGAGGAAATTGCGGCTTTAACCGTACGCACGGATAACTTTCAGGAATATTTATACCATGTGGGTATGCCTTATCCTCCGGCTGGACGAGATGGATGCGGACGAGCAAGAGGGCGAGGAAGAGGGCGTGACAATAAGCAGGAGTAGATCACATTTGTTTCTTTTCCCGTTTCCTCTTTGTTTAAAAGTATTGGAACACTGCTCAGTTCAAGCTTAGGGGAGTTTGGAAACACTTTACCACTTTCTAAGTAGATTTACATTCCCTCTTGTATTTTCCTTAATTAAAAAATCTATGTACTTTAGATTTCTTATATGCAAACTTTTCTGTTATTATCTAATTTCCCCACTTTCTTTAGCCATAAAATTTTTTTTGTTAGTTACTTGCATAACTTGACGCATTCGAAGAGTATACTGGCTGCTCACTTTTAAGATATATGAGAAATTTTGAGTAAAACAGAAACAAGATGGATACCTTCGTAACACTCTAAATCCCAAAATCACGATAGATCAATTTCAGTATCTTTTATAGCGAAACCTTAAGTTTTAGTTTTAAAGTAACCCCGAGTAGTTTATTTAGAAGTCAACACCGTCTTAAATATAAACTACGTAAGGAGTCGATGAATATAAGTGAATGATCACAAGTATTTAAAAAGTTAAATGCTCTACTATTTGAAAACAAGGAATGCACCAATTAAGTTAGGCGACCCTCACCCGGTCACTTAATCCAAAGAATGCAGAACCTATAAATTATAACAAAGAAACTCGTTGTCGGTTGGTTCAGAGGTATTTGGTACTGAACTTGGTAGGGCGAACCACAGTCTGATCCCCCACAACTTGCAATTGGGTTAATAAAAGGAGGTTACCATATATACATTCTAGAACCACGTGCTTAAAAGGATCATATTCACTAAATGGCTACTCTGCTATGCGTGTGTAAAGATAAAAGGGCTTAATGTGATTGCACTTGAATGAAAAGTGAAATAAAGAGAAAAGAATTAGGTTGAGCTATAATGGCATGACTAGAATTGATCTGCACAATGGGGGGCGTTTAGTGTTAGTACTGTATCTTTAGTGTGATGTTGAGCTTATGTTCCCACAAAAACATTGGTGCAAACTCTTACGATTTAAATTAAATCATGCATTTGCCTTTAACTTGTACTCTATCAATTTTCATACTGACTATATTGCTTGAGGACAAGCAAATGTTCAAGCTTAGGGGAGTTTGATAATTCAAAATGACTAACAACTTTATTTGCAACAATAACAACTCTATTGACAACTCTATTGATAAGTCTAAAAACTCTATTACCAACTCTAACAACTCTATTGATAATTTCTACAATTCTATAACTACTCTAAAGTTTAATTGACAATTGATAACACGAAGAGTCATAGCATATTCCGCCCTATTTACATAGATAAAGTCTCCGATTTTCGTTAATTATGTTGCATTATGTTTGTATTTGTAGTATGTTTTAGGTATTTACTTTCTGCAAAGCCTACATGATAAAAGGAAGAAAAATGTTGAAGAAATAAAGAAGAAATGACAGATTAGCAGAAAAATGAAAGAAGAATCCATATCAGAAGTCTGTGACGGTCGTCACAGCTTTCTGACGGTCGACACAAAGTTTGGATGTGTCCCCCTCGGCACACAAATCATGACGGTCGACACAAAACAAAAATATGTGCCCCACGTAATGCAATACGTGCCACTCGCCACAATGCACAAGTGATTTCATTTACATACGAAGTCTTCTCCAGAAACGCATTTCCTCTGGATTTCCCTCCACGCACAGAGAATAGGAGTCAAGTAACTGCACCTATTTTTCCTCAACAAATTGAATCTATAAAAGGAATGCAGTTACCAAGGGGACGCCCTCTGGCACGCCGCCCTCTCCAACAATTATTTTCCTTCTGCACACTTAGCTTATTATTCCAATTTAGAGATTTCAGCATTTTTTGTTTCGTTTTTAGAATTCCTTAAGCAGAAAGAGCCGATCACCATTAAAGCAATACTTCTCTACACTAGAGGAGTATTGCACCATTAGTTTTCTTCTCAGCTTTTAGAACTTTGTTTAGGTTTATTTATTTTTCTGTAAGTTATTTTATTCCAAGGAAAAATTATGTTGGCTTGTGGAGGATTGCAGTACTGCAGTATATTCTTTCAGTATTTTATTCCAGGTTTTAAATTTAATTAATACAGTCTATTTATTTTTACCATGATTATATTATTGTATGCATGTTTTTATTCTATGTTATTACGCAATAAAGCTATGTCCGACTAACTATCCCGATACCAGTATGTGAGGTCATAAATCGAAGAGGTTCAGTAATTTATTGGCATAAATATTTACAAAAAGACTTTTCTGGTTTTGGTTTCCAATTTCAATATTAAATTGTTTTGTTACGAGAGTAAAAGACAAACTAAGGATAAAATCAACAGAGCGAGAGTTTGAGATTTTTACCAGATAACGATTATTGAATATTAATTTTAAATACAGCGAGAGGTCTTTAAAATTAATTGGATTCTATTTGTTTTCAAAAAATACTTTTAGATTTTAAATGACACAACGAGAGCGCTCATTTGAGTTTAATAATAGGGCCTGAATCGATAGAACGAGAGTGTGAGACAAAGGTTTTTAAATTAATAGTTTCCACTGAAATAATGTTTTAATACTCAAAACTATGCCAATGATTTATTGAATCCCTGAAGCTGATAAATTACATACCGGTGTTCCGTTATCAATTATTAGATCTTAGTTAATTCATGTTTAAACTCCAACATCCAAGTTTTATCATTAGCCTTAGCTTTACACAATGATCCTAAACAACAATAGTTTGACCATCAGTCTCTATGAATTTGATATCTTGTAAAACTACGCGATTAGATTGTGCACTTACAGTCACTACACCCGACAAACTATTAAAATCACGCGATCAACAATCTTTAACAAGAGTGATAACTCAACTAAACTCTATTACCATAATTTAAAAAAAATAAAAAATAAAACTCAAATAATTGAAATATCAATATATAACAATACCTTCAACTCTTACTCAAATTATTTATAAATATATTAAATCACACAATTACTCACTAATTGGCACCATTTAAATCAAAACACAATTTACATGGAGCCTATTGGAGACTTGGTCACTATTGTGAGTAACTATTTGTCTGCTACCCCTGATCTAATAACATATGGAGCTTTCAGTCAAAAATCCACTAACATATCTTACGGTAGCATTAAGAAATCTCATTCCGTTATAAACTAAAATTAACTAACAGTGATTATATTTTGGCTTATTGTAATAATTAACAAATCAACCTATTTGGTGAAAACTTGTAATAAGTGATTCAATTTTATAAGTATAAAATATTACAGTGTCGTATGAAAATATTTTATCGCTTACGTTTCAATTAACATATTTAACAAAAGTATTAGAAAAACAATATTTACGACAGAACTATCACGCTATCATAAAATTTAATTTCTAATACATGGCATACTCAGATGAAATTTGAAAGATATGCACTTGCTCCTGTTAGTAATCGATTGAAATTTTCGTAAGACAGGACTCAGATATCTTATGACATATTGAGACATTTGATCTGACTTAAATATTATGTCAATGTATAAACAATTAAAAATCAGTACTGAAAAGCATAAACAACGCACAAAAATTATTAACCTAGTTCGGAACAACCTTCCTACTATGGAGGTATACCAAATCAAAGATAAGTCCACTAAAATAGTATCAATTCATAGACCCTGCAGTAAATCTCTGGTTTACGGTCTAATCACTTAATCACTACCATTGTAAGATTTCTATCTAAGACTCACCTAGATATGACGTCCTCCTCAATCCATCATCAATCACAGACATTGATTGGATCAAAATAGGAAGACACACTTCTATGACAGCAAAACAGAAGACACACTTCCATGATCATACCTAGTCAAGACTCTTGTAAGAATCTAACTTGGAGTTTCTTACAAGCTTCCTCCAAGAACAGTACTCAACTCATTACTTCACAGCTTCTGAGTGAGAACAAAGTGATCATCTCACAACCCGAGTGATTCACTTACACCAACTCTCCTAGAGTGTGGCTACAGACTCAGTCCTAATGATTACATCTTTACAATTCCCGGCTGGTACATATTCTAGGTTACAAGGCTTCTATTTATAATCTATACCCAACTGGATTTGGGCCTTCAAAACACAACTCTTTGGCTGTTACAAATCTGCACAAAATTATGTTACAAAATATGTCTTCAATCAAATCTTCCTAAATTATCTCCATATTTCGAAAGTCAATATTCTTCAATATTCTTCTTGATTCTTCTTGACCTATAACACAGTACCACATAGGATACTATAATATCCTTAAGGTATATTCTGTCTTTGTGACTTAACAGAATATAACAGTCCAGTTCAGCTCAGGCGCGATGTCGTATGCTCCTTCATAGGACATCTTATCTGACATGTTGTTCTAGATGTTGAAACAATTCAACTTAACATATCCTAACATAGAATAAGACTTCATGTTCAACCTGTTCTTCATAACAAGATAACATATCCTATTTAACATATTAGCTGCTCTATTAGTTTTACCAAACATAATGTCAACCATAAAAAAATAGAGAATTAACAATCTCCTCCTTTGGCTTATTTTGGCTAAAACTAATTTACATACAATCAAAACGCAACTCAATACAACAATCATAAACTAAAAATGTTAGAAGCAGTCAATCTTTAATCTTCACACATTTGACAGTCTTCAGTATTTAACTGTCTTCAGCCATGATGTCGCAACATTAACAATAGGACTTCTTAATGACAATCCAACACATATTCCTACCCCCCCAGAATATGACAAAGATAGCAAGGAAAAATAGTAAACTCAGTATGATTGATGTCAGAACATCAAATCCAACATCTATTCGCAGCATATAAACATTTCCACTCCAGATTTAAAAGCTCAACCACCACAGACTGCTCCTTTTCATGTTCAACCGAACCAATCCGTTACGGCTAACACAAGATGATGTTAATCCAAAAAACATTCCTCACAGGTTGAATTCATTCTTCATTAATCCAGAAACGTTCATCGCAGGGAGAAACCAAATACCACTCAACCCCAGAATAATTCGAGTAACTTAGAACACAAGTCACAATTGTGTTCATAACTCAGATCACAAGTCACAACAGAACATTCTCTTTGCATCCTTGTGGACCTGATTCAAATACTGAGTTCAGATTCAATAGTTGAACAACATATCTCTTCTCCTTTTTAGCCAAAAATTGACAACTAAGACCCTCACTTGACTCGACCCAAGATGTACTCATCCACCCCAAGACATAGACCATCAGAAAAGAGAAATAATAACCGCCACGAGATGAAAGAGGTGAAGCGAAGACCCTTTCTTAAATAGCCAAGTAGTCTTCTTTGGAAATAATGATTTTGGTCAATGAGAACATTACTCGAGGAAGATAACCAACAACAATGCACCGTCCAAAACAAATTCTGACTATCTTCAGAATTCCAACACATTTGCATGCAGAGACAACTATCACGTTTTATATAACCTCCTAACAGCACCGTCCACACTCCTTCCTTGTTTGGCTCAAGGAGAGAACATGTCCCAAAAAGTATCCTGACATCCAGTCAAACATTATCTTTCTTTTCTTAAAAGTCTTGACCATACATCTTCAAACATCAGACCAAGATGCTTCACATAATATACTATCTTCCACTAGTCGCCACATATGCTCATTTTTGGCCAGCCCCAAATCAAAATATCAAGACCATCATGTGACACTTCCCAAACCCCTTCACAGAGTCCTTCAAAATTATGCAGAGAAAAATAAATTCTCCCAGACATAAACAGAGCTACCTTTCAGTCTCCTCATAATACGCATGTTTGCACATGTTTCAAGCAACTAGCTTCATCTAGATAAAACCATACACATCTAGCACCCTAATGTCACAAACTGTTGTTTTTCATCATAACCTCTCAAGAGGTAGACAATCTCCACAAGCTTGAAACACACGCAAGCTTCATCGATTTTCCAACAATCCATAGATAGTCACTTGACTCCCCCTGTCATAGATAACCAGTGCTCTTGCTGAGAACAACTATTCGAGTACCAGAAGAGCACACATGAGAGACTTTATGCTCTTCAGCTTCACACAACTACTGAACCCTTCCACACATATTGCCATGATTCTTAGAAGGCCAAGACATTATACCCTATACTCCAACATAAATCTCAGTTTGCTTAAAGGCTTTACTGAGAGTCATACAAACACAATGATCAAAATAAGAACACCTCCAAAACAAAAATTCAGATCAGCCCTCAGTATCTGATACCCTACTTCTGTCCTTTCATTCACTAATAATTCTTGGTACTAGTGAAGACTTCAACATAGTAGTCATGCATTCTCCAAATATGCTACTATAGACAGGATCAGAATATGCACATTCTAATCCACATAGTCAGAACTCCATTTTCTGACAATAATGTTAATCCTCACTCCTCCATAACCATTACCCTAGACCTTAAAAAATGATGTTACAACATCATTTAGGACATAAACATTTCTTTATAGAACCCAATAAATTAGTTCTTGATTTATCACTCACAGAGCTTATTATACTTGATAGTCCATTCAAACAAGAAGATCTTAAAAGTTCACACCTTCTACAACTCATTTAGGTTATTACAACCACCTGAATGTCAAAGAGAGAAATAAACTCTCAAACAATTTCTGAACCAATAGTTCAGAAAACAGATTAGCACCAACATCCGATAATTACCTAGCTCCGGACAAGGTTTTTATCACCATTCAAATACATATCTTCATCAAACTAATACCCAGCTCTCGTCAAGGTATTTGTCTTTAGAGGAAATCTTCCTCACACACAAATTGTAGATGATGCTTCCCCTTTACAAAAGTCAGAACAATTTATCTGACATCCTTCTTCTTCACATTCTTAGCACAAGAGGATTCTTCACAACATTCCAGACTTGGTCATAGACTGGACCTCATACTCCATCATGATCATACATTCCAACTTTGGAATCTAATGCTGATTAGCAATTCTCACCCCATGATCTTCAATACAGCTTCCTTCCATGAAGCTGCAAACACTATGGTTTTGGAGACAACACCATAGTAGTCCATACATCTCTCTTGAAGGAACACAAAAGGATCAACCATCAGTAGTTGATCATCCTTCAAAACCAGACCATAAAATCATGCATAAAATGCACACCTCAAGGACCTTCTCCTTATAAGCACAATATTCAGACCTCCTGTATGAATTTCAGGTGTTAGGTGCCATCCTTCTGCACCTAAAGAGGAGATTCCCTCTAACAAATATCAGGAGCAGACTTCAACAAACATGTCATTGAGTGATCACCATACGCCACAAGCATACTGTTCAGACTAAGTCTGCTTCTCCCAATCCTTCTGCACATGTCATCATGACTGTAAGTTAATCTTCCAGAATATTAACTTTCCTCAGGTTGATACATCTCCGTTGCACACAACCCTAGAGTGTCTCTTCCACTTTATCAGAAAAAGAGTTCAATATTATCATAGACTTGATAAGGGATATCAAGTCTGAGCAAACAACCTCTATCCTGTTTGAGAGAAACACCAGTCAAAAACATTGAGAAAAATAAATTCTCAACACAAAGATATCAAGACATTAAGTCTGACATATATCCAAGAATCTTCAACTCCAGATTTGAGATTCTTCTTTATAAACTGCTAGGAGTACCTTGAGAATCAAACATTCTCCCCCTCAAAAGTAGCACAACATGTGGTTAGTGCATACCACCATTACTCCTATTCAGCATAATCTATTTTATGGCCATCAATAAGACTCCGAAAATAAGGCTCCTTTGATCAAAAGGATCTTCTAGAAATCAGAGAGAATGTCCTTGACATTTGACCTTTATGTACAAGGATCCTGGCTGAGATAACACAACTTTATTGGACACTAGAGCTCAACCTCTGCACTTCTACTAACTTGGATCAGAAATAAACGGAACTAAGAAGTAACCAATTGGTTTATCAACATCCAACCAGTCCATCAATCTAAGCCATGTTTTTCTGGGTAACACATCTTAGATACACAACCCAGATGTCTCCTCTTCCAGATTAGGAGTAGGTTCCAAACACATATGATTAACACACATTTTTTTAGCACCCAAAGCATCTTCTAGTCAATAGGAAGCTGCACACATCCTGACATAATGTCCCAACATCTGGTAGGACATCAACTCCCTTCTTCTGGAACCCAAAACTGAGCATGGTTCTGAGGCCATTACTGCTTCCAGAACAACAAAATATCCCTTGATCACCCTCAAGGTCTTCAAAAATAGTCCAAGCTCCAATAATACCAACAACTACAAGACTCAAAGTCACTTTCCTAATTAGGTCAAGAATTAGGAAGAATCTTTTAGAAACCAGAATAAATGGATCTGTCTTTTCTTCAATAATCTATCAAACAAATGACATGTTTCTTGAAACATACATCAACCACCCACTAAAATGCCTTTATAAGTGGACTTGAGAAATAAACTCAAGTATCGTTGGCCAATTTAGACAGATGGTTGAAACAGTCTTGCATATATCCTATCATCATAGGATAAACCTACTAAGGAGACCAAACCCTAATGCAATTTCAACCAGGGTTACAACATATACCATGCAGCGGAAACACACACCAAACACTCTAATCATCCTTCAGGCACAACATAAAACCTTGCATACTCTCACCAAAGTCCAGGTGCAAACACATCATAGGTTTGAAAATAAATCAAACCCCAAAGCAGCTCACCAACAAAGCTACATGCGTGATAACAACAGACATGTCCAATACAATACTGTCACAAATAGTCCATCCTCCACTTCAAGGGACCATTCAAAAACAATATGAACTATTAAAATTCAAACAACTTTTCAGTAGAAACCTTCTACCTTGCACATAAACCAAAAAGTATCCCCCACGAATCTCATCCAGAAATAGACAAGACACCTGCTCTGATACCAATTGAAATTCTGGTATGATAGAACTCAGATGTCCTATGACATTTTGAGACACCTGATCTGACTTAAATATTATAGCAAGGTATAAACAATTAAAAACCAGTACCGAAAAGCATAAACAACACACATGAATTGTTAACCCACTTTCGAACAACCTTCCTACTCCGGGGGCATTACCAAGTCATGGATAAGTCCACTAAAATAGTATCAATTCATAGACCCTACAGCAAACCTCCAACTTACAACTCACTTAATCACTACCGTTGCTAGACTTCTATCTAAGACTCACCTAGATATAAGGCCTTCCTCAATCCCTTATCAATTACAGGCAGTGATTGGATCAAAATAGGAAGCCACACTTCCATGACAACAAAACAGAAGATACACTTCCATGACCTTACCTACCCAAGACTCTTGACTAAGAACCCAAATTTGATTTTTTTTAGAAGCTTACTCCAAGAACAATACTCAACTCATTACTTCACAGCTTCTGAGTAAGAACACAATGACCATCTCACAACCTGAGTGGTTCACTTACACCAACTCTCCTAGAGAGTGGCTACAGACTCAGCCTTAATGATTTCATCTTTACAATTCTCGACTGGTACATATCCTAGGTTACAATGTTTCTATTTATAACCTATACCTAACTGGATTTGGGCCTTCAAAATATAACTCCTTGGCTGTTACAAATCTGCAAAAAATTCTGCTACAAAATAGGTCTTCAATCAAATCTTCTTAAATTATCTCCATATTTAGAAAGTCAATATTTTTCAATATTCTTCTTGATTCTTCTTGACCTATAACACAATTCCATATACGATAATATAATATCCTCAAGGTATATTCTGTCTTTGTGACTTAACAGAATATAACAGTCCAGTTGAGCTCAAGCGCGATGTCATATGCTCCTTCATAAGACATCTTATCCGACATGTTGTTCCAGATTTTTAAACACTTCAAATCAACATGTCCTAACATAGAATAGGACTTCTTGTTCAATATGTTCTTCATAACAAGATAACATATCATATTTAACATATTACTTACTCTATTAGCTTTACCAAACATAATGCCAACCATAAAAAAATAGAGAATTAACACTAATAAATAAATTTAAATAAAATTGGGGTGTTACATTACCCAAGGGAACACTAACCTAATGTTATCTAGTCAGAGCTCTCACAAAATTAAAAACAAATCTAAAATTTGAAAAGGAAAGAAAGATTTGAAAATACATGAATCATAAAAAGAGGAAGTGTCATTTATATAAATGCACACACTATAAGAGAATATGACACTTGGAACTCTTTTGTAAAGGTAGCCATCTTAGATCTTCTGTGACTAATGAACCTAGGCCTAAGAAGATGTGGGCATCAAAGGTGAGACCATAGTGTTTTAGAGGTATGCTTTGCAGCTTAAAACTTTTGACAATTGTTATTTAAAGTCAGGCAAATAAATAGTATTTTAAAAGTCTAGACTATTTATAAAGTCTATAATTTTGAAGATGAACGATGGTGGCATATGTCAATCGTCGTTATCAAAGAAAGTTATTTGAGATCATCTCAAAATATATGATCCATAGTGATTAATTTAATAAATATATCTGTGATGAACTTATTTATTTTGGAGATTTACCCAATCTCACATCCAACAAAGTTTGGAGGAGGATACACCATTTTATATTTTCCTTTTTGGGAAATATTTATCAAGATTTTTTGATAAAGAAGGTGAAAATTATTTTAAGGTTGAAATAATCAGGGATATCCGATTAACCCCTTAAATTAATATTTATTAATATTTTACTCATAAAGTTAAATTACTTACTAGCCCATAAAATATGAGTATTTAAGTGTTTTCTAACTAAGGGGTGCAAACAACGATAATTAGTGGTACTAAAAGGATAAAAATCAACTTAAAGCCTAATTTGCACCAAGGAGGCAGAATGACGAAAGCCCAATCAGTTAACACATTATAATGACCGATAGAAAAGATTGAAAGAAATATTTGCATACCAAATTCAAGCTTAATGTGTGCCTCAAGCAAATCCAATACTAGCATTTATGAAGATGTCACCGAATCTAGAAAAATTGGAAAATCTAACTGATTAGAACCCTTAGCCAATCAGTTAGGAGACTAAAAAAAGGATTTTGATTTGATTTTCGATCAGTATAATCTGCACTTAAAACTTGGATGGAATACATGCTCAAATCCTCATATGGCATGCTATAAATAGGTATACATATCTTCCCTTTCTCTTGCATCTCATACTTTCTTGCATCTTCTCTTTTGTGAGTTCTTCCATCTATTATAAGTGTCGCCATGACCTCTCCTATTCAAATACCCAGGATACCACCACTAGAAAGAGAGGCCATCACAGATTCAATATTGAACAAACATGAAGAGGATAACAAGATGATCTAAGAGAAATTTATCATGGAACCTTTGTTTATGGACGTGTTACACATGGATTTTTCAGCTAAAGGAAAGTCAACGAAGAATGTCATAATAAAGGGACATTCAGGGTTATGCGATATTAATTAAGTGTTTAGGAACATTAAACCAAGTGTTTAGAAGCATTAATGTCAGGTGTCTTGTAACTTTAATTATGCAGCATCGACGGAGCGTCGACCAGGGAACCAACTTACGTGGCTGTGATACAGAGCAGAACCGACTGTTATACTGGTTTTGCATTTGTGTTTGCAAATGTTGCGGTAAGCAAGAGTCGCCACCGACTTTTCTTTTATCCAACAAAGGAAAGGATGAAAAGAACAGAAAAATACCTTTCGAGAGTTTTCTAAGTAAGGGGGTAGATTATGGAAAGGGAAGGTGTTAGCACCCTTTCCATCCATAGTTTTCTACGGGCTCTTAGAAGCTTAGTGTAGCGGTAGAAATGTGTAAGACTAAGCCATTGAATTGGCTAGACTTGTACAAATCAAAATAAAAATCGCCACCGCGCTTTATTGTTTCCAAAGGAATGGGAAAAGAGTGAGTAACCCAAAAAATAGAGGGAAAGATTCAAGGTAAGGGGGTTGGTTATGCAAAGGGAAGATATTAGAACCCTAAACATCTACAGTACTCCACAAGAACATCTTTGAAAAATCTGTATATTTTGGCTATAAAATGTTGTAAAAAATATGGGGTAGGTGAGAAAAGAAATACATTTTTTTGTGATTTTTTGCATCCACCGCGGTTGCGAACCTTTAATGCCTACGTACCACCTTTCGTGCAATAGGGGATCAGGGTACACGTAGTTCCTCTTTTAAAAAAATTCAAGAAAAAAACACAAATGTGTTGGTTGATTTTATGAGATAAGACATCATCGTTATTGTCCGTGTGGAAAACATATTTACTACCCACAATTATGAGGAAGGAGAATTTGCATCATCTCAAAGTGGAGGATATGACTTGGATTTTAAAATCAACAATGCCTCACTCAACACCCAAGTGGAAAATATCTCACTTCACTACATATTGTAGAAGTATAGTTGTTTGCATCACTACAAGGATTGGCAAGAGTATATTCTTTTGAGAAAAGTTTAAAGTAAAAGCCAAAGTGGCAAAATGGTTTTAAATGAGATTGATTAACTTTTAGTCTTCTCACAAAAAATGTCAAGGTATTATTAAGTTGATTGAAGTTTATTTATGAAAAGGTTTTGAAAATGCATGGACTTAAGTCCAAGTTTATTATGAAAGTGGTTCATGTTTTTTTATAAAAAAATAAGAAGAGTTTTAAAAAGGAGAGAGAAGATTTTTGAAATTAAAGAAGATGGGAGGAGAAGAAGAGACTATCCTAAAGCATAGGGCAAAAGCTAGGGATAAGAACCATCTAACCAACAAGAAGCCAAAACTTGACATTATGAGTCAAGATGAAGTTCCCATTCTTTGGATTGAAACCAAGCAAACAAAGATACTAGACCTCTTGAGGGAACCAAACTTCAAATGTATTAAGTCTTCACAAAAATTAGGCAGAGTAGCGACTGTATACGGGTGAATTCAAGATTACAAACAAAGTATGTAATCACAATAACCTGCACACAAAACAAACAAACAACCCAATGCCTTGAGGTAAACCTCAAGAACTCCAGGCAAAATATCAATTAAGGTCAAGGTCTCCAACATAGGCCAAGGTCTCTAATCCTAAGTCCAAGAAGTTCAATACTCCATAATACCAAGGATAGTAACCAAATAGTCCAAGCATCATTAAAGCTTTTTATGATTCATGTTGATTATTAGGTGTCTTAGAAGAGAACAGAAAAGCTCGAGTGAGCAAAATAAAAAAAGACATGAAATGTAATGCTAAAAGTAAATGGTGCATAAAGCATAAAAATAAAGAGGGCATAAAGTAAAAACAAATTAATGATTAGTGGTTAGTTGGATGACCATCTTGAAACTTGCATTTGGAACTCATTAGAGGATTGGTAGAACCAAATCCTCCACACAACAAGTTGCATTTGCTTTTTCTCAAGTATATCATCCATTTGGAATCCTAAAAAGTACCATTTAATGATCAATGATGTTTAAGTGATCCGCATTGACTAAAAGTGTTGTAGATCCATTAGAGGATTGGTAGAACCAAAGCCTCCACACAATGAATCTCAAGGTTATTGGATCAAAGAGATCAAATTAACATACTTGGGCTTGCAAACATAGGTTTGGGCTACAAATGATCATTTATTCGAATCAGGACAAAATTTAGGGCTATGTTAAGCAATCGTAAGTGGACTTATATAGAAGTCGCACATATTTTGAGGCTGGTCAATAGCAATCTATGCACCATTTGTTTTGAGACATGATATAAAGATCATGCTCCAATAACACTTAGTGCAATAAGAAAGGGATGAGATGAAGAGGGATGAGAGAGAATATACAAACCACATTTGAATTAAATTTAAATCAAACTATTATTAAAATCATTCATCCATTTTTGTGGAGTTAGACTCAACACCATGGATCCAATGATGTTAACAAAGTTCATGACCAAAAATTTAATCCAAGATCAGCCAGAAAATAATCACAAAATAATATTGCATTTAATATATACATAAAAAAGGATTTTTAAAAATGTTTTTAAATAGAAATAAAAGAGAAAAATATCAACTATATTCAAATTAATCAAGAAAATAAAAGTAAGACCATAGAAAAATCAGAAATGAATTAAAATGATTTTATAAAATTTTTGGTAATTTTTAAAAGTCAGAAACTATTTTTTTAAATTAAAAGAAATGAGTAAAATAAACCAAAAATGATAAAAAAAATAAAAAATCAGAAACAAAAATAAAATGAGGTCACCAATATTTGTCACAATATCATTGGATCATTCCATAATTTTTTTAGAATTTAAAAATGTATCAAAGTATTTTTAAATATTTTGTATCCTTAGGGAATCTTCCATCCATTTCCTCACTTTGCATATCAAAGAAGGCACAAAGTTCACATCCTCAAGATTATTGTGAAAAAGTAATGGGCTCAAGGTGATAAAAATTAACCAAGTTATGATCATCTGAAATCACATATGAGAAATTGGGGATTCATCTGGAGGACTTGTAATATTTCTTCATCATCATGTTTTTTCCACATGGAAACTCCTTGAAACTTTTGAAGTAATTTGTTAATAACCCTTTGAAGAGAAGGGTGTTTTTTTAATCACTCAAAAAATACCAAAATATGAGCAAGATATGCTTCTTTGAAGTTCAAAACCTAGCTCCTAGATCAAGAAAATGCTTGGAAGAAACTTGGCAATTTTGAACCACCTTCTTGTACCAATATAAATGTTTTATAAATAGAAGTTGTTGAGGATGAAAATGAGAACTCATAGCCACCAAAACCACTTCCGTATCTTGAGAATTGAGAGAAATATGCACTTGTGACCAAAGGGAACAAAGCCCTGTCCAAGCATGACAACTTCTTCAATCAACCTCTTGTGCTTTTGAATCAATCTTGATAGTTTTTAAATGTGGTAAACCAAAATAATATTGCCATGCCATTCCTTCAAAAATAAATCCAATGGTGAGGTTTGAACTTATTAAACTTTATTGAGTAGGGCATGGAAATAAACTCATGAACCCATGGAGCAACTTGCTAAGCCTCATTGCCTTTACCTACATTAGTAACAAGCAAGACAAACCAACAATGCATTTTATTAATTAAAAGGAAAAAAAAAGATAAAATATTCATGACCACAAAAGGAAACAAGTCAAGGTGCTTGGTGATTCCTCAAAGAGCAAAGCTAAAGATAGTTAGGAAAACCAAAAGCCCTAATGTGATCTTGTTGTAATTGAATCAACACGGTATGATGAAGGGATCTTAGGGGAAAAATGGGGGTACAACAACTACCCTTATTTAAGTTTCTTCTATCCAGAGATACGAAGGTTAAAAATCTTCGTGTCGACGCGGTCGAAGATACTTAAATATAAAACAAACTCTATTTTTGGCCCTAAGATGCCATGCAATGCTTATGAGCATGAATGCATATGAACAAAATCAAAGAGACGCAAAACACCACTGGGGATGTAACAAAGTAAATAAAGAAATAAGAGAGGAACCCAACCAGGAAAATAAATCATTGGTGGATCAAAAGACCTGACTCATAGAGGATGGTAAAATGGTCAGAGGATACATCGACTCCTACTGAAGGCGAAACTACCAACGTTCACTGAAGGTAGAAAGAGGAAAGAGATAACAACACCGACGTTCACTGACAAAGAGCTACCAATATTCACTGAAGGTAGCAAGAAGAAATCATCGATGTTCACTGCCGAAGACCTACCAACTTTCGCTGAAGGTATAAGAGGAAAAATATCATAGCACCGTCGTTCACTGACGTTGAACTACCAACATTCACTGAAGGTAGCAAAAATATACCAACCACCAACTTTCACTGAAGGTGACCTACCAACTTTCACTGAAGAGAGAGAGAATATATCATAGCACCGCCGCTCACTGACGATGAACTACCAATGTTCACTGAAGGTAGCAAAAAGATAACAATCACCAACTTCCACTAAAGGTGACCTACCATTTTTCACTGAAGGTAGAGAGAGAATATATCATACACCGCCGTTCACTGATGATGAACTACCAACATTCACTGAAGGTAGAAAAAAGATGAGTATCACCAACTTTCACCGAAGGTGACCTACCGACTTTCACTGAAGGTAGAGAGAGAATATATCATAGCACCGCCATTCATTGACGATGAACTACCAACGTTCACGAAAGGTAGCAAAAAGATAACAATCACCAACTTCCACTGAAGGTGACCTACCAACTTTCACTGAATGTTGAGAGAAAATATATCATAGCATTACCGTTCATTGATGATGAACTACCAATGTTCACTAAAGGTAGCAAAAAGATAACAATCACCAACTTCCACTGAAGGTGACCTACCAACTTTCACTGAAGGTAGAGATAAAATATATCATAGCATCATCGTTCACTGACGATGAACTACCAACATTCATTGAAGGTAGCAAAATGATAACAAGTTTCTCCAAAATTCCGGTGTTTCACCTAGAACTGGTCTCAACTTCTTCTTTAACCAAGGCATTCCACCTGGAAAGGGTAATATATAAGTTGTCTCAAACAAAGAGACTACCACTTACAAAGATTTCACAACGAACTGTCTCTGCAATATTGAAAGACTTGCCATCCACCACCGTAATTTGACAATGAACTGCAAACTATCCACTCATAGAGAAGATAGCAAAAAGGTAACGTCAACTTTTACGGGGAAGTACGAGTTGCTCAAATAAAGAGGCCATCTACTTGTTGTTATAGGAAGGATTGTAAAAATAACTTCCGGGGAAAGCAATATGGCTTCCTGGGGAGAACAATATGGCTTCCTGGGGAAATGGCAATATATTCCTGCTGAGGAGATAAAGTATTCTCTTGCAAAATAAATGCACATTCTCAAACCAATGCTCGAAGATTGCAGAAACCCAAAGTGATAATATTGTCGAGGATCAAAGATTCAAACCAGAAATAAACTGGAATAAGACAGTCGTCCGAAACACTTCCTTTGAGAAATAGACTCAAGAGGGAAACCCAAATCATCCAGACAAAGAGCTGTACAAGAAGGCTAAATCAAAAATCTTCCATGAGGGATAACTCAGTGGGGAAATTGAAAGAATATATACTTTCTGCTTAAGGCCCATACTCTATTGGAGAGAGGAAAACATAACTCCGCAAAGCAGGGTAATATTTCAAAAAAATGTGAATGAGCGATGATTTTCCAATTTTAGCTATGCATGATGTATGTATGAATGTATGAGTGTTATCATGCATATGCTGACAAAACAGATATGTAACACTGAGAGTAAACAAGATAAACCAACTCGAGCACAATCAACACTCGGCTGAATTACATCCAAGATGAACAATCCAAGAAAAAGTAAGCGCCAACTGAAGAACACAAAACCTACTGCCCAATTTAACTTTACTGGGGAGAAACGTAATCCGAAAGTAAACAAAACATAGCAACCAAACAGTACAGATATAGAGATACAATATCCTTCTCCAGGCTTTACCAGGGAATAACACCCAGACTTCAACAGGGAATCAAATATATTCAAAAGTAACGCCTCTACCGGGGATTTTAAAAATCAATTTCAAGTACGGAAGACAGACATCAAATCGTCAAAACATTTACTGGTGGATTCACGCCGACTTCATTGGGGAGGTCAACATCACATTCACAACGGGAAAATCAATATACATTCTTCACTGGGGAAAACAGAGGCCCGTATTCTTTGAGAGTAATCATTGTACCAACTTCTCTGGGAAGAAAGAACTTCTATTAAACAAACGAAACCTTCATTGGAGAAATCTTGGATTGAATCTTCATATCATGAGAACTCAGGAAAGAGAAGAACTGAACCAAAACTTGACCAGGGGTACTGGAGTTACAAACCCTATATGGCGAAACATTTTGAGAAAAAATTCTCCGGGAAGAAAAAATTCTTAAAAGCAACTGGAGTTCGTCCCTTCCTGGGATCACCATTTTTGTGTTTCTCTTGCGTCACAAGTTTTGAAGTAAAAGCAAATTGTAAGTTCTTTTTGAAAATCAATTTTGTTATTTAATATTTTTTCTTTGAAAGTTATTATCAATAATAAATGGAGTCTTTGCAAGCTAAATAAAATATTAAATACAAAGAATTGGATAAAAGCTCAAATTTCATTAATAGAATGGTAGTCTGCGAATGGCGAGACTCCATGGATAATTACAAAGTTAGAAAAATGGTAATATATAATGGAAAAGATACATTGAGATACAATGACCACTATCCCCTCTAACAACTTTTGAAATCCTGAGCAGCAGCTTCTGTTGAAGTATGATGAGGATCCGAGAAGATTGTTGCTTCAATGATCAAGCCTTGTCTGATGTAGTTACTTGCCAAGAAAGTCCCTAACTTTTTCCTAAGTTGCCCTTGCGGGTTTTCAACCTAGCGGGAAATTTATTCTGTTTATGTCTCTAATTTTTGCCTAGACCTCCCTTTTGGGTTTTCGGCCTACCGAGACACTCTTTTTTGCCTAAGCCACCCTTTCGGGTGTTCAATGTAGCGGGCTGTTCTTTTATTTCTTTAGGCAAAGTATTTCTTGACTGCATCAGCATCCACGATACGTGGGAACTCCTCGCCATCCATAGTTTCAAGAATTAATGCACCGCCAGAGAAGGCTTTCTTGACAATATATAAGTCTTCAAATTTGGGATTCCACTTGCCCCTAGAATCAGCGTTAAAAGACACGATCTTCCTGAGCACGAGGTCGCCTTCTCTGAATTCACGAGGTTTGACCTTCTTATCAAAAGCTTTCTTCATTCTCTTCTGATATAACTGGCCATGACACAAAGCCGTCATTCTCTTTTCTTCAATCAAATTCAATTGGTCAAACCGGTTCTGGACCCATTCAGCCTCTGACAACTTGGTTTCCATTATCACACGCAAAGAGGCAACCTCAACCTCGATTGGGAGCATAGCTTCCATTCCATACACAAGGGAGAACGAGGTTGCTCCTGTTAAAGTGCGGACAAATGTTCTATATCTATGCAAAGCGAAAGGGAGCATGTCATGCCAATCCTTATAAGTAACATCCATTTTTTAGATAATCTTCTTGATATTCTTATTAGCAGCTTCAACAACCCCATTCATCTTCGGCCTATACAGAGATGAATTGTGATGGACAATCTTGAATTCCTCACAAAGTTCTGTCATCATCTTGTTATTCATATTCGAGCCATTGTCAGTGATAGTTCTGCTCAGCACACCATACCGACATATGAGATTATTCTTAATGAAGTGCACAACTACCTGCTTAATAAAATTAGCATATGAAGCAGCCTCCACCCACTTGGTGAAGTAATCTATTGCTACCAAAATAAAACGGTGTCCATTCGAAGCCTTGGGATCTATCATCCCAATCATGCCAATACCCCACATAGATAAAGGCCATGGGGAAGAGATCACATTGAGAAGTGTCGGAGGCACATGAAACTTGTCCGCATAAATCTGGCATTTATTACACTTCTTTGCAAATTTGTAACAATCAGATTCCATTGTCAGCCAATAGTAACCTGCCCTTAGCATATTCTTAGCCATCGAATGTCCATTGGCATGAGTGCCAAATGAGCCTTCATGAATCTCATGCACCAACCTGTTTGCTTCGTGTCTATCCACGCATCTGAGCAGTACCATGTCATAATTTCTCTTGTACAACACATTTTCACTGAGGAAGAAACTGCCATCCAATCTTCTTAATGTCTTTCTATCTTTATTCGATGCAGCAACCGAGTATTCCTGAGTTTGAAGAAAATGCTTGATATTATAATACCAAGGTTTCTCATCTGCTACCTCCTCTATTGTAAACACATGAGAGGGCCTATCCAATTGCCGAACTATAATTCGAGGTATATCATTCCAAGTATTTACTTGATGCATAGAAGCCAGAGTTGTCAGAGCATTCGCCATTTGATTTTCATCTCTAGGAATATGATGGAATTCAACTTTATTAAATAAGGGTAATAATCTCCTAGCATAATCTTTGTAAGGGATCAAGCCAGGGTGACGAGTATCCCATTCTCCTTTAATCTGATTTATTACCAAAGCCGAATCTCCATAGACATATAGAATTTTAATTCTGAGATCAATAGCTTCCTCAAGACCCATGATGCAAGCCTCATATTCTGCCATATTATTAGTACAATCAAATGTTAACATTGTAGTGAAAGGAATGTGTGATCCATATGTAGTGATAATCAAACACCAATTCCTTTACCATAAGCATTCACAACTCCATCAAATATCATACTCCAACGAGATTCAAGATCAGGACCTTCCCCAGGCAATGGTTTATCACAATCTTTCACTTTTAGAAACATCACATCCTCATCGGGAAATTCATACTTCATAGACTGATAATCATCAACTGGTTGGTGAGCAAGATAGTCTACCAACACGCTGCTTTTAATGGCTTTTTGAGTGCGGTATTCAATATCATATTCAGATAACAGCATCTGCCAACGGGCAATTCTCCCGGTAAGAGCATGCTTTTCAAAAATGTACTTGATTGGATCCATTTTGGAGATCAACCAAGTGGTGTGATTCAACATATACTGCCACAAACGTTTTGCCGCCCAGGCCAGAGCACAACATGTCTTTTCCAGCATGGAATACTGCAACTCGTAATCAGTAAACTTTTTACTGAGATAATAAATGGCATACTCTTTCTTCCATGTTTCATCTTATTGTCCTAGAATACAGCCCATGGAATTATCTAACACTGTCAGATACATAATCAATGGTCTTCCTTCAATAGGAGGGAGCAAGATAGGAGGTTCAAGCAGATATTCTTTAATACTTTCAAACTCCCTTTGGCAGTCATCCTTCCACACATAACCTTGATCTTTATTTAACAACTTAAAGATCGGTTCACATGTTGCATTCATGTGGGAAATGAATCTGGAAATATAATTCAAACACCCAAGGAACCCTCTGACTTGCTTTTCAGTTCTTGGTGCTGACATCTCTTGAATTGCTTTGACTTTATCAGGGTCAACTTCAATTCCTTTCTGGATAACAATGAAACCCAACAATTATCCCGATCGAACACTGAAGGTACATTTATTTGGATTCAAGCGGAGACGATACTTCCTCAAACGCTGAAACAACTTCAAAAAATCTTCTACATGCCCTTCTTCAGTCTGGGATTTAGAAATCATATCATCAACATATACTTCGATTTCCTTGTACATCAGATCATGGAATAGGGTAGTCATAGCCCTCTGGTACGTTGCACCAATGTTCTTCAACCCGAAAGGCATCACTCTGTAACAGAATGTTCCCCAAGGTGTGATAAACGTTGTTTTTTCCATGTCCTTTAGAGCCATTCTAATTTGATTATATCCGGAAAATCCGTCCATGAATGATAAAACCTTGAATTTTGCTGTGCTATCCACTAACATGTCAATGTATGGCAATGGAAAATCATCTTTTGGACTAGCTTTATTTAGATCTCTGTAATCTACGCACATGGGGACTTTTCCATCTTTCTTAAGTACTGGGACAATATTGGAGATCCATTGAGGATACACTGACGTCACAAGAAAACCGACATTAATCTGCTTTAGAACTTCGTCTTGATATTCACTTCCATATCTGGATGAGTTCTTCTCAACTTCTGTTTGATTGGCGGACACTTTGGCTTCAATGGAAAACGGTGCTCTACAATATCTGTATCTAGACCAGACATATCTTGATAAGACCAAGAAAATATATCTACACACTTTTTCAAAAACTCAATCTACCTGCTCTTCACATCAAGATGCAACAATGCTCCAATCTTGACTTCTTTAGGATCTTCTTCTGAATCCAAATTGATCACTTCCAAAGGCTCTTTATATGGATGAATGGCATTTTCCTCGCGCTCAAGAAATCGTGAGACCTCTTCTAGAACCTCATCATAGTCTTCTTCTTCGGTCCCATACGCAGGACATTCAAAGTTGGGAGAGGGTGCAGGGTCATTGTATTCAACGAGTTTTTTAATTAATCTGCACATGTGATTTATGATTGCTTTTAGAAACTGACACATATAACAAGTGATAACGCAAATTGAATTTCAGTTATTATTTACTTTGAAAGGTTTTTTCTGATTATCATTTTCAAAGAAAAAGCAGAAAATAAAGACACAAATTTGGAAACAAAGACAACTTTTATTATTGATTTTAAAAGTCACAACAATTAGATAAGCCCATACAATATTAATACTTCCACCTTGGGAAAAGTGAAAGCTTTTCAAAAAGATTAACAAAACAAATTACTTTGAAACATGTATGCAAGAGGGAACATCAATGGTGATCCAGTTCTGAACCCTAACTCTGTGCATCACGTAATTTTGCATTTCCGGCTCTGCTTCATCTTCCATAATGGCATTAATCCCGGAGATAGTTGGATGAAGATAACCCCCGCTACGAAAGATGTATTGGTACTTGCCTGCAGTAGACTTTAGCTTCATGCTCTTACCTCTGTCATTCTTCAAAGAGAACCCCAGGCCAACTCTGTTCTTGTTTACAGGTGGATCCATAATTTGTCCCCAAACTTCACTATGACCCTTACGCACAACTTGCTGCACATCCTTGAGTGAAACCATAGAATTCTCATTTCCTCTTATGTTGTCAATGGATAAATCTTGGAACTGGGTTCCAATAGCAGCTTCATCCGCCTTCACAATGTTGAAAGAGGACAAATGAGATATCAATAATGCATGTTCTCCATTTATGATGACCACTTTTCCTTCATGTACAAACTTCAGTTTCTGGTGTAAAGTTGAAGTGACGACCCCTGCCTCATGTATCCATAACCTTCCTAGCAAACAACTATAAGAGGGTACAATGTCCATGACCTGGAAAGTAATATGAAACAAATGTGGGCCTATATGAATAGGAAAGTCTACTTCACCGATAACAGATTTCCTTGATCTATCAAATGCTTTCACAATAATACCACTTGGGTGCATGGGCGTCCCTTGATATTTCAACTTCATAAGCGTGCTCCTCGGTATAATGTTCAATGCAGATCCATTATCAATAAACACATTAGATAATGAATCATTCTTGTAGTTCATAGAAATGTAGAGGGCCAGATTGTGATTCCTTCCTTCATCTAGCAATTCATCGTCGCAGAAACTCAGGTTATTACATGACGTAATATTCCCTACTACACTACTGAATTGGTCTATAGGCATGTCACTTTCCATAAAAGCTTGATCCAGTACCCTCATTAGGGATTCTCTGTGAGTAGAGGAGTTCATCAATAAAGCCAAGATATATATTTTTAAAGGAGTCTGCAGTAGCTGATCTACGATTCTGTAGTCGCTCATCTTGATTATCTTCAAAATATCATCCACTTCTTTCTCTAACGTTTCTCCACTAGATTCACCCGTAACCTTCTTGGGTTCAACATTCTCAACAATTTTCTTTCCTGTGCTAACATCTCCACGAACAACTGGTGCGAACACACGACCGCTGCGGGTTACTCTGCTAGTCTCAGCTATATTTCCAACATCAGGCATTGGCTGGATGGGAACTTCCACACCATCCTCTAAGATTGTAGCGTTATGCTTGTAGGCTACAACCTTATCTGACTTGTAGGGGACGAGACCCGACAAACTAATCACCAATGGGGTAACAACTGGCTTGCTATAATACTCAACTTCAAAATGGGAGGGTGCACCAAAACAAGGCACAATGCCATTTACCCCTTCTTCAACATAATCAGTCACTATTGAGTCACCTATGGAAAACAAATCCTCATCTGAGGAGAAATACTCATCTGCAGAGGCATACTAATCATCCGACTCTTCTTCAGCCAAACAAACCTCAATCATATCAACTTCATGGTCATCATCCCTTTGACATGTAACCTTGATAGTTCCATTGTCCAATAACAACTGAACACCTTTCCTCATAATAGAACATCCTCGGGAGTCTCGACAACAAATTCGGCAAGATCCATACTGATGTTCTACCTGACCAACCAAGTGGCAGAAAGTAGCATGCAATTGCACAAAGTCTTCATTCATATACCCCACATCAAAAATTCTGAACTCTCTCGGACATCCAGAAATCATATTCACCTCCTCTTCTTACTCTTCCCTAGTCCTGATTACGTGGATTAGGCCCTTATCCATCATCTCATCCAAATTAGCCTTTATCTTATCGCAACCCTGTATGTCTGTACTAAAAATAGCACAACCGGAATGGTCATGCGTATAGTATCTAAATTCAGAGGTCTGCATGCATTTTCACCAAATCTCCTCTAACTAGATGAATATCAAAAATCCGGAAGTCGCCTGGACAACCGGCCACCATATTCACAACATTTTCTCCTCCATGCTTTGGTAGAGGATTGTCTTTCACATTAGGACCAACATCCTTGAAATATAGAATACCAGACTTCACAAATTTCTGCATCTCAGTCTTCAAAGGATAATAATTCTCAACAATATTCCTTGATGCTCCCTGATGAAAAGAACATGTTTGGTTTGCCTTGTAATACCAAGGCAAAGGTGACGGTACAACACGAGGTGGTCGTGTCTGAACCAACTTCTTCTGAATCAAGGCCAGTAGTAACTCCGTATAACTCATAGGAATAGGGTCATAAATCTCCCTTTTCTGATTATGCCCTTGATTCCCCTGCTGGGATGGTTTCTGATAAGCAACGGTGGTTGGAGCTACACTAGAAACTGGAGTAACTGAGGCGACTTGCTGATGACGTTGATAATTTCTTCTAGGAGGATTAACCCTCCTATATTGCATAACATAATTTGCATCCCATTTCTTCTTCTTGGTAAACCCATAAAATGGCTTCTTCGCACCTCCATATCCTTCACTCTTTGTTAGACGTCCCTCTCTTACAACCTCTTCTAAACGGATACCCATGCCTACCATTTCAGTAAAGTTACTTGGCGCACTCGCTACCATCCTCTCATAGTAGAAAGCACCCAGAGTCTTCAAGAAAATCTTAGTCACCTCCTTCTACAAATCAAAATAAAAATCGCCACCGCGCTTTATTGTTTCCAAAGGAATGGGAAAAGAGCGAGTAACCCAAAAAAGAGGGGGAAAGATTCAAGGTAAGGGGGTTGGTTATGCAAAGGGAAGGAATTAACACCCTAAACATCTACGGTACTCCGCAGGAACCTCTTTGAAAAATCTATATATTTGGATATAAAATGTTGTATAAAAATAGATGGTGGAGGTGAGAAAAGAAATACATTTTTGTGATTTTTTTGCACCCGCCGCGGTTGCGAAACATTAGTGCCTACGTACCACCTTTCGTGCAATATGGGATCAGGGTACACATAGTTCCTCTTTTAAAATATTTTAAGAAAAATACACAAATGTGTTGGTTGATTTTATGAGATAAGACTTCATCGTCGTTGTCCGTGTGGAAAACATACTTACTACCCACAATTATGAGGAAGGAGAATTTGCATCATCTCAAAATGGCGGATATGGCTTGGATTTTAAAATCAATAATGCCTCACTCAACACCTAAGTGGAAAATATCTCACTTCACTACATATTGTAGAAGTATAGTTGTTTGTATCACTACAAGGATTGATAAGAGTCTAATCTTTTGAGAAAAGTTTAAAGTAAAAGCCAAAGTGGAAAAATGGTTTTAAATGAGATTGATTGACTTTTAGTCTTCTCACAAAAAATGTCAAGGTATTATTAAGTTGATTGAAGTTTATTTATGAAAAGGTTTTGAAAATGCATGGACTTACGTCCAAGTTTATTAAGAAAGTGGTTCAAGTTTTTAAAAAAAACAAGAGAGTTTTCAAAAGGAGAGAGAAGATTTTTGAAATTTAAGAAGATGGGAGGAGAAGAAGAGACTATCCTAAAGCATAAGGTAAAAGCTATGGATAAGAACCATCTAACCAACAAGAAGCCAAAACTTGACATTATGGGTCAAGATGAAGTTCCCATTCTTTGGATTGAAACCAAGCAAACAAATATACTAGACCTCTTGAGGGAACCAAACTTCAAATGTATTAAGTCTTCACAAAAATTGGGCAAAGTAACGGCTGTATACAGGTGAATTCCAGATTACAAACAAAGTATGTAATCATAATAATCTGCATACAAAACAAACAAACAACCCAATGCCTTGAGGTAAACCTCAAGAACTCCAGACAAAATATCAATTAAGGTCAAGGTCTCCAACATAGGCCAAGGTCTCTAATCCTAAGTCCAAGAAGTCCAATACTACATAATGCCAATGATAGTAACCAAATAGTCCAAGTATCATTTAAGATTTTTATGGTTTATGTTGATTATTAGGTTTCTTAGAAGAGAACAGAAAAGCTCAAGTGAGCAAAATAAAAAAAGACATGAAATGTAATGCTAAAAGTAAATGGTGCATAAAGCATAAAAATAAAAAGGGCATAAATGAAAAAAATAAATTAATGATTAGTGGTTAGTTGGATGACCATCTTTAAACTTGAATTTTTAACTCATTAGAGGATTGGTAGAACCAAAGCCTCCACACAACAAGTTACATTTGCTTTTTGTCAAGTATATCATCCATTTGGAATCCTTAAAAGTACCATTTAATGATCAACGATGTTTAAGTGACCTGCGTTGACCAAAAGTTTTGTAGATCCATTAGAGGATTGGTAGAACCAAAGCCTCCTGTTGTACCCCAAAATTTGCCCTCTCATATTTCTCAAAACATTGCAAGAAAAATCTCCAAGTGGCTCAAGATTGCTCAAGAGTTGGACAATCAAGTTATCTCCTAAGGCAGTCAATCTCAAATTAGGGTTTTGTGTTGCATCAAGGTCCTTGCATCCAAATGAACTCAAGTTTTCCCCAATGTCCTAATATGTTCTCAAGATCATCCATGTCAAATTTCAAGCCTTGCAGAGGAAGTTTGCTCAATCAATTGCTCCAAGGGTCCAAAAATCGACTGTGCTAGGGCAAAAGTCAACTGTGACCTATAAACAGCCAAACTTCAAAATGTTTTGTCAACATTCTCATTTTTAAGTATATCTCATCATTTGATCAAGGGTTGATCATGATTCATCAAGGATTGCTCAAAATTCATCAAGACTCAAAAGTTGCTAAATTAGGGTTTTGTAGGAAAAGTCAACTCAACTTTGCCCAAGCATAACTTTATCATACTTTATGAGAAATGACCCATCCAAATCTCATTTTGAAGAGGATGCAATTTCCTACAATCCATCTTTATACCCCAAGATTAAGAAATGCACTCACAAAAAGTTAAAAATTTGGACATTATAGGTCATCTTTGAAAGTCAACAAAAACACCTTTTTTCCAAAGCTTATAACTTGATCATGGAATATAAAAATTGGCTGAGACCAAAAGGGTTGATTAGAGGACATCTCAAGCTTTCTAAAAAGTCCAAGAACACTTCCAGAAGTTCAAAATTGAAGAAGTTATGCAATGTTGAAGTTGGGCATTTTTTCAAAATTGCCAAAAGTCAACTATCCCCAAAACTTCAAATTTTGTCAAATGGGCCCATTCTTTTCCACTTGATTTGATCTTGTCACACTCCACACGTGTCCTAGCTTCAGCCTTGTGTCCATTTATTAATTTTTCTATTTTATTTGATTTTTTATTGAATTAATTCATTTTAAATCAATGTAAATCAAATAAAATCACAAAACTTGATTACATGAGATCTTTTTCTATTTTTAGGACCTAATCATCATCATTAAGTGAATCAAATTCGTATCAACCATTACATGTGCAAAAAGATTGGATTTTGGGCAAAATTGGAAGGTTATCAATGGAGGATCAAATCAAATCTCCAAGCCATAATGCACAAGGATTCAGTCCAAAATTATTGACCTAATGCATTCCTTAGTACATATACAAGTGAAAGGCATACGAATTTGAGGTTAGAGGCTGCAAGAACACCAAAAGAAAACTTGTAAAAATTGGCAAAAAGCTTGAAACTGAAATCGTGCATAGAGGCAGTTTCAACACCAAAGCTCAACACTAATCCATTGCTGGGCAGTCACGGAGTCAGAAGCAATCAAAAACACGCTCTCATTCCCTCTCAATCGCGCTGTAAGTCCCTCAAAAAACTTCCCTGTATTCGAAATCGTATCCTCATGTTCTTGCATTTTTTTGACAAATCGTTGACATATTCACGATCCTTGTTCAATTTCAAGCTTTCTGCATTATTTGATTGCATTTATATAGCCTGTAACCCCCTAGCCGAATCTAGGGTTCTTGGTTTGTGTTTTTAGGTATTTTATTTTCAGGCAAAATCAGCCCTATTGATGGACATAGACGTGTTCAGGAGGCCTAGACAAGTTTAACCATGGTCTTAGATTGAGTTTCCATGGCCTAGAACTAATTTTAGAATGGGCATACGGATTTAGCTGTGGATATAAATCCGCAGGTAAATATCCAGGGTCCAACGAAGAAGATGAAAATGTGGCCCTCCCCCATTGGACAATTCATAATTCGCGCGCTTCGTTTTATATTTTCTAGAATATTACGCATTTTCATATATTATTATTATTGTCCAGTATGTATACAACTAACGCACATTGGTTCAGTGGAAAAGGCGTGTATGCAATGGCCTGCAGGACCTGGGTTTGAATCCCAGGTCCCCATATTATTTGTTGTATTTTTCAGCCAAGTGATTCCATGCAATATCAAGTGCGTAGCCTACCATGCTCCCTCATGCAATCAGTGGACAGATGGCCCCCAAGTCAAATCTGATGGCCCAGATGAGATGTCTACCATACTCCCTAGTCAAAGTGCCACGCTGGATTCCAGAAAGTCAGCCAAGGCCAATGAAATTGGGCTTCTGAATTGCTGAACAAACCTCCAATTTGGGCCCAAAACCCCCATGAGTATTTCTATTTCTTTCTTTTTATTTTATTTATTTATTTGTTTGATTAATTATTTTTATTATTTAACTAACCAATTAAACTTTTTTCTTAATAAAATTAAAAAAACAAAAACATTTTCATTATTAAAATTAATTTCCAGTATTTTATTTTTGTTAAATAAATTAATTTAATTAATTTAGTTTAATTAGGAAATAACTTTGATATCTTTTGCAATAATTAAAATTAATTTAGATAATTAGGTTTTTACTAACTTTGATCAAATTTATTTTATTTCTTTAAATATCAAAAATCCAAAAATATCATTTTTATTAATTAATTAATTTGTTTATTAGTTTAGTAATTAACTTAATTTAATTTCTTCCATAAATTCAAAATAACTAAAAAAATAATCTTTTCTTTAATAATTAAAGGGTCAAAACCCTAGAATGCACCCGATTTAATTTTCCCGCACGCGATCCATTTTATTTCAAGACTGTATCTGTTTCCAGGAATGTAATAGTTTAATTAGGAATTTAATTATTTTATCGCTTTATTTACTTTCCGCATTTTAATTTCAAGGATTGCTTTTGGCGATGTAAATACCCGACGCCTTGTAATAGTTAGTTTTAATTTTCGCAATTTAATTTTCGCAACTTATAAACTGTTAGATGTTTGATAATAGGGAATGCATGACAAAATCAAATTTTTAAACCTAAAATTAACATAGATAACCATTGACATGTACAAAGATAAAATTAACCGAAACAACACACTCACACATGCGCACTCTTAGGGTACACCTCACTTGGTTGCCTTCGAACGTAGTCATTGAGTATAGGAAGTTTTAGAGGTCGCCCTCTTCTCCAAAGATCATAGTTGCCTCGAAACGGTTGCCTCGAAAAAATGATCTAAGACATTAGGGTTACCGCTAAGGCGTCCTAACATTGCTTTAGTGACCACACGTCCCTTAATCGAATTGACCCTTAAAACTCCAAAGACGATGCTACCTACTCATCAATAGTGGGATAGCATTGTCTAAAGGACATTAGTACAAATTGATTCTTTTTTCGAGTAAGGTAGATGGTTCTTAAATACTTGCTCTCTCTCTTTCCAAAATAAAACTTTTCGCACTTACACCTTTCAAACAAAAACTTCTTTCAAACCCACAAACACAAAGAAAAGAAAATTTTGAAAACACTTTGAGCAAGTACCTAAGAGCCCGTGGATAACCACGGATAGAAAGGGTGCTAACACCTTCCCTTTCTATAATCTACCCCCCGGACCCGAGAAATATCTCGAAAAAGGCATTTTTCTGTGCTTTTTTCCTTTCCTTGTTAGATAAAATAAAAGACGGTGGCGACTCTTGCTTACTGCGATATTTTGCAAAAACAAACACAAAACGTGAACCAGCATTCAAAAAACAGTCAGTTCTTCCCACCGTATCACAGAACTGGCGACTCTGTTGGGGATGCTTAATAAGTGAGGTGTACCTTAGGATTAGATCATTGTGTTTTCAATTGTTTGCTTTGTATGCTTTATATTTGTAGGCTTGTATCGGAGTTACTATAGATCCTAACACGGATCTGGGGGATACCCTTTAGGTAAGTAGCAATAAACTGTGAGGGAATTGTACGGTGTAGACCGACACGGTTGAAGCAGTAGCTACGTTGGTGTGGCACTTTAGTTTGTACCGATATCCCTTGTGTTGGAACTAGGAGAATATGGGTCTTCTAAGGGGTCATTAAGCACCAACTGACCTTATAACCTTTCAATTGACCAACTTGGCCATAGAACAGTAGCATTATGCTACACTCATTGAGACTAAACTCTCGCGATGATTTTGGCCACAAGAAAAGGTTTCTAAACTGGAATTATGACCGATTGAGGGTAGTCAGTGATATTGATATCCTCTAGAACTCGGTTACTATTTTTAGGACAGGTTTAAACCAACTGAACTGAAAGAGGGTAGTACCTAAGCTCCTTGCCAGCCTGAAATCTAAGGGCTCTCTGTGTGACTTGTGTGCCTTTACCATGTTTGCTATTTGTGGATACTTATGATGTGATTTCTATCATGACATCATGACATCATGACATTGAACACATCTTGCATCGGACTAACCTATTTCAAAGACAGGAGGGATTCATCTTTGTTCTGTTTTGTAGGTCATGATGCCCATGCGTAGGAATACCATCCGGATCAACTTTGTCCAGGTTCCCACCTTGCTTAAAGATTTGGTTGCAAAGATGCCTGATACTACCTCCTTCATCAGAAGACATGGGTATCTTCTCAGCTTGGTCACCTCCAAATTGGATGAGAAGATGATGAGTGTCCTAGTCCAATTCTATGATCCACTGTACCATTGCTTTACTTTTCAAGACTACCAGTTGGTTCCCACCTTAGAAGAGTTCTCTGAGCTGCTCGGTATCTCTATTCTGGAGCAGGCTCCGTTTACTGGTTGGGAGAAGATTCTTAGGCCGAAAGAGATTGCTTCAGCCCTTCATTTGACCAAGGATGAGGTAATGGCTAATTGGGAGACTAGAAGTGGAGCAAAGGGATTTCTGACTAAGTTTTTGGTTGGTAAGGCTAATTATTTCTAGGATAGTCTAGACTTCAAGGCATTCGAAGATATTCTGGCTCTTCTGATATATGGCTTGGTTTTGTTTACGAACTCTGACTCTTTTATTGATGTGAATGCGGTGAAAATCTTCATCTCTCGTAACCCTGTACCCACCCTCTTGGGTGACATTCTTCATCAGCTTTATGCTCGTACTACCCGAAAGTGGGGAACCTTGATGTGCTGTGCTCCATTATTGGCGAGGTGGTTTATTTTGCACCTCCCCAAATCAGTGCTGAAGAACAAAGAAGGCATGGGCTGGGCCTATAGGGTTATGTCTCTCTCTCATAATAACATTATCTGGACTATCAAGGGTGTGGACGAGGTGGCTATTATTGATCACTGTGGGGAGTACCCCAATGTTCCACTGATAGGAACCAATGGAGGAATTTCTTACAACTCGTGCTTGGCCTTACGTCAGTTTGGGCGTTCCAGAAGAGAAGGACCTCATGAGCTGTTAATGCCTAATATCATCTTTGATTTTCAAGGAGATAGCGACGAGCAACGCCGCAGATTCATAAGGGCTTGGGATAGAGTTCACAGATCTGATCCACATGAGCTGGGTCCAAAGACTTCACTTCCGATGGAGCCATATCTCAGATGGGTTCGTATCCGTGCCCAAAAGTTGGGTATGCCATATGAAGCCGTCCTGCCTATCATTGTTGAAGTTGCTAATGAAGAGGGGGTTCTTCCTACCATCCTCCATCCTTACATGCCCACTGACATTGGGGCACTGAAAAGGTCTTGGATGCAGCTGAGAGAAGAACGGGATGCTTACCGAGAAAAGTTCAACGAGCAAGAGCAGAAGATCCAGAAGTTGATTAGGCAGCTGGAGAACGTGCGGATTCTCAATGACTATATCCGCACCGAAAAGAAGAGACCATGGGAGCACTGATTGTCCTTTGATTATTTCCTTTCCAGTTTTTATTTACTTTTCAGTATTTCCTTTCTTGTAACGCCTTAAACGCAATTTGTTGAACAATTTGAATTTTAAAGTTTACCTAATAAAAGTGTGTTTCCTTTCTTGTTTACAAATTTGAATCTCTCGATTGTCTCTGAAATCATATCATACGCATTTCATTCCATGCACTCCATAACAGGTACCCATTACAGGTCTCTTATCTTCTTCGCTGTTTATTTCAGCATTCATCATGTCTGCTGAACCATCAACTGAGCAAGCAATCAAGGCCCTACAGGCCGAGAATGCCCAATTCCAAGAGCTGTTCATGAATCTAGCTAAGGGTCAGCAAGATCTGAAGACCTTGATTCTGAAAGAGAAGAAGAAGAAGAAGAAGAAGAGGACATTCCTGTTTAACACAGGTCACAGGTTTGGAAACAGGCTATGGGATGAAGTTGATTTGACCACCTCATCTGGAGGGAAAGATAGTCAAGAGGAAAGAAGGGCTCCTAGCCCTGTGGTCTCCGACAACGAGACGGACTTCGACGAAGATCAGTATCCTCCGGCTGAGGATAAATACAAGCAGTTGGAATACCGCTTGAGTGAGATGGAAGTTCAGAAAGTGCCTGGTCGGGACTTTGGTGATCTGGGTCTATCATCTGGGGTGGTAATTCGCCACAAATTCAAAGCACCAACTTTTGCTAAGTATGACGGAGTTTCTTATCTGAAACCGCACCTCCGGTCATATGTAAGGAAGGTTCAGCTGTACACCGCTGATAAGAACCTATGGATCCACTTCTTTCAAGACATTCTCTCAGGGACTCAGCTTTTATGGTTTTATCAGTTGGCCGGAGCCAGTATCCGCAGTTGGGAAGATTTGGCTACTACTTTCTACAGGCAGTACCAATACAATTCCGACCTTGCTCCCACGCGTACCCAACTCCAGGGTATGTCAATGGGAATGGGTGAAGGTTTTAAAGATTATGCTCAGAAGTGGAGGGACCTCGCCGGAAGAGTGCAACCACCCTTGGCTGATCGGGAGCTTGTGGACATGTTTCTGGGGACCTTGTCAGGTCCATTTTTCAACCATCTGATCGGAAGTTCTTCATCTGGGTTTACAGAGCTCATTATGACTGGGGAAAGGGTTGAGGCTAGTAACATACAGAAGGGTGCTTCATCAAGAACCGAGAAGAAGCCCTTTAAGAAAGAGTCTAGTGCTGTCTACAGTTTGAAAAGACAGAATAGACCTGAACACCGCCAAGCTGTTAATGCGGTTGTTATTTCAAGACCTGCTGGTGCTCCTCAACACAACAATCAACAAAAGGATGAGAAACCTCGAAGACAATTCACCCGTCTCAACATGACTCTGTCTCAGATTCTGCCACAGATACTGAAAACCAATCTAGTGATTCCAAGGGAAGCCCCAAAGAATCCAAATACAACATCACCAAAGTATAACCCTAATGCCCGCTGTGCTTTTCACTCTGATAGCCCGAGGCATAATACAGATGATTGTTGGTCTTTGAAGAATAAGATACAGGACTTAATTGATGCAAAGGATATTGAGTTTGAGGCGCCCGAAAGACCTAATGTTGTGACTGCTCCTATGCCCAAGCATGGAGTAAATGCTATAGATGAAGACTCGTTTGTGGTTTCTGTGAATGATATTGTTACCCCTTTGATGACCGTGAAGAAAAACCTTTTGCTAGCCGGTTTATTTCCGGGCTGTGATGAAGGTTGCTGTATGTGTTCTGCCCTACCAACTGGTTGCCCACTTTTGAAATCAGGTATCCAACGCCTGATGGATAGTAAAGTGATTTTGTTTGAGAAGACTGTTGTTCCCCTATTTCCTACTGAAGAAGTTTCCATTATCACCATTTTCGAAAATTCTTCCAAGGCTCCCTCGAGGAAGCCTGGTAGAATTACATCTGTTCCAAGAACCGCACGATTGATCATCACTATTCCTGGGCCTATCCCCTACACCTCTGATAAAGCTGTCCCTTGGCATTACGGGGCTGATGTTTATTTTCATGGATTTAAACAAGAGTTGGATGTTGATACTGACGTCAGCAATATTGTCGGACCTGCTAAAGTCACCCGTAGCGGAAGACTTTTCTCACCTGATATCTCTCCACCAACTACCCGAAGACCTGTTGTTATTACACCTGCCAGTGTCCCCACTACTATTCCTGATCAAGTTCCTATTCTTACCCCTGTCACCGAGTCATCTAACACTCGGGGCAAAGGGACCACCAGTGAGCCAGCCCAGACGGAGGCGCCAAAGACAATTACTATTGAAGCTTCCAAACAAGAAATGGAAGAGATTCTGAAAATCATCAAAAAAAGTGACTACAATGTAGTTGAACAGCTGGGGAAAAACCCGTCCAAAATTTCTATGTTGTTACTGTTGTTGTGCTCAGAGGCCCATGCCAAGGCTCTGATTACATTTCTGAAGACTGCATACGTACCACAAGAGACATCAACTGATCAGTTTAAAGATTGCATGGCCAATCTGACTGCTGATAATGGGTTGGGTTTCTCCGACGCTGACTTGACTGCTAAGGGGAAGAATCACAATGATGCCCTGCATGTCTCCATTGAATGCAGGGGAACTACTCTTGCTTATGTATTGGTGGATACTGGTTCCTCATTGAACGTCTTGCCTAAGAAAGCTCTAGACCGTTTAGACTGTGAAGGTTTGGAGCTGAAACCAAGCAACATTATTGTCAGGGCCTTTGATGGGTCTAAGAGAATGGTGCACGGAGAAGTTGATATTCCGATTAAGGTTGGTTCTCAGGTTTTCAACTCTACATTCTATGTGATGGACATTCGGCCATCTTATTCTTGTTTGTTGGGTCGCCCATGGATCCACAAAGCTGGGGCCGTAACCTCAACGCTCCACCAGAAGCTGAAGTACCCGGTCAAAGGGAAGATTATGATAGTACAAGGCGAAGAGGAGTACATGGTTAGCCACCTCAATTCTTTCTGATATGTAGAGATGGATGGGGAGTTCATTGAGACCCCATTTCAACATTTTGAAGAGGTTCCCTAGACGCCGGCGTAAACTGAGATGGTAGTTGAAGGTTCTCCTATGAAGATGGCTTCCTTTAGGGATGCCCGAGCTGTTGTCGAGAAAGGTGGTTGTGCAAATTGGGGCCGACTCCCTGATTTTACACAGAAGACTAACAAGTTTGGTTTGGGTTTCACTGCAGAAGCTCAGAAAGCTGTTCGGAATGCACGAATCGGAAGACCTCCTGTGTTCATCAGCAACTCAGGAGTGAATGCCATTGAAGACGATGTGGAAGAGTCTGAGTTCGACAGCTGGATTTATCCTACGATCGACGGTGGACCAAGCAACTGGACAGCAAAGGACTTCATCCCTATTTCTTTTGTTACCCAGTAATGAAACTTTTTGTTTTGAATATGTAACAGACAATGTTTTAAAACTTTATGGTCCGGTGTCTTACCCGGGGCACCGTGGCTTCATTTGTGAGGGCTTTATGTGTGTCATTTTCATATATCATTAATAAAAGCATTGGACGTTTCTTGCATTTCAAATCTTGCGCTCCTTGTTTTTCTTTTATTATATATTGCAAAACAACTATTTTACACACACTCACATACACAGGTCTACATCCACTCTGGATCTCACTGGTAACGACTCTGCTACTGCCAGTTATGACTTCGAAAATCCGATCAACTTAGCCGAAGACGAAGGTGAAGATGATTGTGAAGTGCCTGTTGAACTTGCAAGACTGTTACTTCAAGAAGAGAGGGCTATACAGCCACATGAAGAGCCGGTGGAATTAGTGAATCTGGGTGCAGAGACAGACAAGAAGGAAGTTAAGATTGGTGCCAATCTAGAAGCTAGTGTGAAGCAACGGTTAATTCAGATGCTGCGTGACTATGTTGAGATCTTTTCCTGGTCTTACGAAGATATGCCTGGTTTGGATACCGATATTGTGGTTCACCGCCTGCCTACCAAGGAAGACTGTCCTCCCTTGAAACAGAAGGTCCGTCGAATGCGCCCAGAGATGTCTGAGAAAATAATGGCTGAAGTTATGAAACAGTTTGACGCCGGATTTCTAGCAGTTACTTCCTACCCTTGGTGGGTGTCCAATGTGGTTCCTGTGCCGAAGAAGGATGGTAAGGTTCAAATGTGTGTTGACTATAGGGATCTGAACAAGGCAAGCCCTAAGGATGACTTCCCTCTACCTCATATCGACGTTCTGGTTGACAACACCGCTCAGCACAACGTCTTCTCCTTCATGGATGGATTCTCTAGTTATAATCAGATCAAAATGGCTCCCGAAGATATGGAGAAGACAACCTTTGTTACTCAGTGGGGTACCTTTTGCTACAAGGTCATGCCTTTTGGACTGAAGAACGCTGGGGCAACGTATCAGCATGCCATGGTTGCTTTGTTTCATGACATGATCCATCATGAGATTGACGTATACGTCGACGATATGATTGCAAGGTCCCAAACTGAGGAAGAACATCTGGACCACCTTCAGAAGCTGTTTGATAGGTTGAAGTTGTACAAGTTGAGGTTAAACCCGAACAAGTGCACCTTCAGGGTGAGATCTGGTAAGCTGCTGGGTTTCGTTGTAAGCGACAAAGGTATTCAAGTGGACCCTGCAAAAGTGAAGGCCATACAGGAAATGCCCACTCCCAGAACAGAGAAAGAAGTTAGAGGTTTTCTGGGACGACTGAACTACATTGCCCGATTCATCTCGCACCTGACTGCTACTTGTGAGCCAATCTTCAAAGATCAAGTGGTACGTTGGAATGATGAATGTCAGGCCGCTTTCGAAAGGATTAAAGAGTATCTCCAAGAGCCACCTATTCTGATGCCACCAGTTGAAAGGAGACCTCTGATCTTATACTTGACAGTACTCGATAACTCAATGGTGTGTGTGCTGGGTCAGCATGACGAGTCTGGCCGAAAAGAGCATGCTATTTATTACCTTAGCAAAAAGTTTACCGACTGCGAGACTCGATACTCGTTGCTCGAGAAAACTTTCTGCACTTTGGCATGGGCTACTCGCCGGCTGAGACAGTATATGTTGACTCACACTACTTTGTTGATATCAAAGATGAATCCAATCAAGTATATCTTCAAAAAGCCTGCATTTTCCGGAAGAATAGCAAGATGGCAGATGATCTTGATTGAGTATGACATCCAATATACGACCCAAAAGGCAATCAAGGGAAGTGTATTGGCAGACCATTTGGCATATCAAGAAGTGGATGATTACCAGTCTATGAACTTTGAATTTCCAGACGAGAATATCATGTTGGTAACTAATTATGAGACACCTGGACCGGATGAAGGACCTGAGGAGGGATCTCGATGGTCTATGTACTTTGATGGAGCTTCGAACGCTTTGGGTAATGGCATTGGCGCCGTGATCATATCTCCTAAAGGCTCTCATACTCCATTCACCGCCCGATTATATTTCAACTGCACCAACAATATGGCGGAGTATGAAGCATGCATCATGGACCTTCAAGCAGCAATTGACCTAAGGATTAAGTTCTTGAGTGTTTTCGGAGATTCCGCTCTCGTGATCAGTCATATCAAAGGTGAGTGGGATACGAAACACCCAAATCTTATTCCTTACAAGGAGTATGTATTGACGTTGCTTCCACATTTAGAGGATATAACCTTTGAACACTTCCCTAGAGAGGAGAATCAGTTGGGGGACGCGCTGGCTATGATGTCTTCTATGTTCAAGGTCAATTGGGACAACGAAGCTCCCCGAATCATCATCGAAAGATTGGACAAACCTGCATATTGTTGTGACATTGAGACTGAAGAGGTAAAAGAAAAACCATGATTTCATGAGGTGAAAAGGTATCTTGAAGCTCAGGAGTACCCCGAGGGTGCATCTGTTAATGACAAGAAGTTTCTGAGAAGGTTCGCGGCAAAGTTCTTCATTAGCAATGGAATTCTTTACAAGTGTAACCATGATTCGACCTTACTGTGCTGCGTGGATAAGAATGAAGCAGAAAGGATCATGGCAGAGTTGCATGAAGGTACTTTCGGAACTCATTCCAGTGGACACACCATGGAAAAGAAGATCCTACGGGCAGGATATTATTGGTCCACCATGGAAGCCGACTGTTATCAGCACTCTCGGACATGTCACAAGTGACAAGTCTATGCTGATAAGGTGCACATACCTCCAGTTCCTCTGAACGTCTTGACAGCTCCATGGCCTTTTGCAATGTGGGGCATTGATATGATCGGCGAGATCAGACCTACGACATCTAACGGGCATCGTTTCATCCTGGTAGCAATTGATTACTTTACAAAGTGGGTTGAAGTAGCTTCCTTTGCTACCGTAACCAAAAACGTCGTGGCACGGTTCATTCGGCACAATCTGATCTGTCGATATGATGTCCCAGAGAGGACCATTACGGACAATGGTACCAATCTCAACAACAAGATGATCACTAAGCTCTGCGAGCAATTCAAGATACAGCACCACAACTCCTCTCCCTACCGGCCGAAGATGAATGGGGCTGTAGAAGCGGCTAATAAGAACATTAAGAAGATCGTGCAGAAGATGACAGTGACATACAAAGACTGGCACAAGATGTTACCATGTGCTCTCCATGGGTACCGTACCTCAGCGCGGACGTCAACAGGGGCAACACCCTACTCCTTGGTATATGGCATGGAGGCAGTCTTTCCCATTGAAGTTCAGATACCCTCTCTTCGGATTATGAAGGATGCAGGTTTGAGCGAAGATGACTGGATTCAGACCCGACTTGATCAGCTGAACCTAATTGACGAAAAGAGACTTACTACTATTTGTCATGGTCATACGTATCAAAAACGGATGATCAAGGCATTTAACAAGAAAGTCAGACGACAAGAGTATCAAGTTGGGGATCTGGTAATCAAGCGCATTATCTTACCTCAAGGTGATCCCAGGGGCAAATGGACCCCTACTTGCGAAGGGCCGTTTGTGGTTAAGAATATTTTCTCAGGCGGAGCTATGATTCTAACCACCATGGATGGTGACGACCTTCCTCACCCCGTAAATGTAGACATAGTGAAAAGATACTATGCGTAATCAAAGACCCGCTAGGTTGACTGGCCTAGGCAAAAATAAGGGCTTCCCGGCGAACCAAAAGGGTTCGGGCAAAAATAAGGGATGAAAATGAAAAAATCTGTACACCCGGCAAGTCGAAAACCTGAAAAGGCGGCTTGGGCAAAAAAGGGTATCCCGGGGGACTGAAAACTCGAAAGGGCGGTCCAGGCAAAAATTAGGGATCAAAGTGTAACACTATGTCTCATTGGATCACCTTGCATCCAGACTTCGGTATCGACTATCAAGCTCGGACGACACTAATCAATCTGATCTACCTTCAATCAAGTAGCAAAGTGATGAGATGCTCAAGGACATAAAGGCAATAGCAGAGTTGGAACCCAGTGGGATCATTCACATAGCTGTTTTGTTTAGTTTTTCACAAATTGTGTAAATTCTATTATTCGGCGGCGTTCTCTTACTAGGACGTCAACCTCTTGTACCAAACGCCTATTTACAGGCCAAACTTCAAAATCAATACAATTCATTTTCAAAGAAGTTTCAAACTGTTTTTCCTTTATCTGTTTTATTTTGCAAAGAACGTCCAATGTTCATTTTTGATATATGCACTTGACATTAATTGCTGCTCATAAATATTTACATGCGAAACAAAAGACGAATTACGGGTAATATCAGAAACAAGGGCAATAAGAATTGTCCGAACTGTACAGTTGCTCTATCCACCAGGTACAAAGGTATATTCAGCTGAAGAATATGGCTAAGATACCTTCACTCCCCGTAGAGTAAGGCAGTAATGGTAGCTCTCCCCCAGCTGGGACTTGCAACTATGAACGAATCAACAATGCCCTCCCTAAGCAGAGTTGATCTACCATCAGCGCTAAAGAGGCCTGATATCCCCGGCAGTCTTATATTCCCCAATGAAGTATAAGAATGTTCCCCGACAGAATACAAGATACCCCCAGTGGAGTTAATATTTTCCCAGCGCAGTCTGAAAAAGCTTCCCCAACGGAGTTGAAGCATCATTCCCAGTAGACTCTGGAAGTCTATCCCCAGCGGAGTACAAAATAAATCTCCCCAGTCGAGTTCAAAGGATCATTCCCAGCAGAATTCAGAGGATTATCCCTACAAAAGCCTAACAGGGTTATCCCCAGCAAGTTGCAACTGAAAGACCGTCCCCAGTGGAGTTCTTTCCTGTCACAAACGGGAAATCAATCCTCAACAGGATTCAATATCACCAACAACGGTAATTCACCCCTACGGAATTTATCAGCGGAATCTTCAGCAGAGCATATCTTCCCCACAAAGTAATCTCCTCATCAGTATATTCCCCAACGGAGTTATCTTCTCCTGCAGGTTTATTCTCCAATCATCTTCGTTCGTCATCCCCAGCGGAAACGAAGAATTCAACTCTATTCTCCAGCAGCTGTCCGGGATTTAGTTTTCCCCAGTTAAAACATTACATTTCCATACATCATGATACATGCATATACGCATCATACCATACAATCTCATTTATGTTGAGAACATCATTGCTTGATCCATATCATGCATTGCATATGACTGACCTTTATCTTTCAGGAAAGATGTAGTTAAATTCTCAACCATGTGGAAGACCTCCTCTGGTTCAGTTAGATTGCCGATAAGATCTCCTTGATTCGTATTCCAGTTGAAGTTATTCCAAGACCTTGTCTGGTCCAGTTAAATCGATTCCCAAAGATTTTTCTGATGTCGATCCAGTCAAAGTTAATCCAAGACCTCCTCTGGTTCAGTCAGATCGCCGATAAGATCTCCCTGATTCCTATTCCAGTTGAAGTTATTCCAAGACCTTGTCTGGTCCAGTTAAATTGATTCCTAAAGATTTTTTTGATGCCGATCCAGTCAAAGTTAATCCAAGACCTCCTCTGGTTCAGTTAGATCGCCGATAAGATCTCCCTGATTCGTATTCCAGTTGAAGTTATTCCAAGACCTTGTCTGGTCCAGTTAAATCGATTCCTAAAGATTTTTCTGATGCCGATCCAGTCAAAGTTAATCCAAGACCTCCTCTGGTTCAGTTAGATCGCCGATAAGATCTCCCTGATTTGTATTCCAGTTGAAGTTATTCCAAGACTTTATCTGGTCCAGTTAAATTGATTCCTAAAGATTTTTCTGATGCCGATCCAGTCAAAGTTAATCCAAGAACTCCTCTGGTTTAGTTAGATCACCGATAAGATCTCCCTGATTCGTATTCCAGTTGAAGTTATTCCAAGACCTTGTCTGGTCCAGTTAAATCGATTCCTAAAGATTTTTCTGATGCCGATCTAGTCAAAGTTAATCCAAGACCTCCTCTGGTTCAGTTAGATCGCCGATAAGATCTCCCTGATTCATATTCCAGTTGAAGTTATTCTAAGACCTTGTCTGGTCCAGTTAAATCGATTCCTAAAGATTTTTCTGATGCCAATCCAGTCAAAGTTAATCCAAGACCTCCTCTGGTTCAGTCAGATCACCGATAAGATCTCCCTGATTCGTATTCCAGTTGAAGTTATTCCAAGACTCTTGTCTGGTCCAGTTAAATCGATTCGAAGATTTTTCTGATGCCGATCCAGTCAAAGTTAATCCAAGACCTCCTCTAATTAAGTTAGATCGCCGATAAGATCTCCCTGATTCGTATTCCAGTCGAAGTTCAGACCACCTGTCAACAGTCTCCAAATGGCATCTGTAAGCCCATTCCCGACATCCCAATGCTGATACCACTTCATGCAAGTGCAAATTTCTGGGCACTCTAGTGTTCAATCATCTTCCACCTTCGGATCACGAAAGGCCCGAAAGCCAATCTATATCTTCAGGTTTAAGAAAATTGAACAGGGGCAGCTGTTGTACCCCAAAATTTTCCCTCTCATATTTCTCAAAACATTGCAAGAAAAATCTCCAAGTGGCTCAAGATTGCTCAAGAGTTGGACAGTCAAACTATCTCCTAAGGCAGTTAATCTCAAATTAGGGTTTTGTGTTGCATCAAGGTCCTTGCATCCAAATGACATCAAGTGTTCCACAATGTCCTAATATTTTCTCAAGATCATCCATGTCAAATTTCAAGCTTTGCAGAGGAAGTTTGCTCAGTCAATTGCTCCAAGGGTCCAAAAATCGACTGTGCTAGGGCAAAAGTCAACTGTGACCTATAAACATCCAAACTTCAAGATTTTTTGTCAACATTCTCATTTTTGAGGATATTTCATCATTTGATCAAAGGTTGATCATGATTCATCAAGGATTTCTCAAAATTCATCAAGACTCAAAAGTTGCTAAATTAGGGTTTTGTAGGAAAAGTCAACTCAACTTTGACCAAGCATAACTTTCTCATACTTTATGAGAAATGACCCATACAAAGCTCATTTTTAATAGGATGAAATTTCCTACAATCCATCTTCATACCCCTAGATCAAGAAATGCACTCACAAAAAGTTACAAATTTGGACATTATAGGTCATCTTTGAAAGTCAACCAAAACACCTTTTTTTCCAAAGCTTTTAAATTGAGAATGGAATATCAAAATGGGATGAGACCAAAAGGGTTGGTTATAGGACATCTCAAGCTTTCTAAAAAGTCCAAGAACACTTACAAAAGTTCAAAATTGAATAAGTTATGCATTGTTGAAGTTGAGCATTTTTACAAAATTGCCAAAAGTCAAATATCCCCAAAACTTCAAATTTTGTCAAATGGGCCCATTCTTTTCCACTTGATTTGATCTTGTCACACTCCACACGTGTTCTAGATTCAGCCTTGTGTCCATTTATTAATTTTTCTATTTTATTTAATTTTTTATTGAATTAATTCATTTTAAATCAAATAAAATCACAAAACTTGATTACATGAGATCTTTTTCTATTTTTAGGACCTAATCATCATCATTAAGTGAATCAAATTTGTATCAACCATTACATGTGCAAAAAGATTGGATTTTTGGAAAAATTGGAAGGTTATCAATGGAGGATCAAATCAAATCTCCAAGCCATAATGCACAAGGATTCAGTCCAAAATTGTTGACCTAATGCATTGCTTAGTACATATACAAGTGAAAGGCATACAAATTTGAGGTTGGAGGCTACAAGAACACCAAAAGCAAACTTGAAAAAATTGGCAAAAAGCTTGAAACTGAAATCGTGCATAGAGGCAGTTTCAACACCAAAGCTCAACACTAATCCATTGCTGGGCAGTCACGGAGTCAGAAGCAATCAAAAACACTATCTCATACCCTCTCAATCGCGCTGTAAGTCCCTCAAGAAACCGCCCTGTATTCGAAATCGTATCCTCATGTTCTTGCATTTTTTTTGACAAATCGTTGACATATTCATGATCCTTGTTCAATTTGCAAGCTTTCTGCATTATTTGATTGCATTTATATAGCCTGTAATCCCCTAGCCGAATCTAGGGTTCTTGGTTTGTGTTTTTGGGTATTTTATTTTCAGGAAAAATCAGCCCTATTGATGGACATAGACGTGTTCAGGAGGCCTAGACAAGTTTAACCATGGTCTTGGATTGAGTTTCCATGGCCTAGAACTAATTTTAGAATGGGCATACAGATTTAGCTGCGAATATAAATCCTCAGGTAAATATCCAGGGTCCAACGAAGAAGATGAAAACGTGGCCCTCCCCCATTGGACAATTCATAATTCGCGCGCTTTATTTTATATTTTCTGGAATATTACGCGTTTTCATATATTATTATTATTATTGTCCAGTATGTATACAACTAACGCACATTGGTTCAGTGGCAAAGGCGTGTATGCAATGGCCTGCAGGACCTGGGTTCGAATCCCAGGTCCCCAAATTATTTGTTGTATTTTTCATCCAAGTGATTCCATGCAATATCAAGTGCATAGCCTACCATGCTCCCTCATGCAATCAGTGGACAGATGGCCCCCAAGTCAAATCTGATGGCCCAGATGGGATGTCTACCATACTCCCTAGTCAAAGTGCCACGCTGGATTCCAGAAAGTCAGCCAAGGCCAATGAAATTGGGCCTCTGAATTGCTGAACAAACCTCCAATTTGGGCCCAAAACCCCCTTGAGTATTTCTATTTCTTTCTTTTTATTTTATTTATTTATTTGTTTGATTAATTATTTTTATTATTTAACTAACCAATTAAACTTTTTTCTTAATAAAATTAAAAAAACAAAAACATTTTCATTATTAAAATTAATTTCCGGTATTTTATTTTTGTTAAATAAATTAATTTAATTAATTTAGTTTAATTAGGAAATAACTTTGATATCTTTTGCAATAATTAAAATTAATTTAGATAATTAGGTTTTTACTAACTTTGATCAAATTTATTTTATTTCTTTAAATATCAAAAATCCAAAAATATCATTTTTATTAATTAATTAATTTGTTTATTAGTTTAGTAATTCACTTAATTTAATTTCTTCCATAAATTCAAAATAACTATAAAAAAAAATCTTTTCTTTAATAATTAAAGGGTCAAAACCCTAGAATGCACCCGATTTAATTTTCCCGCACGCGATCCATTTTATTTCAAGATTGTATCTATTTCCCGGAATGTAATAGTTTAATTAGGAATTTAATTATTCTATCGTTGTTGTACCCCAAAATTTTCCCTCCCATATTCTTCAAGGTTTGTCAAGAATCATCCTCAAATTGTTCAAGATTGCTCAAGGATTGCACAGTCCAACCTTCTCCTAAGACAACCAAAATTAGGGTTTTGTTTCTTCCAAGGAATTTGAGGTTTTCAATGGTTCAATCAAGTCCCATAGGCCCATATACATTGTAAAGCATATACATGTCAAGTCTCAAGTCTCACAATGCCAGTTTGCACAGTCAAAAATCTCATTTGTTTCACAATCAACTGCAGGGGTAAAATGGTCATTTTGCAGTCAAAAGTCAGAATTTTTGGTCAACATCTTATTTTGAGTACACAATCATCATTTGATCAAGTCTTGATCATGATTCCACAAGCATGGCTCAAAAATCATCAAGATGCAAAAAGTTACTATTTTTGGACAGAAGAAAAGTCAACTGTATCTTGACCAGGGCATAACCTTTTCATGGTTCATCAGAAAAATCCCATCCAATGCTCATTTTGAAGGGGATGACATTTCCTACAACTCATCTTCACATTCCAAGTCCAAGAAATGCTCTCACAAAAAGTTATCAATTTCTACATTATAGGTCAATTTCAAAAGTCAACAAAAATGCAATTTAAGTCAAAGACCATAACTTGAGATTGGTAAATCAAAATGACATGGGACTAAAGAAATTGGTTAGAGGACTTCACGACCTTTCCAAAATGTCCAAGAACATGTTCATATGATCAAAATTGAGAAAGATATGCATTGGAGAAGTTCGGAAATTTTTGTGAATTTGCAAAAGTCAACTTTGCTCAAAACACTTTGTTTTTGCTAATGGGCCTCAAATTTCTTCTTGAAACTTTATCCAAGGCCTATGCACGACCCATCAAGCCTATTTGAATTTATTTTCTTATTTTTATTAATTATTTGGATTTTTAATTGATTTTAATTCATTTAATTAATTTAAATTGTAGGAAATTCAAAGATATGGTTTTTCAATTTTTTTTTGAAGCAAGAATGACCTAATCAAGCTGGCAAATTCGTGTGCAAATCAAGGATATCAAAATCTCCAAGTTTGGCAAGTTTCTTCAATCAAAAAGATACAAAATTATTTGATTTTCAATCAAATATTGAATCATCAATTCCATGGATTTCTTGGCCTAGATTTAACCTAATTCCATTCTACTATATATACACAACCTAACCCTAATGCATTGGACGTGAAAATTGCTGCAGAAAAGCCATAGCAACATTGAAAAAATCAAAGAAACTTGAAAATGTTTTCCTAGTTCTAGGCTAATTCAGAGCTTTTTATTAATTCTAACACATTGCAGGGGTCCCCAGGAAGGCGTAGGAACCAAAACCAAGCTTTTAATCTCATGAAATCACCAAGAACAGCTTCACGGTTTGCTGGTTATTTTGAAAATCGAATTGCTTGTTTCATGCATCATTAACACGATTTATTGTTTGTTTTGCATTGTTTGAGTCCATAGGAAGCTAATGGTACAGGTTAAGTGGATTATGATGCACATAATCAAGAATCACCATTGATGAATTCTAGGGTTCATAAATCTTGAATTTGGGGATTCAATAACCAGGAAAAATTGGGACCTCTAAGACCTATGGTTGAAATCGTGGAATCCAGACGAACACGTTGTGACCATCACGCCACATTTATATAGCCTGTGGGGCTATTTGCTATTATTGGTCATCCTGTTTTATGGGGGTTAAAAACCCCCGCTATCTAACATGTATTTTGCAGGTTCAAGGAGAACGATGATGAGGTGTAAGCGTGTGAATGGACAATTCAAAACTACGCGCGCTTGTTTTGTTTGTACAACATATGGATTTGTTTTTATATATTATTTTCGCTTAGTATTATAATTACAAAAGCAAGCGAATGGTGGAGTGGTAGATGCGCTGGCTGTGTATCATTGGGACCTGGGTTCGATTCCCAGGTCCACCCAAATGTTTCTATTATTTTTCTTTACAGGTTCCCATGCAGGCTTTCCAATGTATTCCACCATATACCTCCAGTGATCAGCATGCCATGTGTCTTCAAGCAGCAATCCAATGGTCAAAAGATGAAGATCATGGTACTCCCAGTCAAAGCATGCGTGTGTGACTTCCAGAAACACTACGCCAAAAACTGCTTTTTGCAGCGCCTCTACCAAAGCGCTTATTGAAAAAGCGCTGCCATAGCCTTCACAAAAAACAAAATTAAAAAAATGGGAAACCTACGAAGGCGCTTTTTTAAAAGCGCTGGCATAGGGTTCCCTACGAAAGCGCTTTTCAGAAAGCGCTTTCATAGGTATTTGAAATATCTAACCTACGAAAGCGCTTTTGAAAAGCGCTCTTATAGGGAACCCTATGCCAGCGCTTTTGAAAAGCGCTTTGAAAGGGGGACCTACGAAAGCGCTTTTTACCTCAGAAGCGCTTTTATAGGGAACCCTATGCCAGCGCTTTTTAAAAGCGCTTTCGTAGGTTGTTTTTATAATAAAATTAAAAATCCCTAAATCTGTTCTTTAGTCTTCTTCATTTTGTTTCGTTCAGATCTTCTTCATTTCTTCCGTCGCCGCCGTTCGTTCCTTCCTCTTCAGTCGTCGTCGCCGCCGTTCGTTCCTTCCTCTTCAGTCGTCGCCACCGCCGGTCATTCCGTCTTCTCCACCTTGGTAAGATTCTGAATCAATATAGTGTAAATCAATATGCATGTGTTTAATGTTGTAATGAGTTAGTGAACTCTATTAGGTTTATCCAAGAACAGTTAAAAAATCAATGTGAAAAAAAATGAGGATACATTAATAGGAAGAGATAGTTAATGGACAAAATCACTATAATGTGATTCTTGTACGGATTTCATTAAATCTTGTGATTGTGAAAAAGGAACATGGATGAAAAAAATGGAATTGAATTGTTTTGAATTGTCTGATTTGTAGTGAAGTGTGGTTCTGTCCTTTAGCTTATGGCAAAGGAATAATAGTGTAGTAATAGTGAAACTGCAAATTTTGTTGGAAGGGTGTTAGTACTATGTGATTTTAATGTAAAAAGTTTCAAGCTTCTAAGGCTTAGTATTTTATAAGCATTTGCGCTATAAACTTATCTCGATGAAATCGTGGACCACAATGGGTTGGTTCACCGAAGAAATCAAAAAACACCCTTTTCTAAAGTTTTGTTCTCACTTCTTTGTTTTTGTTTCTCACACTCTTTCATGTGTGTTTCGTGTGTATTATAACATGAATGCTATTTTTAGTCACAAATGATCGATTATATACACATTAATATTTCTAATTCAATTTGTTAGTGGTTAACCAAGTTAGGTAAGATTAAGTAATAGAATATCTTACCTGTTACTTCATTAGGTTCTTTACTATAGTAAAGTTTGATAATGCAGTGCTTTAGATTTTTTCTTTTTTACTTTGGAATATTGTGTTGGTTTTCTTATATGAAAGCATCATTTGTTGAAATCCTTGTTTTATGTGGAGATAAAGGTTTAAATGGAACATGTGATAGGGGATTGATTCTGGTGACATTTTAAACTTTATGGTTAGCTTTATAGAAATTATTCAAGTGTTAGGTTAATATAATTGCCTTTGTTATTTTAAACATTTACCTCAAAAATTAGGTATTGTCCGTTTTAACATAATAGTAAAATTAGTGGTTGTTCGATTAAGATTAAATAATGCATAATTATAAAATAAAACATGTATTTATATGAATTATAAAATCATGGTCTGAAGAATGTTGATATTATAAATGTGTGAATATAGAGTTCTTAAACTATCGGAGTCTGATTTTATTGTCCTAAAAAATTGATAAGGTTATTCTCCGCTTATAACATCAACATATGCATTCTAGCTAGTTTACGACTTATGATATGGACTTGAAAACAAAACCATCCCCTACAATATTCAATTATACCTTAATATTCATTCACTCATTTCCTTAACTAAAGGACACAACAACTTGAAAACGATGAGAGCCAAACCTTGTAAGCTAGTACAAAACCTAGGTTTGTGCATTATACTCATATTCACAATTTATATGAAGTCTTATCCAATATGCACTACACATTTTTGTATATATGTAATGAATGAAATGTGACGTTTTGGCTACAAATTTTTGTTTTCTTCTCTCTCTGAACCTTAGTATGAATTTTGATTGAATCACAGGGAGAAAGAATTAGCTGCTGTTAAGATAAATGCAGCAGATGTTGATATAATTGCAAACGAACTAGAGGTAACTTCTTCAACATGTACAGAAATCTATCTAGTAAGCTTACATTCCAATTAATTAACATACTTTTCTTATACAACAGTTGGACAAAAAGGTGGCTGAAAGAACCTTGCGTTGCTGCCATTCGTCATTTGCTTACTAGTATGGTGGAAACAAATAAGGGAATGTGATCTATATTGTCAATGAAAATGTTTTGTTTTTAGTTACTCCTAAGTTTAACATGTTGTTTACATTCAAATCATGCAGCGGATAGTTCAACGATTTAATATCGATTGTGGTAGGAAAAAGCTGTGAAACTTTCTCCGATTGAAGAAATTCGAACTGTCCTTGATCGTAGTGTACGCGGGATGCTCTCAATATTTTCAAAGGTTTCTATCCTATTCTTGAACTGACTTGAATAACTGATTGTTTTTACTTTTATTTTCCGGCTCAGTGTGAATTTCTAATGATTATAGTTGAGTGGAATTCATGAGCTGCGGTTGTGTTTTTGTTTATATCCGACTTCACTAGTTAGTAATTAGTTATGAGTTGTTTAGCACATGCTTAAGGTGAGGCAAGAATAACTATGAATTTGATTACCTGATATGTTGAATTTCTTTACAGGTAATTAATTATTATTTTGCTATAGTTGCGTGACTAATTAGTTGCTATAGTCAAACCATGGATAAAAAATGGATGACTGCCAATCGATTGTCGAAAGAGTATGAGGATGGGGTATCAGAATTCGTTAAGTTTGCCGTTGCGCACGCCAGAGAACCCAATGGAATGATATGTCCTTGCTTGAGATGCTGTTATGGGAGACGGGTTGACGCGGTTCAGTTGGAATCGCATTTACTGATGCATGGAATTGATAGAAGTTATGCATGTTGGAATTTGCATGGTGAGAAAAGTAGCGGGAATGTTGAATCGAGTTATAATACGACGTATGCTTCAAATGAGGATTTCGCAGACGCATACGATTATGATCGAGTCGAAGAGATTGCAGAAGCGCTTGAAGAAGATCTTGAGGATTGTCCCAAAATGTTCGAGAGGTTGGTAAGCGATGCAGAGAAACCGTTGTATGATGGTTGTACAAAATTCACAAGATTGTCTGCGGTGTTAAAGTTGTACAACTTAAAGGCGGACAACGGATGGTCGGATAAAAGTTTCACACAGTTATTAGCCCTCGTGAAAGAAATGCTACCAGAGGATAATGTTCTTCCCAATCGAACGTATGAGGCCAAAAAGATGTTGTCCTCTATTGGCATGAGCTATGAAAAGATACATGCATGTCCAAAAGATTGCGTTTTATTTCGAAACGAGTACGTAATGTTAAAGGAGTGTCCTAAATGCGGTGCCCCTCGATATAAGGAAAAGTTGTCTCCGGAAAAGGTGTTATGGTATTTTCCTATAATTCCGAGATTTAGGCGCATGTATCGTAGTGAGACCGATTCAAGACACTTGACTTGGCATGCAGATGAAAGAATTATTGATGGGAAGTTGCGACATCCGGCAGACTCACCACAGTGGACGAAAGTTGATATTGATTATCCTGAATTTGGAAAAGAAGCAAGAAATCTTCGCTTGTCGTTGTCTACTGATGGAATGAACCCGCATGGTATTCAAAGTATCTCGCATAGCACCTGGCCTGTGATTCTTATGATATATAACCTACCTCCGTGGCTATGTATGAAGCGTAAGTACATGATGCTATCTATGTTAATTTCTAGGCCCAAACAACCAGGGAATGACATAGACGTGTACTTGGCACCCTTAGTCGAAGATTTGAAGTTTTTGTGGGAGACCGGTGTGGAGGTTTACGATGGGTATAGGAAAGAAAGTTTCAACTTGAGGGCGATGTTGTTTGGAACAATTAATGATTTTCCGGCGTACGGAAATCTATCAGGGTACAACATTAAGGGTCAAAAAGCGTGTCCTGTTTGTGAAGATGAAACCGATACGATGCGATTGAACTTTTGTCAGAAGAATGTTTTTCTCGGTCATCGTAGATTCTTAAATTCTAATCATCACTATCGTGGGTGGAGAAAGGCATTCAATGGAGAGGCAGAACATGGTAGAGCTCCACATATGTTGACAGGTGATCAGATTTTTGAAAAGGTGAAAGATGTGAGTACTGAGTTTGGCAAGCCTTTTGCACATAGACTTGTCACGAGTGGGTGGAAGAAGAGGTCGATTTTTTTTGAACTTCCATATTGGAAGTCGTTGTACGTAAGACATTTCCTCGATGTTATGCATATTGAAAAAAATGTATTTGATAGTGTTATTGGTACGTTACTCAATATACAAGGAAAGTCTAAGGATGGCATTAACATAAGGAAGGACATGTTAAACATGGGAATTAGAACTGAATTGGCACCCGTGACGAAAGGAAGACGCACATATCTACCACCTGCTGTTTACACTCTATCTAGAAAGGAGAAGAAAATATTGTGTAAGTTCCTCAGTGAAGTTAAAGTTCCAGAAGGCTACTCATCAGATATTAGAAGACTTGTGTCAATGAAAGACCTAAAGTTAAAGAGTTTAAAGACTCATGATTGCCATGTTATAATGGAACATTTTCTACCAATAGGTATACGTTCTATTCTGCCAGAAAAAGTAAGGAGCGCAATAACTAAGTTGTGTTTTTTCTTCAAGTCAATTTGCAGCAAGGTGATCGATCCTGCGATCTTACCAACATTGCAAAAAGAGGTGGTTGTTACTTTATGTGAGCTTGAAATGTATTTTCCTCCCTCGTTTTTTGACATAATGGTTCATCTAGTCGTTCATCTTGTCAAAGAGACACAGTTGTGCGGACCAGCTTATATGAGATGGATGTACCCTGCTGAACGTTATATGAAAATTTTAAAAGGGTACGTGAAAAACCGAAGTCGACCGGAGGGTTGTATTGCGGAACGATACATTGTTGAAGAAGCGGTTGAGTTTTGCACTGAATATCTGTCAAATGTTCAATCAATTGGACTCCCCAAATCTCATATTGTCGAGAAAAAAGAAGGAAAAAGACTAATTGGAAATAAAGTTGTGATAGTGTCAATGGTCGAACGGGATCAGGTGCATTTGTATGTTCTGCACAATGAGATTGAGGTTGAGCCGTATGCTGAAATGCACAAGGGTGTTCTTCGAGGTTTAAATCTGAATAGAAATGAGAATTGGATAGTACGAGAGCACAATCGAAGTTTCATACCGTGGTTTAAGGAACAAATTTATTCAAAGTATCGTTCGGATCCTGCTTCAGTAACAGAAAGGTTGAGATGTTTAGCATATGGTCCAAGTATGATTGTGTTTTCTTATAGCGCATACGCAATTAATGGATACACATTTTATACCAAAGAACAGGATGATAAAAGTACTATGCAGAATAGTGGTGTTACCTTGGTAGCTGAAGCGATGCACATATCAAGTGCGAATGACTTAAACCCGAAATTTGCAAATCTGTCATATTTTGGGGTTATCGAGCGCATTTTGTTGTTTGATTACGGGAAGTTTCAGATTCCTGTATTTGATTGCAAGTGGGTTGAAAATAATAATGGCGTACGAATGGATAAGTCAGGATTTTTGCAAGTGGATCTCAATAGGGTGGGGTACAAAGATGAACCTTTTATTCTAGCCTCTCAGGCTAAACAAGTGTTCTATGTCAATGATCCGACAAGTACGAAATGGTCTATAGTGCTTTTGTCTAACAAAGTAATTGATGAAAACATTGGAGATCAAGGTGATATTGGCGTTGGCATTGAATCTTGTACAAGAAACGATCAAAATGAGAATGAACCTTGTACTAGAGATGATCATAATGAGGGTATTTGGATCAATCCAACCATCCGAGTTGTTAACAGAAGCGTAAAATATATTGCTACCAAGAAAAGAAAGAGACGTTAGTGAAAAAGGTATTATTATAATTATAGCCTAATATTGTAAGTAATATGTGAATAATGTTTTGAATTTTTGGCATATCTTTTGAACCGTTTTGAATTTTTGCGAATGTGCTTGTGCTTAATTAGTAGAACAATGTTTCCGGAGCTGATGGTGAGGTTTATTTCTTGGAAGTTTGGTTTTTTAGCATTTTATTCAATTTTGAGTTCCTTTAGTGCTATTCATATCTTTTTCGACTATCCATTTTCATGTAGTGTACTAATGTGCTTGTTTGACTTTTGTTACAGGTCTAATGGCTAGCAATGAAGAAAACCCGCAAGGAAACCAACAAGAAAACCCACCAGGAAACCAACAAGATCATGAAAACTCACAAGAAACAAATCATGCAGCGGATGATACTTCAGCAAATGATGTTGCACGAGGCATCACCATAATGCGCGAAATCATTCGTGCTAGAGATAAGGGAGTGAAATATAATGTAGATTGGAATCATTCAAATCAAGTAGTTGGGGTTAATGCTTCAAAATTCACAAGCTACGTTGGTACACTTGTTCGTATGCATGTGCCAATCTCCATATCTAGATGGAATGCGAAACAATGTGAAGCATTGAAGCAAGGAAAAGAAATGTTTTGGGAAGATGTTAAGGTATGTATGTTATATGGTTTATATGGTTATATGTTTATAAGTTTATAAGTTTATATGGTGTATATGGTTTTTAAACTACTTATATGTTTATATGGTTTATATGGTTTTTAAATTACTTATATGTTTATATGGTTTATACGCAGCGGTCTTTTAACGTTCCAGATGAGCGTAAAGGCTTCGTACTTGGGTTGGCCGGGAAAAGATTTAGAGGGTGGAAAAATCTGTTGACGAACACCTATCTTAAGGATGACAAAGGAAAGTGGCTGGAAGAGTTCCCGGCCGGAAGGCCAGAAAAGTATAATCTTTTCATTAAACAAGAAGATTGGACTGAGTTTATTAGACAAAGAGATGACGAATTCCGGCAAAAGAGTGCCAAAAATAGTGAGAGAGCATCAAAGCCCGCGTACCCATACAAAAAAGGGCGTTTGGGATATGCGCGCTTAGAGGAAAAAATTGTAAGTAATAAATAGAAATGATATGTTCTTATTAATTGTCTAAATGTGTTGTATTTGACGATCTAACCGTTTGTTTCTATGCATAGTTAGAGGAGACGAAAAGTGATGAAACCTCACTTCCAGCACATTTGCTGTGGAAGGAAGCCCGTGTGGGCAAGAATCAAGCTGTTGATCCAAGTGTTCTAAGAATTTATGATGAATGCGTAAGTATAACATTGTGTCTTTAATTAAATCAAATTTTTATGACTATTTAATTGATTTTTTTATCTCCATTATTTTCAGGAGACATTGTCACAAACGGAGTCCACCGGTGACGACCAGGATACGAGGAGCGTACTTAGTAAAGCACTGAATGTTCCTGAGTATTCCGGTCGGGTTAGGGGTAAAGGTCACGGTGTGACTCCAACCTCTTTCTACCAGCATCATCGGAAAAGAAATCCTACCAATGCAGAAGTGATGAATGTACTTATGGAATTACAAGCAAAAGTCAATGCATTGGAAAGAGATAAAGAGGTATTAATGAGGGAAAAGGGCAATGCGGCAATGGCGAAGGAAACTAGTGACAACGCTAGTATCAACCGTCAGAATAAATTTCCTGAGGTAATTATAAATATATTGATAAATCTCTATTGTTCAAGTTTCTCATTTTTATTCCACCTCTTTCTATTATTGAATTAAAAGTAATATGTATGCATATTGGTTTAGGGCATTTCATCTTGCCAACTATACGTAATGGCATCAGATTATCACCTTGTTGGCAAGGGAAAAGTGTACAACACTTTGGGAGATTTAATTCATAATACACCGATCCCGGCTGGACACCTGAGAGTATCAGTAGATTATCCTATTGATCCCGATGCGTTGGTACCGGTACCTGACGTGGCCTTGGATATAAGATCGGTGCGAGACGCAGTAGGGTCGTTTGTTGCATGGCCCTTGGACCTCATTTTCATTGATGATGAGGTATGTTTAAAACCGTTAATATGAATCATTTAGATTTCAAATGTCAATTCTGAACCGTTAAGTTAATTATTTTTTAATATTAGCCTCCTACAAAACCCGCTAATAAGGGTAAGGAGATTTTGCAGCAAGGCGGCGAGTCTATGGCATTAATTCCAGAGGTACACTTAAATTGTTTATTATATGATATGAATTTAAAACTGAACGATTTTATAATTTACCTAAGTTATATGATTGTTAGGTATCTGCGAAAGTGTCACAACAAGTGACCCAGCCTGTTCGTAGCAGACCACCCCCGAAAAAGTCAATGCATAAGGGCGGAAGAGGCGGGGGAAGAGGCGTTTTTGTACCTCGATATCGGAATACACTTGGAGTACTTTTGGAAACCTCAGATTTGAAGTCAGGTGGTATTCGTACAATCCTTATGGATGCAGATATCTTTGGTCTTGACTGCCAAGAAACGATAGGAATGGACGAAATGACTGAGATTATGACGCATGGTGAATTAGGCATCGGCAATGTTCACGCATACATCCGGTATTCCGATAAATATATCATTTAATTAGTTGAACAATTTATTTACACATTTCAATGAAAATAGTCTAATGTTTATATGTTTTTATTTAAGGTTGTTGTACGATAAAAAAATGCGCGAGACTGTATTGGCAAGACGCTTCCATTTCTTGTCTGCCCATATTGTCAGCGGAGCGACAATTGTCAGGGAACCGGGTTCAGTTAGGGAGTACTTAGTGAATCGATACACGGCCTACGTCGGCAACCCAGATAGCTTGTTTATTTTGCCGTATAACACTGTTCCAGTGGGGTGAGTTTTTCATTTATTCTAATATATCTTTGTTTATTTTGCGTAGAAACTTTTCTTCTAAACTGTTGCTTAAATTTTTAGAAAACACTGGTTGTTGTTGGCTATCGATCCGATTAAAGAAGTTGTGTACTTTCTGAATTCGGTAGACGGGGAATGGACTAACTATCCCGCTATGAAGGAAACTGTTGATCAGTAAGTGAGATCGTTCTAACTATTCGTGTATATTTATATATTTAATTATTTCTGTGAGATTGATCTAAATATATGTTTTTATTTTCTTAGATCAATACAAATATTTCGTAGTCAAAGGGACGCACAGGTACCCCAGAGTAAATCATCAAATATTACTTGGATCAAAGTGCAGGTACAAAATTAGTTGCTTATAATAATAATGTTACTTGATAAAATTACACGACAACTATAAAATATATTTTGTTTTTCTATGCAGTGTCCGTTACAGAATAACGATGTAGATTGCGGATACTTTTGCTTGAGGTTTATGAAAGAAATCCTTCATAAAAATCAAGTAGAGATTCCAAGCACGGTATGGATTTATAACTTAGAATAATTTTGTATGATTTCTACATTTAATAACATCATGCATATACTGAAGTAATAATTTCTTATGTAGTACTTTGATGACCTCTATACTATGTCGTACACGAAAGTTCAAGTGGAAGAAGTCAAAGAGGAAATATGTCAATTTTATGTTGAAAACAGATTATTCTGATGGGTATGAATAAAATATTATTGTACGTGTTAGTTTGATTGTGTTGGAGCCTTTAATATTGTTTGTTTAATTTACCGTGTTGTTCATATTCATACTTTGCAGGATGACGACCGTGTCGGTGGAGCATTATTTTCGATGTAATTATATATGATTTAGTTACATATGTATATATATATGGTTACAAATTAACACGATACTTTGTATGTGATTTAGTTATGGTTACAAATGTATATATGGTTACAAATTTAGTTATATATGATTTAGTTACATATATATAGATAAGGAGTGAATATTATATGGTATACCGGTTTCTGTTAATATAATACCGGTTTCTGTGAATATTATAAGGATTGAATTACAGGTTAAATTATTGGACCAAAAAAAAATTACAGGCCGCACAGGGAACCTCAAATTATAGGTTTCACTTTAAAAAATTTGTATGAGCTACGAAAGCGCTTTTGGCTAAAAAGCGCTTTCGTAGGCAGGATAAATAAAAAAAAAATTAAATAGAAACCCCCTATCAAAGCGCTTTTTATGGAAAAAGCGCTGTGAAAGACCCCCCTATCAAAGCGCTTTTTATGGAAAAAGCGCTGTGAAAGACCCCCCTATCAAAGCGCTTTTTCCATAAAGCGCTGTAAAAGCCATGATAAATTAAAAAAAAAATTAAATAGAAACCCCCTATCAAAGCGCTTTTTATGGAAAAAGCGCTGGGAAAGACCCCCCTATCAAAGCGCTTTTTCCATAAAAAGCGCTGTAAAAGGCCTGATAAATAAAAAAAAAATTTAAATAGCACACCTATCAAAGCGCTTTTCAAAAAGCGCTGGGAAAGACCCCCCTATCAAAGCGCTTTTTAAGGAAAAAGCGCTGGGATAGGTCCACCTACGACAACACTTTTGGCCAGAAAAAAGCGCTTTCGTAGCCTACGGCAGCGCTGGCTACGGCAGCGCTTTTAAGCGCTTTTAAAGGGCAAAAAAAAGCGCTGTGAAAGCCCATTTTCGTAGTAGTGAAAGTCAACCAGGCTTGAGTAAAGGGGCCAGAAAATTCCAATAACACCTCCATATTGGGCCATCACCCCCCTGGTTTCTTATTCCTTTTTATTTTCTTTTATTAATTATTATTATTATTTTTAGTATTTAATTAACAAATTAATTATTTTTATAAATAAATTTCAGAAAACACAAAAATACAATATTTTTCTTAATTATTAATTTCACCTTTTATGTATTATTTTTGCAAATAAATGTAATTAATTAATTTAGTTGTTAATTAGGTTAATTGTAATTATTTTCACAATAAATAAAATCCATGTAGAATTAGGTTTTTGACAATTTTAATCTCTTTTTATTTTTATTTTATTTTCATAAAAAACCTAAAAAACATAAAAAATACCTTTTTCTTGCAATTATTTAATTAATTAGTAAATTAGGTTTAATATTTAATTAATTGCAAAAAAGACCAAAACTCATTCTTTTCTCAAAAAAGGGTCAAAACCCTAAGACTTTTCCTGATTCAATTTCCATTCGCGCATATTTATTTTTGACTATATTTATGTATCTGCTCAGAGGATGTAATAGATAATTAGGACTTTTATCGCTTTCTTTTATTTTCCGCATTTATCTTTTCAAGGGTTATGTTTTTGGCGATGTAAATACCCGACGCCTTGTAATAGCGTAAATTTAATTTCCGTAATTTATTTTCCGCACAATTATTAACTGTTAACTATGCATGACAAGATTTGCCTGAAAAATAAAATCAAAACGTAGCTCACCATAATACATGTGCAAAGATAATTAAACTGAATCCTGACACACTCGCACATGCCACTCCTAGGGTACGCCTCACTTGGTTGCTTCGACGTGGTCATTGAGTATAGGGTGTTTTAGAGGTCGCCCTCCTGTCTAAAGATCCAAGTTGCCTCGGAACGGTTGCCTCGGATAAAAAGGATCTAGGACATTAGGGTTACCGCTAAGGCGTCCTACTATTGCTTTGGTGACCACACATGTCCCTATAATCGAATTGACCCGAATAACTCCAATGACGGTGCTACCTACTTCTCAATAGTGGGATAGTACTGTCTAAAGGACATTTACACAGCTTAATTCCTTTGAGTAGATAGAGGTTCTAAGGTACTTGCTCTTTCAAAACAAAACAAAAATACTTTTCGCACTTACACTTTTCTGACAAAAGTTTTCAAACAAACACTTCATACACTCTTGAGGACTGATACAAGAGTTAAAATGAAGTTTTCAAACAAACTTTTTCAAAACCCACAAACACAAGAAAAGCAAACATTTTTGAAAACATAGTGAGCAAGTACCTAAGAGCCTGTGGATAACCACGGATAGAAAGGGTGCTAATACCTTCCCTTTCTATAATCTACCTCCCGAACCGAGAAACATCTCGAAAAGGAATTTCGCTGTGCTTTTGTCCTTTCCTTGTTGGAGAACATAAAATACGGTGGCGACTCTTGCTTACCGCGACATTTCGCGAACCAGCATTTCAAAACAGTCAGTTCTATTTCCACCGATCACAGAACTGGCGACTCTGCTGAGGACAGATTTATAAGTGAGGTGTACCTTAGGATTAGACCACTCTTATGTTTTCAATTGTATGCCTTGTTTGCTTTAATATTGTGGGTTTGCATCGGAGTTTCATAGATCCTAACCCGGATCTGGGGAATACCCTTTAGGTAGCAACAAACTGTGAGGGAACTGTGCGGGGTATACCGACACGGTTTAAGCAGTTGCTACGTTGATGTGGCACTTTGGTGAGTATCGGTAACCCATGAGTCAAGTCAAGGAGAGTACGGGGCCGCCGCATGGTGTCGTGAAGCATCAACTGACCTTAGGAACCTTACTTGACCATCCTGGCCTCTTTAGGGGTAATGAGATGACCGAGTTTGGTTCAGTCCGAAGTTGGTAGATACTCGATACTACACTCATTGAGGGTTGTTTTCTTGGAATATTTTGGTCGCCAGTTAAGTGGCTAAATGAAAACAATGAACATAGAAAACAACCCAATGATATTGATCTCCTTAGAACCCGATTAATTTTGATAGGACAGGTTTTGAGCCCACCAACTTCAAGAGGGTAGTACCTAAACTTCATGCTGGCCTAAACTCTAAGGGCTGTCTGGTGTGACTTGTGTGCCTTATCATGTTTGCTTTTTGTGAATACTTGTGGTGTGCTTTTATCATAACATCATAACATCATAAAGCATCATATGCATTTACTAACCACTTCAAGGGTTCGAATCTTCATCTTTGTTCTTGTTTTGTAGGACATGGAGATTATCCGCAGGAAAACAATTCAGGTCAACCTTGTAAGGATCCCTCCTCAGCTTAAGGAGCTTACATCCAGGATTCCCGAGAACTCTTCCTTTAGTGAAAGGCATGGTAGACTACTCAGCTTGGTCAACACCAACATTGAGGAAGATATGGTGAAAGTGTTGTTCCAGTTCTTCGACCCCTTGCACCACTGTTTTACTTTCCCGGATTATCAATTGGTGCCTACTTTGGAAGAGTTTTCTCAACTTCTGAAGGTTCCTATTCTTATTCAACTACCCTACAACGGTACGGAAAAGGAACCAAAACTTGAAGAGGTTGCTAAAGCATTACGTCTGCAACCATCTGACATCAAAGGGCATTGGGAAATCAGAAGTGGTATCAAAGGATTCTTGGCAAAGTTCCTGTTTGAGAAGGCCCAAGAATGTTGGAATTCTCTTGACCTACAAGCCTTTGAAGAAGTTGTGGCACTCCTTGTCTATGGGTTGGTGTTGTTCCCAAATCTGGATCAACTTATAGATATCAATGCTGTCAAGATTTTTATGTCCAGGAATCCCATACCTACATTTCTTGGGGACATCCTCCACTCATGTTACACTCGAACCATGAGAAAGAGAGGTGTTCTCATGTGCTGCACTCCTCTCCTGGCAAGGTGGTTTATTTCGCACCTTCCACAATCAGTTTTGAAGAACGAGCGGGGTTTGAGATGGTCGCAACGATTAATGACTCTTAGACATTCTGATATACATTGGTGTTCTCGGTCCACAGAAAATGTCACTATCATTGACCGTTGCGGAGAATTTCCTAATGTTCCTTTACTTGGAATTAGAGGAGGCATTACATACAACCCCTGTCTGGCTTTGAGACAATTTGGATATGCTCGGAGGGATGGCCCTCATGACATGTTGATTCTTGACATAGTTTTTGACTTCGACAACGATACGCAAGGACTTCGCCAGAGATTCATCAGAGCTTGGAGGATGCCTAACAAGGTAGATAGTAAGATACTGGGGTATAAGAATTCCATCCCCCTTGAGCCTTACCTCAAGTGGGTATGAGCATGCTCCCAGAAGCTTATGATGCCATATCCTCACATTCTCCCCGTGATCAAAGAGCCTGTTTTGGAAGGAGAGGTGCCATACACCATTCTACATCCTGCCATGCCAACATCTTGGGAAGAAATGCAGAAGAGCTGGATCCAACTCAAGGAAGAACTGAATTATCTTGAAGCCAATCTACATGCCAGTGAGAAGAAGGTCTTGGAGCTCACCCGCCTACTTCATGAGGAAAATACCCTCAACACTTACATCGCTCCAAAGAGGATGCGCATTATCTTTTGGCATTAAGTATTTTGTAATGTTTTGCCCATGAGGCCCTGATGTACTAAACAACTTATTTCTTAATATAACGTGTGTTCCTTTTTTGTCTACAACGAATTTGAACTTTCGAACCCTTGAATGCATTGCATAAATAGCATACCATGCATCATATGCATAACAGGTACCCTCTTTTACAGGTCGCTTATCTTCTTCGCTGTTTATTTCAGCAATCATCATGACTTCTGAACCTACTACAGAACAAGCTATCAAGGCCCTCCAGGCCCAGAATGCCCAGTTCCAAGAGTTGGTCATGAGCTTAGCCCAGGGTCAACAGGAGTTGAAGACTCTGATTCTGAAGAAGAAGAAGAAGAGGACTGTGTTGTTCAATACTGGACGGAGGTTTGGAAATGGACTACAAAATGAGGCTGATCTGGCTACTTCCTCTGTAGGGAAAGACATTCCCCAAGAGAGAAGGGTTCCTAGTCCCGTGGTCTCCGACAACGAGACGGATTACAATGATGAACAGTACCCTCCTGCTGAGGACAGGTACAAACAGCTAGAGGACCGCTTAAGTGCTATGGAGATTCAGCATGTTCCCGGGTTGGACTTTGGAGACCTAGGCTTATCCTCTGGGGTGGTGATTCCCCACAAGTTCAAGGCACCTGCCTTTGCAAAGTACGACGGAGCTTCCTGTCCTAAGTTGCATCTCAGATCATATGTAAGGAAGATCCAACCTTATACTGCGGACAAGAATCTGTGGATCCATTTCTTCCAGGATAGTCTTTCAGGGACTCAACTCGAATGGTTCTATCAGCTGGATGGAGCCAGTATTTGTAACTGGGAGGACTTGGCTACTGCGTTTTATAAGCAGTATCAATATAATTCCGACCTCGCTCCTACGCGTACCCAACTCCAGGGTATGTCACTAGGGACGGGTGAAGGATTTAAGGAGTATGCGCAAAAGTGGAGAGACCTGGATGGAAGGGTGCAGCCACCTTTGGCTGACCGTGAACTCGTTGACATGTTCTTGGGGACCCTGTCTGGTCCGTTCTTCAACCATCTGATTGGGAATTCTTCTGCTGGGTTTACATATCTGATATTGACTGGTGAGAGAATAGAAGCTGGTATCAAGTCTGGGAAGATACAAAAGGGTGCCTCCTAGAGCTCTGAAAAGAAGCCCTTCAAGAAATAATCTAGTGCTGTTTATGGTTCGAGGAGACAGAATAAACCGGAACACCGCCAAGCTGTCAATGCGGTGGTAATTTCAAAGCCTGCTGCTGCTCCTCAACAATATAATCAACCAAGGGGTGAGAGACCTAAAAGGAAGTACACTCGGCTCAGCATGACCTTGTCCCAGATATTGCCGCAGCTACTGTCAACCAATCTGGTAACTGTAAAGGAAGCTCCGAAGGTGGTAAACACAACATCTCCAAAGTACAATCCCAACGCCCGCTGCGCTTATCACTCTGACAGCCTGGGGCATAACACTGATGATTGTTGGGCTCTGAAGAATAAGGTTCAGGACCTTATCGATGCTAAAGAAATAGAGTTCGAGGCGCCCGAAAGGCCCAATGTTGTGACTGCTCCCATGCCCAAGCATGGAGTGAATGCTGTAGAGGAAGATCTGTATGTAGCCTCTGTGGATGAGATTGTTACTCCGTTGTTGACTGTCAAAAGAAACCTGTTGCTAGCCGATTTATTTCCGGGGTGTGGTAAAGGTTGCCTTCTATGTTCTGTTTCACCTGCTGGTTGTCCTTTGCTGAAATCAGGTATCCAAAGCCTGATGGATAATAAAGAGATCTTGTTCGAGAAGATTGTTGTTCCTGCTACCCCTACTGAAGAGGTGTCCATTGTTACTATTTTCAACAACTCTCCTAAGGCTCCCTCGAAGAAGCCTGTCAAAATCATGTCTACTCAGAAGATTGCTCCTATCATCATCACTGTTCCGGGGCCCCTCCCCTATACATCCGACAAAGCTGTCCCGTGGCACTATGGGGCAGATGCTTATGTGCTTGGAGTTAAACAAGAGTTCGATACTAGTACCGGCGTCAGCAACATCACCGGGCCTGCCAAAGTCACTCGTAGTGGTAGACTGTTCTCACCAGATATTGTGCCACCAGCTATTCAGAGACCTATTATCATCACACCTGCAAGTGTGCCTGCTCCCCTTCCTGATAAAGTTCCTATTTCTACCCCTGATGCCGAGTCATCTGACGCTCGGGGCAAAGGGATTGCTACTGATGTGCCTACCCAGACGGAGGTACCAAAGGCAACCAATGTTGAAGCTTCCAAGCAGGAGATGGAAGAGATCCTTAAGATTATCAAGAAGAGTGATTTCAATGTAGTTGAGCAGCTGGGGCATACCCCCTCTAAAATTTCTATGCTATCACTGTTGTTGTGCTCAGAGGCCCATGCCAAGGCCCTGATTACCTTTCTGAAGACGGCCCACGTGCCACAAGAGACCTCTGCTGATCAATTTACCGAGTGTGTATCCAATTTAACTGCTGATAATGGTTTGGGTTTCTCCGACGCTGATCTGACTGCTAAGGGGAAGAATCATAACGATGCCCTGCATGTCTCCATCGAATGCAGGGGCACTACTCTTGCCCATGTATTGGTTGACACTGGTTCCTCGTTGAATGTATTGCCCAAGAAAGCTCTAGACAGGTTGGATTGCGAGGGTTTAGAGCTCAAGCCAAGTAACATTGTTGTTCGGGCCTTTGACGGGTCCAAAAGGATGGTACATGGTGAAGTTGATATTCCAACCAGGGTTGGTTCTCAGGTGTTTGATTCTACTTTCTATGTGATGGACATCCGACCATCCTATTCTTGTTTGCTGGGTCGTCCTTGGATCCATAAGGCTGGAGCTGTGACCTCCACACTACATCAGAAGCTGAAGTACCCAGTCAAGGGAAAGATTGTGACAGTCCAGGGGGAGGAAGAATACATGGTCAGCCACCTTAACTCGTTCCGGTACATAGAGATGGATGGGGAATTCATTGAGACCCCCTTTCAACACTTTGAAGAGGTTCCTCAGACACTGGCGTCAGTTGAGACTGTGTCTGGAGAAGATTCTCCTTTGAAGATGGCTTCCTTAAAGGATGCCCGGGCTGTTATTGAGAAGGGTGAGTGCGCAAACTGGGGCCGACTTCCTGATTTCACTCCGAAGACTGACAAGTTTGGTTTGGGTTTCACTGCAGAGGCTCAGAGGGCTGTTCGTAATACAAGGATTGGAAGACCTCCTGTGTTCATCACCAACCCGAGAGTAAATGCTATTGAAGACGACGTGGAGGAATCTGAATTCGACAGCTGGATCTACCCTACGACTGGCGGTGGACCGAACAACTGGACTGCGAAAGACTTCGTACCTATTACTTTTGTCACTCAGTAATGAACACCTTTGTTTTGAATTTATAACAAACAATAATTTGTGGAACTTTATGGCCCGATGTCTTACCCGGGGCACCGTGGCTTCATTTGTGAGGGATTTTGTGTGTCATTTTCATATATCATTAATAAAAGCATTGGACGTTTTTTTGCATTTCAAATCTTGTGCTCCTTTTCTTTCTTTATTATATATATTGCAAAACAACTATATTTACACACACTCACCTATACAGGTTCCAATCCACTCTGGATCTCACTGGTAACGACTCTGCTACTGCCAATTATGACTTTGAAAATCCGATCAACTTAGCCGAAGACGATTGTGAAGATGATTTTGAAGTGCCTGGTGAGCTTGCAAGACTGCTACTCCAGGAAGAGAGGGCCATTCAGCCACATGAAGAGCCAGTGGAAACGGTAAATCTGGGAACTGAGACAGACAGAAAGGAAGTCAAGATTGGTGCCAATCTGGAGCTTAGTGTGAAACAACGGTTGACTCAGATGCTGCATGACTACGTGGAAATCTTTGCTTGGTCCTACGAGGATATGCCTGGATTGGATACTGACCTTGTGGTTCATCACTTGCCTACCAAGGAAGACTGCCCTCCGGTAAAACAGAAGGTCCGTCGTATGCGTCCAGAGATGTCCGAGAAAATCAAAGCTGAGGTCATGAAACAATTCGACGCCGGTTTTCTAGTAGTAACTTCTTACCCTCAGTGGGTTACCAACGTGGTTCCAGTGTCGAAGAAAGATGGTAAGGTCAGAATGTGTGTTGATTACAGGGATTTGAACAGGGTGAGCCCTAAGGATGACTTCCCTCTACCTCACATTGACGTTCTGGTTGACAACACTGCTCAGCATAAGGTGTTCTCCTTCATGGACGGGTTCTCTGGTTATAATCAGATCAAGATGGCTCCTGAAGACATGGAGAAGACCTCTTTTGTTACTCAGTGGGGTACCTTTTGCTACAAGGTCATGCCTTTTGGGTTGAAAAATGCTGGGGCAACCTACCAACGTGCCATGGTTGCTCTGTTTCATGACATGATCCATCATGAGATAGAAGTATACGTCAATGATATGATTGCAAGGTCCCAAACTGAGGAGGAACACCTTGACCATCTACAGAAGCTGTTTGACCGGTTGAAGTTGTACAAGCTGAGGTTGAACCCGAACAAGTGCACCTTCGGAGTAAGGTCTGGAAAACTGCTAGGCTTCGTCGTGAGCGACAAAGGTATTCAGGTAGACCCTGCCAAAGTGAAAGCCATATAAGAGATGCCAGTTCCCAAGACAGAGAAGGAAGTCAGAGGTTTCTAGGACGACTGAACTACATTGCCCGATTCATCTCGCACCTAACTGCTACTTGTGAGCCAATCTTCAAGCTACTGAAGAAAGATCAAGTGGTACGTTGGAATGATGAATGTCAGGCCGCTTTCGAAAGAATCAAAGAGTATCTCCAAGAGCCACCCATTCTTATGCCACCGGTTGAAGGGAGACCTCTAATCTTATACTTGACAGTACTTGACAGCTCAATGGGGTGTGTGCTGGGGCAGCATGACGAATCTGGCCGAAAAGAGCATGATATTTATTACCTTAGCAAAAAGTTTACCGACTGTGAGACCCGATACTCACTGCTCGAGAAAACTTGTTCGCTTTGGTATGGGCTGCTCGCTGGATGAGAAAGTATATGTTGACTCACACTACTCTGTTGATCTCAAAAATGGATCCAATCAAGTACATCTTCGAAAAGCCTGCCTTGTCCGGAAGAATAGCAAGATGGCAGATGATCTTGACCGAATATGATATCCAGAACACGACTCAAAAAGCAATCAAGGGAAGTGTGTTGGCGGATCATTGGGCACACCAGGCAGTGGATGACTACCAATCAATGAACTTTGAATTTCCAAACGAGAATATCATGGTAGTGACTGATTGTGAAGTACCTGGACCGGATGAAGGACCCGAGGAAGGATCCCGATGGTCTATGCACTTTGATGGAGCCTCAAACGCTTTGGGTAATGGCATTGGCGCTATGATCATATCTCCTAAAGGCACTCATACTCCACTGACCGCCCGACTATGTTTCAACTGCACTAACAACATGGCGGAGTATGAAGCATGCATCATGGGTCTTCGAGCTGCAATTGACCTAAGGATCAAGTTTCTGAGTGTCTTCGGAGATTCCGCTCTGGTGATCAGTCAGATCAAAGGCGAGTGGGATACAAAACACCCGAACCTTATTCCTTACAAGGAGTATGTATTGACGTTGATTCCCCATTTCGAGGAGATAACCTTTGAGCACTTCCCAAGAGAAGAAAATCAGTTGGCGGACGCATTAGCTACGATGTCTTCTATGTTCAAAGTCAAGTGGGACAACGAGGCTCCCCGGATCATTATTTGGAAGATGGATGAACCTGCACATTGCTGTGATCTTGAGACCGAAGAGGTAACAGAAAAGCCTTGGTATCATGAAGTAAAGAGGTACCTTGAAGCTCAAGAATATCCCGAGGGTGCATCTGTTAACGACAAGAATTTTCTGAGAAGGTTCGCGGCAAAGTTCTTCCTCAGTAACGGCATTCTCTACAAACGAAACCATGATTCAACCTTACTGCGTTGTGTGGATAAGACTGAAGTAGAAAGGATCATGGTAGAGCTGCATGAAGGTACCTTCGGAACACACTCCAGTGGACATACCATGGCAAAGAAAATCCTTCAGGAAGGATACTACTGGTCCACAATGGAAGTTGACTGTTACCAACATTCTCGGACATGTCACAAATGCCAGATCTATGCTGATAAGGTGCACATTCCTCCGGTTCCTCTGAACGTCTTGACGGCACCCTGGCCTTTTACAATGTGGGGCATTGATATGATCGGCGAGATCAGACCTACGGCATCCAACGAGCATCGTTTCATCCTTGTAGCAATTGATTACTTTACGAAGTGGGTCGAAGCAACTTCCTTTGCCACCGTAACCAAGAACGTCGTGGCACGGTTCATTCAGCACAACCTGGTCTGTCGCTACAGTGTACTGGAGAGGATCATTACGGACAATGGTACCAATCTTAACAACAAGATGATCACTAAGCTCTGCGAGCAATTCAAGATACAGCATCACAACTCTTCTCCCTACCGGCCAAAGATGAATGGGGCTGTAGAAGCGGCGAATAAGAATATCAAGAAGATTGTGCAGAAGATGACAGTGACCTATAAAGATTGGCACGAGATGTTACCGTTTGCTCTTCATGGGTACTGTACCTCAGCACGGACACCAACAGGGGCAACACCCTTTTCCTTGGTCTATGGCATGGAGGCAGTCTTGCCCATCGAAGTTCAGATACCCTCTCTCTGGATAATGAAGGATGCAGGTTTGAGCGAAGATGACTGGATCCAGACCCGGCTTGATCAATTAAACCTAATTGACGAAAAGAGACTCACTACTATTTGTCATGGTCAGACGTACCAGAAACGGATGATCAAGGCATTTAACAAGAAAGTCAGAATACAAGAGTATCAAGTCGGAGACCTGGTAATCAAGCGCATCATTCTGCCTCAAGGTGATCCCAGGGGCAAATGGACCCCTACGTACGAAGGGCCATTTGTGGTTAAGAACATCTTCTCAGGAGGAGCGATGATTCTAACCACCATGGACGGTGACGACCTTCCTCACCCCGCCAATGCAGACATAGTAAAAAGATACTACGCATAATCAAAGACCCGCTAGGTCAACTGGCCTAGGCAAAAATAAGGGCTTCCCGGCGAACCAAAAGGGTTCGGGAAAAAATAAGGGATGAAATGAAAAATAATGTACACCCGGCAAGTCGAAAACCTGAAAAGGCGGCTTGGGCAAAAATGGGTATCCCGATGGACTGAAAACCCGAAAGGGCGGTCCAGGCAAAAGTTAGGGATAAGCGTAATACTATGTCTCATTGGATCACCCTGCATCCATAATTCGGCATCAACTATCAGGTTCAGATGGCACCAATCAGTCAGCTTCATCTCCAACTAAGCAGCAAAGTGATGAGACGCTTGAAGACATAAAGGCGATAGCAGAGTTGGAACCCAGTGGGATTTTTCACATAGCTGTTTTGTTTTCTTTTCACAAATTGTATAAACTCTATGTTGTTCGGCGGCGTTCTCTTACTAGGACGTCAGCCTCTTGTACAAAAAACGCCTATTTACAGGCAAATTTCAAAATCAATACAAGCTCATCTTTTCCAGACAAATTGCCAATTATTTTCCCTTTATCTGTTTTGTTTTGCAAAGAACGTCCAATGTTCATTTTTGATATATGCATTTGACATTAACTGCTAACTCATAAATATTTGCGCGCGAAACAAAGGATTAATTACAGGTGACATCAGAAACAGGGGCAATAAGAATTGACTAAGCGATCTAGTTGCTCTGTCCACCAAGGTACCAAGGTAGGTTCGGCTGAAGAATGTAACCAGGATACCTTCACTCCCCGCAGAGTAAGACAAGATTCAGCAATACTCTCCCCAAGCAGAGTTGGTCTCCCATCAGCCCCGAAAAGGCACAGTATCCCTAGCAAGTCAGCAACACTCTCCCCAAGCAGAGTTAGTCTACTGTCAGCCTTAAAGAAGTTGGGTATCCCCAGAAGATCTCAATATTCTCCAGCAGAGTATACAGATATTCCTCAGCAAGCATCCCCGGCAGTCTTAATATTCCTCGACATAAATATAAGATTGTTCCCCGACGGAATACAGACACCCCAGTGGAACCATTCCCCAGTGCAGTCCAAAGAGTTTCCCCAGGAGAGTTAAATCATCTCCCCAGTAGATTCTGGAAGCTTGTCCCCTGCAGAGTACAAATATCTCTCCCCGACCATGTTCAAAGGATTATCCCCTACCAGAGTCTAACTGGGTTATCCTCAGAAAATTGCAATAGAAAGATCGTCCTCGGCGAAGTTCTTCCTATCCCCAGCGGAGTTCATCAAATCCCTCAACAGAGCTTATCAACGGAATCCCTAGCGGAGTTATCATTAAAATCTCAGCGAAGTATCTCTTCCCCACATAGTAAATCCCCACAGAGTAAATCCCCGCAGAGTAATCTCTCCATCAGGTTTATTCCCCAACGGTGTCATCTTCTCCTACAGGTTTATTCTTGCAATCAGCTTCATTCATCATCCCCAGCGGAAACAGAGAACTCTACTCTTCAACATCGGCCCAGGATTTAACAAACTCCCGGCATTCGTCAAGGATTTATTTTCTCAGACGAAAATACATTCATAAATATATCACATCTCATACCTCCTATTCATATACATGATAAAGTGCATACGACACAATCTTATTTATTCCTGAGAACATCATGACATCATGCATTTCATACATCATGACATTGCATACAACTAATGTTTGCCTTTTCAGGAAAAGGTCAATCAAAAGATATTACCATCAACATTTTGAAGTTCCAAGATTCGATACCTGTATCTAGCCAAGGCATATCTGTGAGCGACTGATTAGAGGTCTACGCCTGTATCCAGCCAGGAAAGCTATCTCGATCAACCTTTTGAAGTTCCAGATTCGATACCTGTATCTAGCCAGGGCATATCTATGAGCGACTGATTAGAGGTCTATGCCTGTATCCATCCAGGAAAGCTATCTCGATCAACCTTTTGAAGTTCCAGATTAGATACCTGTATCTAGCCAGGACATATCTGTGAGCGACTGATTAGAGGTCTACGCCTGTATCCAGCCAGGAAAGCTATCTCAATCAACCTTTTGAAGTTCTAGATTCGATACCTGTATCTAGCTAGGACATATCTGTGAGCGACTGATTAGAGGTCTACGCCTGTATCCAGCCAGGAAAGCTATCTCGACCAACCTTTTGAAGTTCCAGATTCAATACTTGTATCTAGCCAGGGCATATCTGTGAGCGACTGATTAGAGGTCTACGCATGTATCTAGCCAGGAAAGCTATCTCCATCAACTTTTTTAAGTTCCAGATTCGATACCTGTATCTAGCCAGGGCATATCTGTGAGCGACTGATTAGAGGTCTACGCCTGTATCCAGCCCGGAAAGCTATCTCGACCAACCTTTTGAAGTTCCAGATTCGATACCTGTATCTAGCCAGGGCATATCTGTGAGCGACTGATTAGAGGTCTACGCCTGTATCCAGCCAGGAAAGCTATCTCGATCAACCTTTTGAAGTTCCAGATTTGATACCTGTATCTAGCCAGGGCATATCTGTGAGCGACTGATTAGAGGTCTACGCCTGTATCCAGCCAGGAAAGCTATCTCGATCAACCTTTTGAAGTTCTAGATTCGATACCTGTATCTAGCCAGGGCATGTCTGTGAGCGACTGATTAGAGGTCTACGTCTGTATCCAGCCAGGAAAGCTATCTCGATCAACCTTTTGAAGTTCCAGATTCGATACCTGTATCTAGCCAGGGCATATCTGTGAGCGACTGATTAGAGGTTTACGCCTGTATCCTGCCAGGAAAGCTATCTCGACCAACCTTTTGAAGTTCCAGATTCGATGCCTGTATCTAGCTAGGGCATATTTGTGAGCGATTGATTGTAGATCTATACCTGTATCTAGCCAGGAAAGTATCTGCATGAAGAGTTTGAAGATCGACACCTGTAACAGGCCAGGAAATTATCTTTCATTCTCAGGTCAGAGGTCTACACCTGTATCCAGCCAGGAAAGCTATCTCAACCAACCTTTTGAAGTTCTAGATTCGATACCTGTATCTAGCCAGGGCATATCTGTGAGCGATTGATTGTAGATCTATACTTGTAACTAGCCAGGAAAGTATCTGCATGAAGAGTTTGAAGATCTATACCTATAGCAAGCCAGGAAACCATCTTTCTTTCTCAAATATGCAAGTTCTCTCTAAGGAATCTCTTACGCGATAGACACTCCTGGATGGCATCTTTAAGCCCATCTCCGCCACTATCCATTACATCTCCAAATGGCATCCATAAGCCCATTCCCGACAAGATTCTGTCACATCTTCAGATGGTATCTATAAGCCCATCCTCCTATCCATCATCTTTCCAAATGTCATCTGTAAGCCCATTCCCGACATCACAATGCTGATACTACACCATGCGAGTGCAAATTTCTGGGTACTTTAGTGTTCAATCATCTTCCACCTTCGGATCACGAAAGGCACGCAAGCCAATCTACATCCTCAGGTTTAAGAAGATTGAACAGGGGCAAATGTTGTACTCCAAAACTTTCCCTCCCATATTCTTCAAGGTTTGTCAAGAATCATCCTCAAATTGTTCAAGATTGTTCAAGGATTGCACAGTCAAACCTTCTCCTAAGACAGCCAAAATTAGGGTTTTGTTTCTTCCAAGGAATTTGAGGTTTTCAATGGTTCAATCAAGTCCCATAGGCCCATATACATTGTCAAGCATATAAATGTCAAGTCTCAAGTCTCACAATGCCAGTTTGCACAGTCAAAAGTCTCATTTGTTTCACAATCAACTGCAGGGGTAAAATGGTCATTTTGCAGTCAAAAGTCAGAATTTTTGGTCAACATCTTATTTTGAGTACACAATCATCATTTGATCAAGTCTTGATCATGATTCCACAAGCATGGCTCAAAAATCATCAAGATGCAAAAAGTTACTATTTTTGGACAGTAGAAAAGTCAACTGTATCTTGACCAGGGCATAACTTTTTCATGGTTCATCATAAAAATCCCATCCAATGCTCATTTTGAAGGGGATAACATTTCCTACAACTCATCTTCACATTCCAAGTCCAAGAAATGCTCTCACAAAAGGTTATCAATTTCTACATTATAGGTCAATTTCAAAAGTCAACAAAAATGCACTTTAAGTCAAAGACCATAAATTGAGATTGGTAAATTCAAATGACATGGGACCAAAGACATTGGTTAGAGGACTTCAAGACCTTTCCAAAATGTCCAAGAACATGTTCATATGATCAAAATTGAGCAAGATATGCATTGGAGAAGTTGGGAAATTTTTGTGAATTTGCAAAAGTCAACTTTGCTCAAAACACTTTGTTTTTGCAAATGGGCCTCAAATTTCTTCTTGAAACTTTATCCAAGGCCTATGCACGACCCATCAAGCCTATTTGAATTTATTTTCTTGTTTTTATTAATTATTTGGATTTTTAATTGATTTTAATTCATTTAATTAATTTAAATTGTAGGAAATTCAAAGATATGGTTTTTCAATCTTTTTTTTGAAGCAAGAATGACCTAATCAAGCTGGCAAATTCGTGTGCAAATCAAGGATATCAAAATCTCCAAGTTTGGCAAGTTTCTTCAATCAAAAAGATACAAAATTATTTGATTTTCAATCAAATATTGAATTATCAATTCCATGGATATCTTGGCCAAGATTTAACCTAATTCCATTCTACTATATATACACAACCTAACCCTAATGCATTGGATGTGAAAATTGCTGCAGAAAAGCCATAGCAACATTGAAAAAATCAAAGAAACTTGAAAACTGTTTTCCTAGTTCCAGGCTAATTCAGAACTTTTTATTAATTCTAACACATTGCAGGGGTCCCCAGGAAGGCGTAGGAACCAAAACCAAGCGTTTAATCTCAAGAAATCACCAAGAACAGCTTCACGGTTTGCTGGTTATTTTGAAAATCGAATTTCTTGTTTCATGCATCATTAACACGATTTATTGTTTGTTTTGCATTGTTTGAGTCCTTAGGAAGCTAATGGTACAGGTTAAGTGGATTATGATGCACAAAATCAAGAATCACCATTGATGAATTCTAGGGTTCATAAATCTTGAATTTGGGGATTCAGTAACCAGGAAAAATTGGGACCTCTAAGACCTATGTTTGAAATCGTGGAATCCAGATGAACACGCTGAGACCATCGCGCCACATTTATATAGCCTGTGGGGCTATTCGCTATTATTGGTCATCCTGTTTTGTGGGGGTTAAAAACCCCCGCTATCTAACATGTATTTTGCAGGTTCAAGGAGAACGATGATGAGGTGTAAGCGTGTGAATGGACAATTCAAAACTACGCGCGCTTGTTTTGTTTGTACAACATATGGATTTGTTTTTATATATTATTTTCGCTTAGTATTATAATTACAAAAGCAAGCGAATGGTGGAGTGGTAGATGCGCTGGCTGTGTATCATTGGGACCTGGGTTCGATTCCCAGGTCCACCCAAATGTTTCTATTATTTTTCTTTACAGGTTCCCATGCAGGCTTTCCAATGTATTCCACCATATACCTCTAGTGATCAGCATGCCATGTGTCTTCAAGCAGCAATCCAATGGTCAAAAGATGAAGATCATGGTACTCCCAGTCAAAGCATGCGTGGGTAACTTCCAGAAAGTCAACCAGGCTTGAGTAAAGGGGCCAGAAAATTCCAATAACACCTCCATATTGGGCCATCACCCCCCCTGGTTTCTTATTCCTTTTTATTTTCTTTTCCTTTTTATTTTCTTTTATTAATTATTATTATTATTAGTATTTAATTAACAAATTAATTATTTTTATAAATAAATTTCAGAAAACACAAAAATACAATATTTTTCTTAATTATTAATTTCACCTTTTATGTATTATTTTTGCAAATAAATGTAATTAATTAATTTAGTTGTTAATTAGGTTAATTGTAATTATTTTCACAATAAATAAAATCCATGTAGAATTAGGTTTTTGACAATTTTAATCTCTTTTTATTTTTATTTTATTTTCATAAAAAACCTAAAACCATAAAAAAAATACCTTTTTCTTGTAATTATTTAATTAATTAGTAAATTAGGTTTAATATTTAATTAATTGCAAAAAAGACCAAAACTCATTCTTTTCTCAAAAAAGGGTCAAAACCCTAAGACTTTTCCTGATTCAATTTCCATTCGCGCATATTTATTTTTGACTATATTTATGTATCTGCTCAGAGGATTAATAGATAATTAGGACTTTTATCGCTTTCTTTTATTTTCCGCATTTATCTTTTCAAGGGTTATGTTTTTGGCGATGTAAACACCCGACGCCTTGTAATAGCGTAGATTTACTTTCCATAATTTATTTTCCGCACAATTATTAACTGTTAACTATGCATGACAAGATTTGCCTGAAAAATAAAATCAAAACGTAGCTCACCATAATACATGTGCAAAGATAATTAAACTGAATCCTGACACACTCGCACATGCCACTCCTAGGGTACGCCTCACTTGGTTGCCTCAACGTGGTCATTGAGTATAGTGTGTTTTAGAGGTCGCCCTCATGTCTAAAGATCCAAGTTGCCTCGAAACGGTTGCCTCGGATAAAAAGGATCTAGGACATTAGGGTTACCGCTAAGGCGTCCTACTATTGCTTTGGTGACCACACATGTCCCTATAATCGAATTGACCCGAATAACTCCAATGACGGTGCTACCTACTTCTCAATAGTGGGATAGTACTGTCTAAAGGACATTTACACAGCTTAATTCCTTTGAGTAGGTAGAGGTTCTAAGGTACTTTCTCTTTCAAAACAAAACAAAAATACTTTTCGCACTTACACTTTTCTGACAAAAGTTTTCAAACAAACACTTCATACACTCTTGAGGATTGATACAAGAGTTAAAATGAAGTTTTCAAACAAACTTTTTCAAAACCCACAAACACAAGAAAAGCAAACATTTTTGAAAACATAGTGAGCAAGTACCAAAGAGCCCGTGGATAACCACGGATAGAAAGGGTGCTAATACCTTCCCTTTCTATAATCTACCTCCCGAACCGAGAAACATCTCGAAAAGGAATTTTGTTGTGCTTTTGTCCTTTCATTGTTGGAGAACATAAAAGACGGTGGCGACTCTTGCTTACCGCGACATTTCGTGAACCAGCATTTTAAAACAGTCAGTTCTATTTCCACCGATCACAATCGCTTTATTTACTTTCCGCATTTTAATTTCAAGGGTTGCTTTTGGCGATGTAAATACCTGATTCCTTGTAATAGTTAGTTTTAATTTCCGCAATTTAATTTTCGCAACTTATAAACTGTTATATGTTTGATAATAGGGAATGCATGACAAAATCAAATGTTTAAACCTAAAATCAACATAGATAACCATTGACATGTACAAAGATAAAATTAACCGAAACAACACACTCGCACATGCGCACTCTTAGGGTACACCTCAATTGGTTTCCTTCGAACGTGGTCATTAAGTATAGGAAGTTTTAGAGGTTGCCCTCTTGTCCAAAGATCATAGTTGCCTCGAAAAAATGATCTAAGACATTAGGGTTACTGCTAAGGCGTCCTAACATTGCTTTAGTGACCACACGTCCCTTAATCGAATTAACCCTTAAAACTCTAACGACGATGCTACCTACTCATCAATAGTAGGATAGCATTGTCTAAAGGACATTAGTACAGATTGATTCTTTTTTCGAGTAAGGTAGATGGTTCTTAAGTACTTGCTCTCTCTCTTTCCAAAACAAAACTTTTCGCACTTACACTTTTCAAACAAAAACTTCTTTCAAACCCACAAACATAAAGAAAAGAAAATTTTGAAAACACTTTGAGCAAGTACCTAAGAGCCCGTGGATAACCACGGATAGAAAGGGTGCTAACACCTTCCCTTTCTATAATCTACCCCCCGGACCCGAGAAACATCTCGAAAAAGGAATTTTTCTGTGCTTTTTTCCTTTCCTTGTTGGATAAAATAAAAGACGGTGGCGACTCTTGCTTACCGCTACATTTTGAGAAAACAAACGCAAAACGCGAACCAGCATTCCAAAAGCATTCATTTCTTTCCACCGTATCACACCTCCACACAATGAATCTCAAGGTTAGTGGATTAAAGAGATCAAATTAACATACTTGGGCTTGCAAACATAGGTTTGGGCCACAAATGATCATTTATTCAAATCAGAACAAAATTTAGCACTATGTTAAGCAATCGTAAGTGGACTTATATATAAGTCACACCTATTTTGAGGCCGGTCAATAGCAATCTATGCACCATTTATTTTGAGACATGATATAAAGATCATGCTCCAATAACACTTAGTGCAATAAGAAATGGATGAGATGAAGAGGGATGTGAGAAGATATACAAACCACATTTGAATTAAATTTAAATAAAACTATTATTAAAATCATTCATCCATTTTTATGGAGTTAGACTCAACACTATGGATCCAATGATGTTAACAAAGTTCATGACCAAAAACTTAATCCAAGATCAGTCAGAAAATAATCACAAAATAATATTGCATTTAATATATACATAAAATGGGTTTTTAAAAATGTTTTTAAATAGAAATAAAATAGAAAAATATCAACTATATTCAAATTAATCAAGAAAATAAAAGTAAGACCATAGAAAAATTAGAAATGAATTAAAATGATTTTATAAAATTTTTGGTAATTTTTAAAAGTCAGAAACTATTTTTTTAAATTAAAAGAAATGAGTAAAATAAACCAAAAATGATAAAAAATAAAAAATCAGAAACAAAAATAAAATGAGGTCACCAATATTTGTCACAATATCATTGGATCATTCCATAATTTTTTCAGAATTTAAAAATGTATCAAAGCATTTTTAAATATTTAAAACAATTCAAATAAAGTGAAAATTTATAAAAAATATCAAAACACAAAATAAAATTGTGAAAAATAAAAATCAGAAAGAGAAAAGTCAAAAATATTTTACATAATTTATTCAGATTTTTTGGACTAAAAATGAATTTTCTATAATTTTTTTGAAATTTAAAACAATTAAGTATAAAAATCAGAAAAGAAAAATAAAGTCAAAAATATGTCGACCATTTGGTGAGAGTCAAAACATGTTAGTAATCAAATTCAAGGAATCTGGCGTGCTGTGCATATCATGGTCATTAGTGAATAAAGCATTGAATCATTAATTAAATCAAATTAAAAAAAAACAAAAAAGTGGCGTGCCTTCATTGGTTGGAAGATGACACGTTGGTCATCTTCACCCTCTAGCCAACGTGAATTGCAGGTCTCTCAAACTGTAAAATCAGAAGCTCAGACCTATGCCATTCCCTTCGTCTCTTCAAGACGAAGACAACCACACCTTCGCGACAAATTTACATAAATTGTAGCTCAAGCAATTTGGAAGGAATGTTTTGAAAAGGGATTTGAAAATTCATGGTCAAAACATGTTTCCAGAAAAAGTAATTGTTGCGACTAGAACCAGGGAAATGAGAGCATCACATGATATCAAAGTTTTGAAGAATTGATGAAGGAATCTACCTATTAAAGTTGAGTTGCAGAGCTCTGAAACTAGACTTCTATGGAGCAAAATAGGGCACGATTCTTGAATGTAATTATATGGTTAACTTCAAGGAAGATCAAGGAAGGTGAATTGATGGAAAAAATGGATTAAAAAAAGGCTTGAGAATAGATTTCGAATTAGCAGAATTTTGAGTTATGGAGCAAGTTTGGCAGGGTGATTCTGGCTATCCAAGCTTCAAGAAATGAAAGGGGAATGACCCTCTATTTATAGGGAATCAAATGGAATGTCCAAGCGTGTGAAATGATGAAGTTTGGAGGGAAATCGTGTGAAGTTGCAAACAAGAAAAGTGTGACTTCTAATTTGATCAAAACACATCCAAAATGCGCGTTTTGTTGTGCTAATCAATTCTGGAACTTCACTAAACATGTTTAGAGGAAACAACGCGTGGAAAACTTGTGATTAGAATCCAAAACAAAGACTTCAAATCCTGACTTATGGAGAAACTTCAGTTCCAAGTTACCAAGTTCAATCCAATGAAATTCTCAGCTCAAGGGGTCTTAAGGCATGATTCTTGATGCTTTAGAAATATGAGGTTACAAGCTTTGCAATGTAAAAAGAACGGAATCAAATTGATGCTTGAGCTGAAAGTTGCATTGAGTCAAAGTTAGGAAAAAAGAAGTTAACTTTCCATACTTAGAAATATTTCAACATTTCCTTCAAAAGTGACCTATAATGTTTTGCATCCAAACATGGCCTTCCACTTGGAATTTTCTTTTGACCAAAAAATATGACATGAAATAGACCCCTTGAATGACATTTTGAAACTTGAACCATTCAAAATCTCCAAAAATTGAGAGAGTTATGAGTTGTTAAAGTTGGCAAAAAATCATGAAATTACCTATAATCTTTTGTATCCTTAGGGAATATTCCATCCATTTTCTCACTTTGCATATCAAAGAATGCATAAAGTTCACATCCTCAAGATTATTGTGGAAAAATAATGGGCTCAAGGTGATAATAATTGACAAAGTTATGATCATTTAAAATCACATATGAGAAATTAGGGATTCATCTGGAGGACTTGTAATCTTTCTTCATCATCAAGTTTTTTCCACATGGAAACTCCTTGAAACTTTTGAAGTGATTTGTTAATAAACCTTTGAAGAGAAGGATGTTTTTGTAATCACTCAAAAAATACCAAAAGATGAGCAAGATATGCTTCTTTGAAGTTCAAAACCCTAGTTCCTAGATCAAGAAAATGCTTGGAAGAAACTTGACAATATTGAACCACCTTCTTGTACCAATACAAATGTTTTATAAATAGAAGTTGCTGAGGATGAAAATGATAACTCATAGCCACCAAAACTACTTCCATATCTTGAGAATTTATAGAAATATGCACTTGTGACCAAAGGGAACAAATCCTTGTCCAAGCATGACAACTTCTTCAATCAACCCCTTGTGCTTTTGAATAAATCTTGATAGCTTTTAATGGTGTGAACCAAAATAATCTTGATAGCCTTTAAATGTGGTGAACCAAAATAATCTTTCCATGCCATTCCTTCCAAAATAAATCTAATGGTGAGGTTTGAACTTCTCAAGCTTTATTGACTAGGGCATGGAAATAAACTCATGAACCCATGGAGAAACTTGCTAAGCCTCATTGCCTTTACCTACATTAGTAACAAGCAAGACAAACCAACATTTCATTTTATTAATTAAAAGGAAAAAATAAGACAAAATATTCATGACCACAAAAGGAAACAAGTCAAGGTGCTTGGTGATTCCTCAAAGAGGAAAGCTAAAGATAGGGAGGAGAACCGAAAGCCCTAATATGATCTTATTGTGATTGAATCAACATGGTATGATGAAGGGATCTTAGGGGAAAAAATTGGGGTACAACACTTAGCTCATTTGAAAAATACCTTGTGCTTTTTGTGTGTTTTGAAAAGTATTTTTAAATGCCTTAGTACGATGATTTGCTTTATGATAGCTCTTGTATCAGTCCTCAAGAGTGTTGATAAAGCATTTGAAAATGTTTTTTTAAATTTATTTGTGTATGTGTAAAAGTTTGTTTTGAGCATAGAATCTAGGAACTATCTACTCTACTTGAAAGGGTCGTTCTTTTCCTCCTTTCCTTTAGACAGTACTATCCTACTATTAGTGAGTAGGTAGCCCAATTCGTTTGGATGTATGAGGGACATTTGAAGGGACGTATTATAGTTACAAATGAAACTGGGCAAGAAACCTTAGTAATTACCCTAGGGTTTTAAGATCATTGTTTACCGAGGCAACTTCGAAAGGGTCATCGAGAGACTTATGATCTTTTTAAACCAGAGGGTAGTCACTAAAATCTCTCACGTTTTGAGAGTTGTGACTGTTTCCGAAGGCAACCAAAGTGGAATACCCTAGAGGTGCGCATGTGCAAGTGTGTTTATTTTCAGTTATTTGTCTTTGATGTTAGGTTTGCTAACGTTGCTTTTAGTTTCTTGCCATACAATCCTTTTACCATACAACTAACAATTAATATGTACAGGAAATTAAAATGCGGAAAGTAAATCCTAGCTATTACAAGGCTTAGGGGAGGGGGATTATGTACATATCCAAAACTGGGAAAAAAATAAATAAAAGTCCTAATTAATTCTATTACATCCAGTAGACAGATACAATAATATGAATGTAAACACACGCGAAATGGAAAAGAGCGTCTAAAATATCCTAAGGTATAAGAATCTTTTTTTGTTTGTTTTTATTTTTGGGAAAATGATTTAATTAAAAATCCTAAGTCTATTTAGTTTTAAATTAAAGAAGGGGTTAAAATAATTGACTAATTAGTTACTAGAAGTAATTTTAATTGAAAAAAATGCTAACCTAATATTTTGTGATTCTTTTGATTTTTAAGGTTGATTAAAGCTAAAATAAAATAATGAAAAGACAAAATAAGGGGGTCGGGAAGTAAATAAAAACAGGGTGCAATCTACAAGACACAGGTCCGGATCGAATCAGAGGCCCAGGTTGCCCTTTTGATCTAGTGAAGAGGGCTACCGAAGGCGCATGATGGGTTGCCTGTTGGAGGCACTGGATCTGGATCAGATGGTGATGATATGATGGTTGTGATCGGTAAGAATAGAACTGACTATTTTTTAATGCTGGTTCGCATTTGCGTTTCACAAAATGTCGCGGTAAGCAAGAGTCGCCACAGTCTTTTATTTTCTCCAACAAGGAAAGGACAAAAGCACAACAAAATTCCTTTTCGAGATGTTTCTCGGGTTCAGGAGGTAGATTATAGAAAGGGAAGGTGTTAACACCCTTTCTATCTGTGGTTATCCACATGCTCTTAGGTACTTGCTCACTATGTTTTCAAAATGTTTTGCTTTTCTTGTGTTTGTGGGTTTTGAAAAGAGTTTTGTTTGAAAACTTCGATTTAACTCTTGTGTCTGTCCTCAAGAGTGTATGAAGTGTTGTTTGAAAACTTTTGTCAGAAAAGTGTAAGTGCGAAAAGTATTTTTTTTTTGAAAGAGCAAGTACCTGAGAACCTCTACCTACTCAAAAGAAATTAAGTTGTGTAAATATCCTTTAGACAGTACTATCCCACTATTGAGAAGTAGGTAGCACCGTCGTTGGAGTTTTCGGGTCAATTCGATTATGGGACATGTGATCACTAAAGCAATAGTAGGACGCCTTAGCGGTAACCCTAATGTCTTAGATCGTTTTTATCCGAGGCAACCGTTTCGAGGCAACTTTGATCTTTAGACAGGAGGGCGACCTCTAAAACACCCTATACTCAATGACCACGTCGAGGCAACCAAGTGAGGCGTACCCTAAGAGTGGCATGTGCGAGTGTGTCAGGTTTCAGTTATGTTATCTTTGTACATGTTATGGTGAGCTACGATTGATTTTAATTTAAGAAAGATCTTGACATGCATAGCCTAGTTAGCATACATCTAGCAATTAATAGTTGTGGAAAATAAACTAAGCTATTACAAGGCGTCGGGTATTTACATCGCCAAAAACAAACCCTTGAAAAAGTAAATGCGGAAAATAAATAAAAGCGATAAAAAGAGGTCCTAATTAAAGCTATTACATCCTCGGAGCAATTACAATTATATGGATCAAAAATTATGAATAAAAAATAATCACATGCGCGTGGAAAACTGGATCGGAGAGTTTTTAAGGTTTTGACCCTTTTTTGAGAAAGAAAGAGATTTTTATTATTTTTGCATTTAATTAAATTAAACCTAGACTAATTAATTAATTAAATAAAGAAAGATATTTTTTTTTGAGTTTTTTATGTTTTTTAAGGAAAAAATAAAAGACGGTCAAAAGTTATTAAAACCCTAATTCTATGTTGATTTTAAATTATTGCAAAAAGGTTAAAATTAACTTAATTAAAACTAAACTAATTAATTATTTATTTATTTACAAAAATAATGAAAGGGTGAAATTAATTTTAATAAATAATAATAAAAAATACTATATTTTAGTTTTCTGATTTTATTATGAAAAAATTAATTTGGTTAAGTAAGTAATAATAATAATAATTAATAATAAAACAATTAAATGAAAAATATAAAAGAAGAAAAAAGAAATAAACCCAGGGGGTGATGGGCCCAAGAGGAGGTGTGTTTTGCAACTTCCAGGCCCACTAACTCTCCAGCCTGTTTGACTTTCTGATTTGTCCACACGTGTGTTGACTAAGGACCATGATAGTCCTTCCATCTAGGCCATTGGATTTGAGTTTGAAGACATCTGGCGCTTGGGAATTAGAGGTATATGGTGGACCATCTTTTAAAACCTGCATGTGAACATACAAAGAAAAAAGGGAATAAATGTTTTGGGGGGACCTGGGATTCGAACCCAGGTCCCAAGGCTCATTGGACGCTCGCTCAACCACTCCACCACGCTGCCTTAATTGTTATGGAAATAAGAAGAAAAAATTATATATGAAATAAATGAATATGCCTGCAAAAATAAAAATAAAAGCGCGCTTTTCAAATAAGCCAACCAGACGATTACACATCATTGTCTTCAACCTTTTTTCTGCATATTTAGAATCAGATAGCGGGGGTTTTTAACCCCCACTACTTCCTGCAAGGAAAAATAACGATTAGAAGCACAGTGAATATAAATGTTTTGCGAGGTGTGGATTCCATTCGTCTTGGCCTCACGAATTCAACCCTATATCCTATTAGTCCCAATTTTTCCTGGATTGAAAAGCCCCATTTAAAAGCTCAAGAACCCTAAAAACTCAGTCATGGCATTCTTCGATTCATGGCGCTATGGTTCAATTAAATCATTCCATCAGCTTTGTTCAGTCTCTAGCAATGCAAATCAATCAAAAAAACATGTTAAATGCGCATGAATTAAGATATACAGTTTTGAATAGGAATTGCAAACCGTGAGATGGTATGTAGCGATTCCTTGAGCTTTGAAGCTGGAATTCGATTGTGAATCGTTCCCGGGACCTCCTGCAATATGTTTGAATGATCAAAACGCCTTGAATTGGCCTAGAATGCAAGAACAGGTTTTGACTTTTCTTGAAAATTCTTGAATTTGCTATGGCCGTTTCTGCAGCTTTCAATCGTGTTCTAGGGTATGGTTAGCTTGCATACATATAGGAGAATCAAATTAGGTCAAAGTTTTGGATCCAATCCATGTGCATTGATGTTTAAATCTTTGATTGAAAATCAAATATTCTTGATTTTTCATGATTGACCAATGTTGCCAAATTTTGATTTTTTTGTATCTTTGACTTGTGCACGAATTTTCCAGCATGTTTTGATCATATTTGCTTCACAAATTAATTTAAAAAATCAAATCTTCTATTTTCGTACAATTTAAATTAATTAAATGAATTAATATGTATTAAAAATCCAATTAATCAATAAAAATAAGAAAATAAATCCAATTAATCTTGGTGTGTCGTGCATAAGTCATGGGTGAAGTTTCAAGAAGAGATTTGAGGCCCATTAGCAAAAAGAAGATGTTTTGGGCAAAGTTGACTTTTGCAAATTCATGAAAATTTCCCAACTTCTCCAATGCACAACTTGCTCAATTTTGATCATATGACCATGTTCTTGGACATTTTGGAAAGCTCTTGAAGTCCTCTAACCAATGCCTTTGGTCCCATGTCATTTGGATTTACCAATCTCAAGTTATGGCCTTTGACTCAAAGTGTGCTTTTGTTGACTTTTGAAATTGATCTATAATGTAAAAATTGGTAACTTCTTGTGAGTGAATTTTCTGATCTTGGAGTGTGAAGATGGATTGTAGGAAATTGCATCCCCTTCAAAATGAGTATTGGATTGAATTTTTCTGACAAACCATGAAAACGTTATGCCCTGGTCAAGATACAGTTGACTTTTCTGCTGTCCAAAAATATTAACTTTTTGCACCTTGATGATTTTTGAGATATTCTTGTGGAATCATGATCAAGACTTGATCAAATGATGATTGTGGACTCAAAATAAGATGTTGACCAAAAATTCTGCCTTTTGACTGCAAAATGACCATTTTGCCCTTGCAGTTGACTGTAGGTCAAATGGGGCTTTTGATTGTGCAAATTGGCACTGTGAGTCTTGAAACTTGACATGTAGGTGCTTGAGAATGTATATAGGCCCATGAGATTTGATTGAATCATTGAAAACCCCAAATCTCTTGAGAGAACCAAAACCCTAATTTCAGCTGTCTTAGGAGGTGATTTGACTGTACACCCATTGAGCTAATTTGAGGATCATTCTTGACAAATCTTGAGAAATATGGGAGGGAAAATTTTGGGGTACAACAGTTGCCCCTGTTCAATCTTCTTAAACCTGAGGATGTAGATTGGCTTGCGTGCCTTTCGTGATCCGATGGTGGAAGATGATTGAACACTAAAGTGCCCAGAAATTTGCACTCGCATGGTGTAGTATCAGCAATGTGATGACGGGAATGGGCTTACAGATGCCATTTGGAGAGATGATGGAAAGGAGGATGGGCTTATAGATGCCACCTGGAGGTTGTTGGTTGGTAGTTGTCTTCATTGACGGGTTGTCTTCATTGACGGGTTGTCTTCATTGACAGGTTTGCATCAGAAAAATCTTTAGGAATCGACTTAGCTGATTTTGTCTCCATTGACTGTGTTCGGATCAGAAAAATCTTTAGGAATCGATTTAACTAGTTTTGTCTCCATTGACTAGCTTCAGAAAAATCTTTAGGAATCAATTTAACTGGTTTTGTCTCCATTGACTGGCTTTGCCTCAGAAAAATCTTTAGGAATCAATTTAACTGATTTTGTCTCCATTTACTGGATTTGTCTCCCTTAACTGGATTTGTCTCCCTTGACTGGATTTGTCTCCTTTGACTGAATTTGTCTCCTTTGACTGAATTTGTCTCCTTTGACTGCTGAGAACTTTAACTGTATCTTTTCTGAAAAGCAAAGGTCAGTCGTATGCAATGCATGATATGGATCAAGCAATGATGTTCTCAACATAAATGAGCATGTATCATGATGTATGAAAATGTGATGTTTTAGCTGGGGAAAATAAATCCCGGAGCTGCTGGAGAATAGAGTTGAGTTCTTCGTTTCCGCTGGGGATGATGAACGAAGATGATAAACTTGCAAGAGAGGATGACTCCGTTGGGGAATAAACTGGTGAAGAGATTACTCTGCAGGGAATTACTCTATGGGGAGGAGATGCTTTGCTGATATTTTAATGATAACTCCGCTGGGGATTCCGTTGATAAGCTCTATTGGGAATTTTGATGATGAACTCCGTTGGGGATAGAAAGAACTTCGCTGGGGATGATCTTTCAGTTGCAACTTGCTGAGGATAACCCAGTTAGACTCTTGTGGGGATAACCTTCTAAATATGGTTGGGGAGATGCATTTGTACTCTGCAGGGGACAAGCTTCCAGAATCTACTGGGGAAGATGATTCAACTCTGGCGAGGAAGCTTTTTTAGACTGCGCCGGGAAATGGCTCCACTGGGGGTATCTTGTATTCCGCCGGGGAACATTCTTATATTTCGTTGAGGAATATTAAGACTGTTGGGGATGCTTGCTGAGGAATATTTGTATGCTCCGCTGGGGGATATTAAGACCTACTGGGGATACCCAACTTCTTTAGGGCTGATGGTAGACCAACTCTGCTTGGGGAGAGTATTGCTGATTTGTTCATAGTTGCAAGTCTCAGTGGGGAGAGCTTCCACTACTGTCTTACTCTTGGGGAGTGAAGGTATCTCGGTCACATTCTTCAGCCGAACCTACCTTGGTACCTTGGTGGACAGAGCAACTAGATCGCTTAGACAATTCTTATTGCCCCTATTTTCGATGTCACCCGTAATTAGTCCTTTATTTCGCATGCAAATATTTATGAACAACAATTAATGTCAGATGCATATATCAAAAATGAACATTGGACGTTCTTTGCAAAACAAAACAGATAAAGGAAAAATAATTTGCAATTTGTCTGAAAAATGAACTTGTATTGATTTTGAAATTTGCTTGTAAATATGCGTTTTTGTACAAGAGGCTAACGTCTGTTGGCTCCTAAATTCGACACCCTTGTTTTTATTAATATCAGCCATTAAAGCTGAAGGATGATTTCGACCAGCTGGGTCTGTCGAAATGCCCATCAAAAGATGGCAATGTACTTAGAGAATTTCTTCTAAGTAGGAATCTTGTTGCCTTCGACGTCGAAGGTGCTTCTCGACGAAGGTGTTCGATTGTTTAGAGTGGAACGGTTTGAGATTCAAACGTTTGGAGGGAAAACGGTTCCCAGCGGTTACCAAGTGCAACGTGCCAAGATCTGGAGCGTCGAACGCTGTGAACGTGCCAAGTGGAGTCATCTCGAAGCAGCGTAACTTCCCGACGGTTACTTGGGATGTGTTTAGTATAAATATTAGTAGTTCACGCAGTTTTTCGCGTGTGTTCACAATTATATACAAGTCACTCATATAGATTCGAGTACCCAGCGTGAGAGAAAGAATTGTTGAGAATGTATGTGTGAAACATCACTTTTATTAATCAAAGTCATTTATTTTCCAGAAACTTTACTTTCTTTCTCCTTTACTTTTCCAGTCGAAGTCTTTCATTTCAAGCCTTTCTTTATTCTATCAAGTTTTCTTCTTCATGCAATTTACATAAACCTTCTTTATTTTCTTGTCATTCAATCATTATCAAACTTAGTCAAAACCCCAAAATCAACCATGTCTTAGGATCAATCTGATCGATCCTGCGAGTCACCAAATAAGTAACCTTTTGGAAGATCAGCGGTTGTTTACCAATTCCCACGGTAAACAAATTGGCACACCTGGTGGGACTGTGTGTTGATTTTGAAGTTTAACCTTTTTACACAGAATATCATCTTTTTCGAGAAGTATTGCATGTTATTGAGAAGTGGTAGAATATACACTAACAATACCAATACTTCCAGAGGAAGAGAAGCGATGGCGAATCCGCCAAACAACAACGAAATCCCACAAACGAATGTGGGAACAACGGTTATCCCAACCGTAAGTGAAGCGATAACCGCTGGTTCAACACCAGCAGTAACAGTCACAACAACGGGGCCATTACCTCCGTTCACTGGCCCCAGAGTGCCTTTAGGAACTCCCCCACCAAGGGGAAATCCAGGAACAAGGCCTTATGTTCCCCCAGGATTTATGACTGGCGGTCAAAATCGAGAACCACTCTATGGCATGCCAACGTCTGAATTGGCTAGCCTAACGAACGCTGCGTCCACTTTTTCAGACCCTTTAGTGAGTGCCTCTTCGCCACTCCAAGGTTCTGGAGTAGGTATGGCGAACAAAAATAGGACCCAACTCTTAGGAGGAACGTCCCAAGTAGCACATGGCCTTACAAATGCCTCGACGGCAGTCTTGAGGCAACAAATGGACGAAAGCAACCATGATATGGTTCAAATGTTGGCACAAACTTTAAGTACAGTGCTGAATCCTCTAATACAAAACACCACCCAGTCGAATCAGCAGATGACAGCGCAAATGACGCGTTTGGCTGATATCTTTGGGGTACCCCAACCTATTCGACAGCCCCAAAGGGCGCAAATAAGGGGAAACCAAGGTATACTCTTAGAGGAAGAAACCACTATCAACCAAGTCCAGCAGCCTGTCGAAGAAAACCTTAGGGCACGATTGGAACAGCCTGTCGAAGAACCTAGGGTTATAGCCCCAGAGGTAAGGTTAGTTAACAGAAACCAAAATGCTGACGAAGTGGTTCAGCATATCCAATACCAAAATATGGGTTTGGAAAATAATCTGGCAGCCATGATCGAAAGAATCATGACGCAAAATGGGATGAACATGGGCTTTCGTAGGCCCAATTTCACATCCCCACTGTCAGAATACGTGTTACAAACAGACTTACCTCCTAGATGTAAAGTCCCTAAGTTCACTAAATTCTCTGGGGACACGACAGAATCTACTGTCGAACATGTGGCGAGGTACTTAATCGAAGCAGGAGATATTTCAAACAACGAAAACCTGAGGATTAAGTACTTCCCAAGTTCTTTAACAAAGAACACATTTACTTGGTTTACAACTCTCCCCCCCAATTCGATCCATCATTGGACCCAGTTGGAGAGATTGTTCCATGAGCAATTCTACATGGGACAAACCAAGATAAGCCTGAAAGAATTGGCCAGTGTAAAGAGACGTTTCACTGAACCTATAGACGAATATCTAAATAGGTTTAGGTTGCTCAAAGCAAGATGCTTTACACAAGTGCCAGAACATGAGTTAGTCGAAATAGCCGCAGGCGGCTTAGATTATTCCATTAGGAAGAAGTTAGACACTCAATACCTGAGAGACATGGCCCAATTGGCCGATAGAGTTCGACAGGTAGAACGCCTTAAAGCTGAGAAAGCCAAGGCAACGAAAACTCATAAAATAGAGAGGATAGCGTATGTCGAGATGGATGACGAAGATCCATAGACCTTCGACGAAACTATAACCGTCGAAGAAGGCGAGGTCGATTTAGAGGAACTAAAACAAGGGCCACCGTACTCTTGCAAACTGTTAGTCCCCTCAAGTGGGAAAAATCCCACTGGTCCAGAAAGGACCAACGATAGGTTCCCCAAAAAGATTTATAGTTTTGATATTACAAAATGTGATGAAATCTTTGACTTGCTTGTAAAAGATGGCCAAATGATAGTACCCCCAGGGGTAAAAGTGCCTCCTCTTGATCAAAGAAAGAAGAGAGGCTTTTGTAAATATCATAATTTTCTGGGCCATAAAACGTCTCAATGTTTTCTTTTCAGGAATCTTGTGCAAGACGCTATCGAAGAAGGGAGGTTGAAGTTTGCTGATAAGACCCCCATGACTGTGGACTCTAACCCGTTGCAGGCTGAAGCCTATTATGCTGAACCTTCAGAGGTGAACATGATCGAGGCATCCAGAAGCCAGTCGAAGAGGCCAGGAATCACAATGGTCGAAGTCTCAAAGGACCATGTCAACATGCCAATCTTTGGCAGTTTTTCTGGGAATCTATCCAGGAAGACAATTGAAGCGGTCCAAAAGGCGGTCGAAAGCCCAAAGCTGGAGACAGTTGGAGCCCAAAAATCTGGAACAAAACCCAGTTCTCACTTGGCTGCAGTTCAAGGCCAGACAGAGGGCTTGGAGATTCAGATGAAGCAGTTGACTCTTGCCACCAAAGATACCATGAATGTCAACATGGTCGAAGTCTCTGAACCAAAAGCATCAGAGGAGGCCATGAGGCAAGAACAAGCCAACAAAACTGCTTTCCCTCGGGAAAATGAAAATCTGGCAGATTTCCTGCAAAGATGCCAGAAAAAGAAGTCAGAAGTGATGCTGTGTCCTCGATGCAGTTCAATCTTCGACAAAAAAGCTGCTGAACATATTCAAGGTGTAAGAGCAGCAAACAGGAAAAGGGAAAGTGTTGACACTCGACATGACCCCAGAAGAACCTACCAAAAAGGTTCAACTCAAGAAAAGAGGCCACTGACTTTCAGGCCTCCGACTAACGTACCAGTAGATACATGGTACAAAACATCTGGTCGAAAGAGGCCAAGCGAGGAAAGATGGCACTCCTTCGAAGTGCCAAGAGGTTCGTCTTTAACACATAAGAAAGAGCCTCAGGTTGCTACCCCTAAAGTGACCCAGGTGTCAAGCAACTACAAAGGGAAAAATCCCATGTCTCGATCTCAATGGAGGAGATACCAGAGGCGATGAAAAGCTGAGAGGGAAGCTGCTAATGAACCAAAGGCAGAATCCAGTTCAAATGTTCCTCAGAGAAAGCAAAGGAAACCTCTGGAAAGACAACCAGTAACCAATAGGCTAGTTTGGCCTAACCAGGGTGAAGTTGATAACGATGATGGTTCTGAGTCGGATGACACCTTAGATATCATGGTGAACATAGTCTCAGTTCTGCCCAGGGAGTTCAACCGCCAGGTGGAGGTCGAAACAAGCGATTGGGAAGTGGAGCAAGAAATGGCCAAGCATAGGCCAATGTGCTATTTCGTCATGGATAATGGCGCTACTGAAGAGCAGAATGGGTTCTTCGAACCACCTACAGAGGCGATGAAAAATCACCTCAAGCCTTTATTTATAAGGGCTAAACTCGAAGAAACCACAGTAAAAAAAATCTTGGTAGATTGTGGGGCAACCATCAACATCATCCCTCACTTTATGCTAAGAAAAATAGGCAAAAGTGATGAGAACATTAAGCCTCACAACATGGTCCTGTCGAATTATGAGGGCGGCATAGGGACCACTATGGGTGTGATCCAACTGGACATCAAGGTGGGATCTATCCTTCGACCAACTATGTTTATGGTCATATCGGCCAAACCTAACTATAATCTTTTGTTGGGCCGTGAATGGATTCATGGTGTTGGAGCTGTACCATCATCAATGCACCAGAGGTTACTACTATGGCGTCCTGATGGAATGGTCGAAAACATAGAAGCGGACCAAAGCTATTACTTGGGCGAAGTAAATCACCTAGGGCTGGCAGACTTCGACAAGAACCTGGCTCATATTGGGCCATGCCTAACACCTGACTTCGACTTGGCGCCAGCGCCAAATACTTTTTGTTCCCTATACCTGCACCCTGAGCATGGTTTTCAATGGGACAGAGAAGACTTGTCCCACATTGACTTTAGTGGGTTAACTGATATCCAACCAACTGGTTGGGGAAGTGAATTCAGTGACAATGACTGAGTCACAATCATTGCAGCGAATTTCGGCTTACGTAGCCGAAACAAAGATGATAACGGCTCTCGAAGCCGAAGTAAAATATATGGCCACACAGGCCAATGATCAACAGTTATCTTCTACAGGTCCTGGAAAGGACTTCGATCCAGAACCTCCTGATGCCATGCCAGAAGGGATGCAGGAACAAAGGCTCGACGCCATCTACGACGATGAGCCTTTGGGATTCGAAAAGGACCCCTTAGCGAATAACATCAAGATGCTAGCGTAGGATCCTTTAGAAGAAATCAACTTGGGCGAAGGGTTAGAGAAAAAGCCAACTTACATTAGCGCAAAAATTGACCCAGAACTCAGGTTGGAAGTAATCCAATTGTTAAAAGAGTTCAAGGACTGTTTTGCATGGGATTACGACGAGATGCCTGGTCTCGACAGAGGATTGGTGGAACTTCAGTTGCCAATAAAACCTGGGAAGAATCCAATCAAGCAAAGTCCAAGACGCTTCGCTCCAGAAATACTGTCGAAGATCAAAACGGAAGTCGAAAGACTGCTGAAGTGCAAATTCATACGCGTTACGAGATATGTCGAATGGATTGCAAACATTGTGCCAGTGATTAAGAAAAATGGTACATTGAGGGTGTGCATAGATTTCAGAGATTTGAATGCTGCTACACCCAAAGATGAATATCCTATGCCTGTGGCGGAAATGCTAGTCGATTCTGCCGCTGTCTACGAGTACCTGAGTATGCTTGACGGTTATTCAGGATATAATCAAATATTCATTGCTGAAGAAGATGTGTCGAAAACAGCTTTTCGATGCTCTGGGGCTTTAGGCACTTACGAATGGATAGTGATGCCTTTTGGCCTAAAGAACGCTGGGGCAACATATCAGCGAGCAATGAATTCTATCTTCCATGATTTTATTAACACTTTTATGCAAGTATATATTGATGACATTGTTATAAAATCTGTCTCCAGGAAGAACCATATAGACCACCTTCGACAATCATTCGAAAGAATGAGAGAACATGGTCTGAAGATGAACCCTTTGAAGTGTGCATTCTGTGTAAGAGCTGGAGATTTCTTGGGCTTCGTTGTCCACAAGAAAGGAATCGAAATCAATCAGAACAAGACGAAGGCAATTCTGGAAGCGAAAGCGCCAGCAAACAAAAAGGAACTACAATCTCTGTTAGGCAAGATAAATTTCTTAAGGAGATTCATATCTAACCTAAGTGGGAAAGCTCAAGCCTTTTCACCCTTACTTCGATTGAACAAAGAGGGATTCGAATGGGGGCAAGAGCAACAAGAAGCCTTCGACAAAATCAAAGGGTACCTCACAAAGCCACCTATTTTGGTGCCTCCTTGTAGCAACAGGAGTATGAGATTGTACATAGCTGCATCCGACAAAACTTTTGGAAGCATGTTAGCCCAAGAAGATGAAAATGGAGTCGAAAGACCCATTTACTATCTTAGTAGAGTTTTGAACGATGCAGAAACTAGATATAGCGAAGTTGAAAAATTGTGTATATGTCTGTATTTCTCTTGTACAAAGCTCAAACAATATATAAAACCAGTTGATGTGTATGTTTCGTCTCATTTTGATGTTTTCAAGTACATGTTGTCGAAACCCATCTTGCACAGTCGAATTGGCAAGTGGGCACTAGCATTAACTGAATACTCTTTGACCTTTATGCCTCTTAAGGCAGTGAAAGGACAAGTGGTGGAAGACTTTATAGTCGACCACTCAATTCAAGTTGAGAGTATTAATTATGTGGAGATAGAGCCTTGGAAATTCTACTTCGATGGTTCCAGCCATAAAGATGGAACAGGAGTAGGAGTCTTGATTATTTCTCCAGAAAAAATTCCAACAACATTCAAGTACAAGATATCAGGTTCTTGTTCGAACAATGAGGCTGAGTATGAAGCTCTAATTACTGGCCTTGAGATATTGTTGGAATTGGGGGCAACTCGAGTCGAAATAATGGTAGACTCAGAGTTAGTCATTAAGCAAGTCACAAAAGAATATAAATGCATAAGAGAAAATCTCATTATGTACTTTGTGATAGCAAATCGTTTATTGAAAAAGTTTGAAATGGTCAACATTCGACACATACCCAGATGGGAAAATCAAATAGCCAACGATTTGGCACAAATTGCATCTGGGTACAAAATTTCAAAAACGAGATTACAAAGAGCAATCGAAGTTCAAGAAAAGATAAAAGCAACTTGTCTGTCACCAACAGACTTGGAATCGACAAGACTAGGGTATGCTGATCAAAGTAACTTCGAAATTTCGTTCATAGACAATTTGTCAGAGCAAGATTGGAGGAAACCCATTGTGGATTATCTTCAAAATCCAGTAGCTTCGACAGAACGAAAAACAAAATATAGGGCGTTGAGTTACGTACTCATGGGTAATGAGTTATTTAAAAAGACGCCTGAAGGGGTATTGCTAAAGTGTTTAAGTGAAACCGAAGCATACATAGCCCTCTCGACTACGCACGCTGGAGCATGTGGGGCTCACCAAGTAGGCCATAAGATGAAATGGTTGTTGTTTCGACAAGGACTATACTGGCCTACCATGTTGAAAGATTGTATCGAGTTCGCCAAGGGTTGTCAAGAATGTCAAGTCCATACAGGCATCCAGCATGTACCAGCAAGCGAACTTCACTCGATAGTGAAACCTTGGCCCTTTAGAGGATAGGCGTGGGACCTTATTGGAGAGATTCGACCAGCATCATCAAAGAGCCAGAAGTATATATTGGTAGGCATTGATTATTTTACTAAGTGGATCGAAGCTATTCCTTTAGTCAATGTAGACCAAGAAAATGTCATTGAATTTATTCAAAAGAACATTATCTTTAGATATGGAATCCCTGAGACTATAACTACTGATCAAGGACCAGTTTTCACCGGTCGAAAGATGCAGGAATTCGCTCAGGAAATAGGCTTTAAACTCCTAACATCAACGCCTTATTATGCACAGGCAAACGGTCAAGTCGAAGCAGCGAACAAAGTAGTGATTGGCTTGATAAAAAAGCATGTTGGGAAGAAGCCAAAAAATTGGCATAAGACGTTAGACCAGATCTTGTGGGCCTGTCGAACGTCCCCAAAAGAGGCCATAGGTACAAATCCATATAGGCTAACTTTTGGTCATGACGCAGTGTTGCCAGCGGAAATTTGTCTTCAATCTGCAAGGGTTCAGAGACACCATGATATCCCCTCTGAAGTTTATTGGGATATGATGTTAGACGAACTAGTAGATTTAGACGAAGAAAGACTGCGCGCTCTCGACCTACTAAGGCTTCAGAAGAAAAGAGTAGAAGACTCTTACAATAAAAAAGTGAAACCTAAGGCATTCTCGCCTGGAGAATTAGTTTGGAAGGTGATTCTTCCCATGGATCGAAGGGATCGAAGCATGGGAAAATGGTCACCCAAATGGGAAGGACCATTCAGAATTATCCAGACTTTTTCTGGTGGAGCTTATGAAGTCGAAGAGTTAGGTGAAGATAAAAGACTCTTGAGAGTAAATGGCAAATATTTGAAAAAGTATAAACCTATGCTCCAAGAGATCAAAATAAATAGCAAGTAATGACTAAATTAACCATAAATAAGCCAAAATGGAAAATTTTATAAATTAGCCAAAATGGCGATACTGTCAAATACATATTACAATATGTGGTTAAAGGGCTGAGTCAATCAGAAGGGGATAGAATCTTTGAGTCGAAGGTACTTCGCCTGCTGCAACTCCAGTCTTTTGTTGCACAAGGCATTCGCCTGGGCAAGCTTAGCAATTTGGTCGTCGAAGGCTTGGGCTTTCTCAGCAAACTCTAGGCCTTGTGTGATTTCAGCTTGACTCTCGGTGTCTGAAACAGTCGAGAGAAGCTCCTCCTTGTGTTTAGTATTGGCGTTCATCTTGGCCTCCAGCTCTTCGATTTGCGCCTTTATGGAAGCATTGTCTCGATCTATGGCATCAATTTCTTCTTGCTTAGATGCCTTTTGCTTCGACAACTCTGAAATTCGAGAAGTCGTCTCTGCTACAGCAGTCCAGGCAGAAGAACTTTTGCCATATAACGCTTCGAGCTGGCTGTTGAATCCCCTCTGTCGCCGATAGTCTGCTGAGACTTGATCAATAATGGAGTATAACTCCATGATAAAGCTTGAAACCTCCGGAGTCACAGCGAGCAAGTCAACTGCATTCAAAACAGCTCCCAAACACGACGGAGCAGTAGGGTCCCCCTCCAAAGCTTTCATCAAATCTTTCTTGAAGAACTGAGCTTTGACCTTCATCAAAGCCTCATCAAGAGGAGAAGTCTCACTGGACTTCCCCGACTGAGTGGAAGCCTCCTGACTAATATCAGATGAACTTCCCTTGCTCTCGATAATGGCATTTAGATAGCCAATGGGATCAATTTTCTTCAAGAGTGCTAAGTCTTCTTTGGACCTATGCTTTGTCGAGGTGGTAACCTTTGCAGCAGCGTTGTCTTGGGTTTGAAGTTGTTGAGTAGCATTTGCCTCGACTTGACTCTCTTCGACTTGAAGTTCAGCAGTACCAGCATCAGTATGATCCCCTTCGTCATGTTGTTCCTCCGACAGATCAACCACTTGAATCTCCTTTGGTTGTTGTTCTTCTGTTTCAGCATTGGCTTCATCGTTCGCCAATTCCTTCTCTTGTGGCCTACTGAGTTCAGCAGAGTCTAGTGTTTCAGAAGTCTTTGGCGCTGAGCTTTCAGTGGTTTCCTGAAAAAGAAGACGAAGAATCTTCTAGTTTAGAAAGAGACATAATCGAACGCGAGCATCGACACCTGAGTTAAAAAAGGTCAAAGAAATTACCTACAGAGGAACTTCAGCCCCAGGGCTGGAATTGTCGCTTTCGACGGGTTTATTGAGCAAAACATTTAGTTCCTCCTCCGTTGGCTCTTCAATAATGACTGGAGGTGGCCTGGGTTTTCTCCCAGCAACCTTTATTCTGATTGTGGATCGAGTCTCAGGAGAAGGAACATCTTTCTTCAGTTTTCGCCTTTTAAGGGGAGCAGGGGGAGAGTCGTCTTCTTCGTCACTCCCAGATTCGACCGTCAGTGCAGGTCGTTTCTTGGGTGAGGGTGCCTAAAAACCAATTGGAGTTCGATTTAGATGCTACATCGAAAGTCAGAATGTTAAAACCAGAAGAAAATAATAAAAGTCTGGTTACCGGTGCTGAAGGTTTTTTCTAAGGACCTTCCCCCTGATGGCTTGTTGTAGTTTTCGCCGGTGCTATAATTTTCGCCGGTGGTGGAGGTTTTATCAAGGGACCTCCTTCCTGATGGCCTTCTGCAGCTTTCTTGGTTGTAGGCTTTCGAACAACTGAAAGAAGACAAGTTATAATTAACAGGCTACCAGTCGAAATGGAAAGATAAAATAATTTGGAAGAGTGAACTTACATTTCTTTATTTTGTCCAGGACTAGAACAAAAGACTTCTGAAGTTCGTCCACAAAGTCCTTCTCTTCGAAGAACTCTTCAGCGTAGTAACTCTTCCACCAGTCTTCGAAGGATGGTGAACAAAGAAAGTTAAGCTGATAGTCGAACAGTGAAAGGACTGTTCGACCAGCATACCTGCCGATATGCTTAGTGGCAGCGTCTTCAGTATAGTCGTTGCAAAAATATAACATGGATTTCTCCCTGGGAAAAATAGGAGAAGGAAGTGTTTGAATGATACCAAACTGTCGAGAGACCAAGTTTGGTTGATACGCGATCAAGCTCAAGTGAGTCTTGGAGCTTTTAAAGCGCAGGGGCATTATTCTAGGTGTGAGAAATGCTTCCCACATTATTGTATGTTCTTCGACCTGAGGGTCACCTGACGACTTAGGATGGGGCCTCGTGAACCATTCTGGACAAACCTTTCGTCGAGCAAAGGGAGCCATGGTCGAAACAAATTCTTTTCTTCTTGCAAACATCAAGACGAAGTTTGCAAAAGTTTGTTGAAGCTCCAGCCCATCTTCAGTCGAGGTCAGTAGAGCTAATCTGGTGCCTTCGATACGCCTATTTGCTATCTCAGGGGCTTGCTCATTTATATGAGTCTTCTGAGGTAAGAAAGACTCGAAAGTGGCATTGAGCCACAGCTGAAGTAGCCAAAAAGGTCCTGCAAGCAGCAGACTGGCTCTATTCTCGATGATCTTCAACAGAGTTGCTCCGCTGCTAATCGACTCGTACAGATTCGCTAAGATTAATTCTGCCAAACAAATATTTTGGCCATGGTGGAGTTGGGTGGCGAGGGTGACCATCTTCTTTGTCACCTGTAAAGACTTTGTGCAGAACACAAAGCGTGACAGCCATAGGGCTAGAAACGCGATATGCTCTACATCCGACACAGTGGTTGTCGACCTATCATGGTAATGGTTGATATAGGTGGTGTAGGTGGGTTTCGTAGCTGAGAATCCAATCTGATCCTCCGACATTTTCTCTGGGTCGAAATAATCCCCAGTGGGTCGAAGGCCAGTGATGGCAGCCACGTCGAAAAGCATGGGTGTTAGCATTCCACAAGGAAGGTGGAAAGTGAAATGAGTGTAATCCCAGAAAAGAAAGGAGGCTATCAGCATCTCAGGGGAGTAGTTGAGACCCGTCTTCGACAGCATAACTAGGTCGTATATCCCCAGGTGCTTCCAGATCGAAGCCTGGCTTTTTTCCATTTTTTCCAGCCAAGCACTGTAGTCAGGAGTGAGGCTAGGGCTAGACCTGAAAGCCCTAACACCCCTATTGAAGAAGCGAAGATCAATTTTCTCCTTAGCGGGATCTTCGTTATCCTCTGCATCTTTTTTAGAGCATCCAACAGGTTTGAGCTTTTCAACCACTGGAAAGAAGCTTTTGATCTTCATGGCTTCATCGATGCATGGGGTTAGCGGGCCAGACATGGCGAAGATTTGGTTGGAGTATCCAACCGGAATCATTAGTTGGTGTGAATAAGCTTCACGCTCAGCAGTTTCTAGGGGTTCAGGAACCCTTCGTTGGCCTGTAGGGGTAACTATGGGGACAGTTGAGAAGATCTTGGGTTTAGCATTTCTGGAAGGGATGTTAGAACTAGGAGCGGTAGAGGAACCTGAGACCATTGTTGATGTTAAGGTTGGAGATGAAGTGAAGAACAAGGTGTTTGCAAGTTTGCAGAGATTTTGTGTTCAAGGAAGTTTGAAGGCAGGATAGCGTGAAAAAGTCCCACAATGGGTACTTGGCGCTATTTATAGTGGTTGGGAAATCCCCATATTTGAGGCCATTTAATGTTGCAGAAGGTAGTGGGACACGTGGCGTCCCCCTGTTGACATAGCCGTTCTGCAGAAATGAAAGGGTGCAGCGTGCGCCCTCGTTTTTGGGAAATTGTCATGATGACAATTTGTGAAAAGACATTGGGCACGCTGCACGCCGTACTGAGGTGACGTCTTAGGTACGGATGAAATGATGGCTTTTTCTAGGGATTGTCAGTGGTTGGTAGAAGACAAAAAGTGCATAGTTTAATTTGTGACTAAGAATGAAAAGACAGGTGTCGAATGGAATTTCAAAGAATGCCTTTTTCTTTTCAGAGTCGAAATAAGGCATTCTTGGGGGGTAATTTGTTGGCTCCTAAATTCGACACCCTTGTTTTTATTAATATCAGCCATTAAAGCTGAAGGATGATTTCGACCAGCTGGGTCTGTCGAAATGCCCATCAGAAGATGGCAATGTACTTAGAGAATTTCTTCTAAGTAGGAATCTTGTTGCCTTCGACGTCGAAGGTGCTTCTCGACGAAGGTGTTCGATTGTTCAGAGTGGAACGGTTTGAGATTCAAACGTTTGGAGGGAAAACGGTTCCCAGCAGTTACCAAGTGCAACGTGCCAAGATCTGGAGCGTCGAACGCTGTGAACGTGCCAAGTGGAGTCATCTCGAAGCAGCGTAACTGCCCGACGGTTACTTGGGATGTGTTTAGTATAAATATTAGTAGTTCACGCAGTTTTTCGCGTGTGTTCACAATTATATACAAGTCACTCATATAGATTCGAGTACCCAGCGTGAGAGAAAGAATTGTTGAGAATGTATGTGTGAAACACCACTTTTATTAATCAAAGTCATTTATTTTCCAGAAACTTTACTTGCTTTCTCCTTTACTTTTCCAGTCGAAGTCTTTCATTTCAAGCCTTTCTTTATTCTATCAAGTTTTCTTCTTCATGCAATTTACATAAAGCTTCTTTATTTTCTTGTCATTCAATCATTATCAAACTTAGTCAAAACCCCAAAATCAACCATGTCTTAAGATCAATCTGATCGATCCTGCGAGTCACCAAATAAGTAACCTTTTGGAAGATCAGCGGTTGTTTACCAATTCCCACGGTAAACAACGTCCTAGTAAGAGAACGCCACTGGACAAATAGGATTTATACAATTTGTAAAAAGGAAAACAAAACAGCTATGTGAATAATCCCACTGGGTTCCAACTCTGATATCGCCTTTATGTCTTCAAGCATCTCATCACTTTGTTGCTTAGTTGGAGATGAAGCTGATTGACTGGTGCCGTCTGAGCCTGATAGTTGATACCAAAGTCTGGATGCGGGGTGATCCAATGAGACATAGTGTTACGCTTATCCCTAACTTTTGCCTGGACCGCCCTTTCGGGTTTTCAGTCCACCGGGATACCCATTTTTTCCTAAGCCGCCTTTTCAGGTTTTCGACTTGCCGGGTGTAAAGATTTTTTTTATTTATTTATTTTCATCCCTTATTTTTGCCCGAACCCTTTTGGTTCACCGGGAAGCCCTTATTTTTTCCTAGGCCAGTCGACCTAGCGGGTCTTTAATCATGCGTAGTATCTTTTTACTATGTCTGCATTGACGGGGTGAGGAAGGTCGTCACCATCCATGGTGGTTAGAATCATCGCTCCTCCTGAGAAGATATTCTTAACCACAAATGGCCCTTCGTATGTAGGGGTCCATTTGCCCCTGGGATCACCTTGAGGTAGAATGACGCGCTTGATTACCAGGTCCCCGACTTGATACTCTTGTCGTCTGACTTTCCTGTTAAATGCCTTGATCATCCGTTTTTGGTACGTCTGACCATGACAAATAGCAGTGAGTCTCTTTTCGTCGATTAGGTTTAGTTGATCAAGCCGGGTCTGGATCCAGTCATCTTCGCTTAAACCCGCATCCTTCATGATCCGGAGAGAGGGTATCTGAACTTCAATGGGCAGGACTGCCTCCATGCCATATACCAAGGAGTAGAGTGTTTCCCTTGTTAACGTCCGTGCTGAGGTATGATACCCATGAAGACCAAATGGTAACATCTCGTGCCAATCTTTGTAGGTCACTGTCATCTTCTGCACAATCTTCTTAATGTTCTTATTAGCAGCTTCTACAGCCCTGTTGTACCCCAAAATTTGCCCTCACATTTTTCCACAAGAAATCTCAGGTTCAGGCGTTTCCTGATTTTTCAAACTGGCTCATGAATCGGACAAACGGACTTTTCTCGTCAGTCAAGCAAAATTAGGGTTTTACTGTTTTTCATGGCTCTAGAACAGTTCACACAGTTAGCTTAGGGTTTTGGTTGATTTTGGCTCAATTGTGATCAGGCGAATGTTCGTTGGCATTTAATCAGGAATTAAGGTTTTATGGGCATATTCTCAGAAAGATTAAAATTCCACAGCACTTTGCACATTATTCTGAGATTCGGTTTGTATTCGCATTGTTTTGATTTAATCAGCAAAAGAGGCAGTTGGTTTGAATTCACGTTGTTTTTGAGCCAGTCAAAAGAAATATGCAGTTTGGATTTACAGTGCTTGGTAAGAAATCAGTAAGAAAGGATTGCGTCTGACCAGTTATGCGTTTGACTGTGCGTTGCTTTGGATGATGGAGACGTCAAGTTCATTTATTTTGATCAACGAAGAATCAATGTTTAGTTGATTATTTATGGTTCTAAGAATTAAATATCTGGAATTTAATTTTCATTTATTTTGATTTAAGGAACCACGAATAATAAGTAAATAATTGAAAAGGAATTGAAAAGAATTAAATGAATCAATAGAGTTTTTATTTCATATTTAATATTTGTTACAATTGTTATTTGGATACAAGTATTTATTTACGAAGTATTTAAAATAATAATAGTTTACAATAATTAAATTGAAAATAAAAACTATCCTATTTTTTCTAAACATTTTTCTAAGTCCCTAATTCTTCATTCTTCACTTCGCTCCGGTGCTCCATTTTTCATCTGCAAAAAGAAAATAGAAAAGTCAAAAAGCAGTTAAATTGAAAAGATAGATAAAATTTGCAGTCATCATTAAGGGCCACTGATTGGGATCAGTTAACCCTCTCTGCAAATCACGGGATTTCTCCCGGTTCACAAAGAGGGAAGAATTTTATTCATTTAATCATGAATGCAAAATGTCAAATGCATAAATTCAAAATGTCAAACTGCATAGTTCAAGTTCAACCAAACTGAAAAAAATCCAAAATGCAACTTTCTGTCAAAATCCAAAAGGGACAAATTACTGCACAAAGATATCAAAGAAGATAAAGAAGTACAACTTGATGTCAAAAAAGCCAAAGTCTATTCAAAGCTGTCAAAGAAAAGATAAAGAATGCAGAGGAAATATTTTATGCAAGCAAAACTCTTTTATCATCATTTCCCATCAGGATAGCCCTTTCAGAAAAAGTACAGAAAAGAAACATATTATAACATATCCAACTGTACTGAGAGAGAAGGTTAGAGAGATAAGAAGCAGGGAGCAGGTTTTTAGGCTTAGAGGCATAGATAGAAAGATATACAAAAGAACTGAAGACAGTTCAAAAGAGAGGCAGAATTTTCACAAAAGAAAAGATATAGAAAACCTGCTAAGTCTCAAACCTGAAGCACAGATAACCTGCTATCAAGCACCCCAACCTGCCTAAAGCAAGCCTGAAGTCTTACGTGCATCATTCAAAAACATATACAAACACACAACCTGCGTTGGCTCAAGACCTGAAAAAGCTAAGAGCCTTACCAGTTTCAAAAACCCACCATACTGTCAAACTCCAACCTGCTAAGAACCTGGAGTAAAAAACCTACTATTGCATTTCTAAAAAAACAGTCCAGAAAATCATGGCCTAAGCAACCCCTGCCTAAGCCATCAACCAAAAGCCATACCAACATAACCTGCATCAGCCTTACCTAAACTCGAACCTCAGGCCTAAGCAAAAACACCATTTCCAAACCCAAACACCAGGCCCTCAGTAAGCACACATCATTGGGCAATCAACATAAGCAATAAAGCAACACAAGAAGGCAAGTTCAGGGCAACTGTAAGAGAAGAGGAAAAGTAGTAGGCCACTCAAAGCAAGCCTCAGTAAACACATCAATGGCCAACACAAACTATCAAACTCAGGGAAGCAACAAAGATAACAAGCATACAGTGGCATAGAAGAAGAAGAAAGAGGTGAACATCAAAAAGGGTTTTCAGTCAATATCATCACAAAACCCTAAAAAATGGTAAAGAGGTGAAGATACCAGTTAAAGCTCTCCTCGCACAATCCCTTCACCGGGCCTCCGCCTCAACGCCTCCCAGTTCCGGTTCCTCTTTCTCCGTCCCCAAGGGTTAAGGTAGTTTTTCGTTCCTTTTCCTTAATCTCAATAACAAACAATAATAAGCATGTGAAATCAGAGGCGAAATCAGAAGTCAAACTAAGCATGCAAAGGAAAATTTAGTGAAAACCCTAATGCGTAAAGAAGGCGAAATCGTTACCCTTTTCCGATGTGATTTGGTCCAACCATGAAGAACGAAGAAACCGGAGGTGGCGCTGGGTGGCTCGGCAATTGGGATGGAAATTGCATTCAGCGGCTAATCGGAGAAGACAAAGTGGAACGACGGCACTTCTGTTCGCTCAAACCCTAAGCATCCAAAAAATGAAACAATATTCAATAACCCTAAAACATTGTCATTCTGAAACTTTGGGCCTCGCCCATTCTCATGACCTAAAGCCCAATGAACTGCTTAAACACACCCCTTCTTCTAGCGCCACACAGACATTCTGCTTGGGCCAGTGTAAACCTTTATGGCCCATTCAAACTCCCAAACCCCTTTTTAGAATATAAAACACCTTATTTGCTTTTATTAATATAACTTTCTTTTTAACATAATTATCATTTTAAACACAAATATATATTTTTTCCTCTAACTCAAAATATTTTCTTTCAATTAAAAAGCTCTTGTATAAATACATATACCTATTAATGTATAAGAGATAATTCTTAAAATAATACTAAGACATTAATACATAAAATACCTAAAAATACATTTTTTTACATTTTTTAATATACACAATATAATTGAAAGCATTTTTCTTTTCTTTTAATTAAAATATATCTTTGTACATAATAGATAAATACATTTTTTCTAATATTAAATTCTTAAACACTTAATTAAAACACTTTTTGTATATAATAAACAATGATCCATTTTATACATAATCTAATTAGAATTTAAGGCATTTGATTAAAACATTTCTTTTCGTACATATTAAAAGAAATACAAGATTACTAATTAAACAAATAAGCATTTAAATTATTTAAGTCAAAACAAATACCTTAATACATGTTCAATTTCACATCATCGCACATGTAAATAATCACTTACACAATACATCTCATACTTACACAATACATTCACATTGCCCCTATACACATTTGCTTATATATTGATATTCATTATTTACATTTGATCGCAAATTCGATTTGGTTGTAACTTATTGGATACTATAAGTCTCATCCCTATTTGTGAATATTGTACCCCCACTCCCGGATACTTATTTTGTAATAGCGTAGATTTTACATTTTCGCAATTTACCGCTTTTAATTATACCATGGTTAGACCTAGGGTTTGCATGTACATAAAATCAAACGCTAGATAACCTAATACAAGACAAATACATGAAATCAATATACAATCACACTTGCACCCTCTAGGGTAATCCCACATGTTGCCTTCCAAAATGGGCCATGCTTGCACGTCGAGAATCTTTGGCAAAACAAAATCAAAATGATCATAAGTCCCTCGAAATGTTGCCTAAACAAATGATCAAGTCCCTCAAAGCAAATTTCCAAAGACACTTGGCACCATTGCATTCATGGTTCATACGATGACCCGCGCCCGTCCCGAACAAACTTCCTAAACGCGAGATTGCCCACCAAATTCAATGGTGGAACAAAATTGTTAAAAAGGGGTTAAAACATAACAAAAACCTTTGAGTACAATAGGGTAGACAAAACTCTTAGTTACTTGAGATCAACTTGCAAAAACACCTGCCTTCTTTTCAAAAACCACAATCCATGACACTTTCAAAACAAACTCTCAAAACATTTTGAAACATCTTTTCGAAAAGATACACGCCTTTGTAAAATATTCGAGTAAAGAATTGTTACAAGGTTAGCCTAAGACAAGGCATCTTCTTCCAAAACATTTTCAAAAACACTCACACATACACCATTTTCAAGCAATCAAAAATCAAGGCAAGTGATCTAAAAAACCAAGTAACTAAGAGCCCATGGATAACCATGGATGAAAAGGGTGCTAATACCTTCCCTTTTCATAATCTACCCCCCGAACCCACGAAATATCTCAAAAGGTTTTTGCTGTGCTTTTTTAACCTTTCCTTTAGGATAAAATAAAAAGTCGGTGGCGACTCTTGCTCAATCGCACAAGTGCGAAAACAAACGCAAACCTCAAGTCAGTTCTCCCACCGTATCACAGAACTGGCGACTCTGATGGGGAAGAATTTTTAAAGTGGGGTTACCTTAGGGTTTAGATCACCTTTATTTTCAATTGATTGCTTTGTTTGCTTTTACATATGTGGGCTTTGTATCGGAGTTTTATAGATCCTAACCCGGATCTGGGGGAAACCTTTTTAGGTAGCATAATCTGCGAGGGACTTGTCCGGGGTATACCGACATGGGTGAAGCAGTGGATACGTTGGTGTGGCATCTTGGTCTGTACCGATATCCCTCGTGTTGAAACGGGGAGAATATGGGTCTTCCAAGGAGTCATTAAGCACCAACCGACCTTAGAACCCTAAATTGACCCAACTTGGCCATTAGAACAGTAGCAGTATGCTACGCTCATTGAGGCTAAACTCTCGTGATGGTTCTGGCCGCGAGAAAAGGTTGCGATGCTGGAGTTATGACCGATTGAGGGTAGCCAATGATTTGAGATCCTCTAGAACCCGGTTACTTTTGATAGGACAGGTTTTAACCAACGAACTGAAAGAGGGTAGTACCTGAACCTCATGCAAGCCTAAAGCTAAGGACTTGTTTGCTTTGTGTGAATATGTTTGCCTGTATATACACTCACTTGCTTGTGCATACATGTACATAACATCATAACATCATACCATAGCATTTTCAATAACCATTTCAAGGATCTCGAGGGTTCTTTGGATGCAGGGTTACGTTGAACTAGACGTCTATCAAGGGGCAAGAGGTTTCTCCTCTAACCAATCCAGTCAAAGATCAAGAACAACAACTCGAATCAGTGGCTATGACCCACTCGACATGGTGAGCTTGATTCTCGTGGAAAGACATCCACCGATACAAAGCTCTCCAATCAAAAGTTCAAGTACAACAACTTGAATCAGTGGCTATGACCCACTCGACATGGTGAGCTTGATTCTCGTGGAAAGACATCCACCGATACAAAGTTCTCCAATCAAAAGTTCAAGTACAACAACTTGAATCAGTGGCTATGACCCACTCGACATGGTGATCTTGATTCTCGTGGAAAGACATCCACCGATACAAAGTTCTCCGATCAAAGATCAAGTGCAACAACTTGAATCAGTGGCTATGACCCACTCGACATGGTGAGCTTGATTCTCGTGGAAAGACATCCACCGATACAAAGTTCTCCAATCAAAAGTTCAATTACAACAACTTGAATCAGTGGCTATGACCCACTCGACATGGTGAGCTTGATTCTCGTGGAAAGACATCCACCGATACAAAGTTCTCCGATCAAAGATCAAGTGCAACAACTTGAATCAGTGGCTATGACCCACTCGACATGGTGAGCTTGATTCTCGTGGAAAGACATCCACCGATACAAAGTTCTCCGATCAAAGATCAAGTGCAACAACTTGAATCAGTGGCTATGACCCACTCGACATGGTGAGCTTGATTCTCGTGGAAAGACATCCACCGGTGCAAAGTTCTCCAATCCAAGAGCAAAGTTCAACCTCTAACATTTTCTTGTGTTTACCCCAAGAGATCCTTGAAAGTATGCATCCACATATCATGCATTGCATTTTGACAGTCTTTCCTTTTTCAGGTTTCCTTACTCTCCTGTTGTTTATTTCAGTAAGAGATGGCTCTAGAAAGGTCTGTCAAAGACATCCAAGACCAGACTGCTCAGCTGCAGGAGATGTTCCTGAACTTGTCTCTGGGGCAAGATGAGATGAAAGCTCTCCTCACCAAGGGCTTGGAGAATTCCAACAATACTAGGAATGATCAGCTTGCGGAGCTGCAGTTTGATCTGACAACACTGAGGACCCAAGTGATGGGACAGTTGGTGGGCCAGATGGCTCTCATCCAAGACCTATCTCAAAGACAAGAGGAACTCAGAGTTCTTGTCCGCCAACTGCTTCCAAACAACCAACTGGGGCAAACATCTGGGGTTGAAGAGCAAGTCACCGCTCAACCTCCATCCACTCGAGAAGACAAGGGGAAAGTTCCTTTGCTTGCTTCAGGGTCACAAGCCCATCAACAACCTCGCCAGCGTCAACGGGGTAATCGGCGTAAGCAAGAAACGTCGGGAAGACAGTTCACGGAGACTGAAATACCATCATTCTTTATACTGAAGCGTTTGTTGGAGGTCAACTTGCTTACCGTAAAGGACCCTCCTCAGAAGCTCAATACCTCCTCTCCTAACTATCATCCCGACGCATTCTGTGTTTACCACTCCTACAGCCCGGGACACGACACCAACGACTGTTGGGCCTTGAAGAACAAGATTCAAGATCTGATCGACATTGGGGTGCTGGAATTCATGCCAGACGGTGAGATGAAAATCTTCCGTTAAAGGGTTCTCCACTTGAAGTGACGAAGCTCAAGCTGAAAGACTTTTGCTCCTTTTTGAATTTTCAAAGTTGTAATTTCTTTTGCTGTCAAACAATTATCTGTTGATGATAAACTTTGTTTTCATTAATGCATTGCATATGTTTGTCTTGAATTCATCCATTCGTTTCACTACTCTGATGCTTTTCTTTATGATATTTGACTCTTGATAAAAAGTTGTAAGCCTTTAGAGGGAGGATGATGAAACAATACCATGATCTTATACAATATGCTTTTGAACAGACCTTGCTGATGATGTACAGGCGTTTCTTTCAATTCCCAAACACTGGAGTTATAAGGAAGTTAATCCCTAGTCAACCCCTTCGAGCCAAAGAAGTAGGAGTTTTCTGTTCTAAACAATCAAAACCTTTGATATAAACCTGGGGCGGGGTAGTATCTCAGTTAATTCGAGAGAAAACGCGCATTGAAGTCGCAAACTCTCAGTTCGTAATACAACGAACGACGTCAAAAAAGAAAGCGTTCCTTTGGAATCAAAAGACAGGGGTGGTTCCCTATCACATAGACAGTCAATCTCTCAAAAGAGAAAAGCCCGCTGAGCCAAAACCTATAAAGGAGGCTTAAGAAAGCTGGGGCATCCCGCTGACAGTAATCCCGGAAAACGGTAACAGTCAGGCAAAAGTTAGGGATAACAAATCAAAATCAAAATAGTGAGGTCATTACAAAATCCTCAACAACATGAAAAGTGTTGAAAAAGAAAAAGGAGATGATGACTGTCTCCCCAAATTCAACTGGTGAACCATTGCCCAAAAGTCGTTCCAAACTCAAAACAGAGTATGACGCAGTTAACTGAGCTTAGGTTGAAGGACATCACGAAGAGCGGGTGGGTCCAAATATACTTTGAGCCTTTATCCTTTGTTTCTTAAAACGTGAACCAGGCTACGTTACAACCCTTTAAAAGTCCTAATTGAAGCATGGGTTAGTTCGAAAGCATACTGTTACAAAAGGTATCCTGACTCCTGTAGGGCTTTGCTCTAAATCTTGTGTTGATCTGTCTTATAAAAAGATCTCTGCTAAAAACGCATTTTTCAAAACTTCGAGACAAACATAAACTTTGCATTATTTGAATATCTCTGTCTGCATTTGGCTTTTTGTTTGACAGCAAAGAAATTCATACAGCGAATGTTCGGAGGAACGAAAACTCTCTTAGTAAGTCAAAATCACTTCAAGAGGATAACACTTCCATCAAATCCCCTTATCAACAAGGGGCATGACATAGCACAATTCAATTAACCTGGGGCAGTCCAGTCAAGGTCCAACAGATCTTTCAAAGTTCAGTTAACCTGGGGCAGTCCAGTCAAGATTTCAAGAAATCTCTCAATATGCAGAGTAATCTGATTCAAGACTCCTTCTTCACCACTTGGGGCATTCGAATGTCGAAAGTGTTCAACAAATCAACTATTACATTTCCAGATTCGATTCCTGTATCCAGCCAGGGCACATCTGTTGACCACATTTCCAGACTCGATTCCTGTATCTAGCCAGGGCACGTCTGAAGAGTTTGAAGATTCGATTCCTGTATCCAACCAGGGCATATCTATCAACTATCACCTTTCCAGATTCGATTCCTGTATCCAGCCAGGGCATGTCTGAAGAATTCCAGATCAACACCTGTAACAACCCAGGAAAACATCTGTGAACGACCGATTGTAGACCAACACCTGTAATAAGCCAGGAAATTATCTACATCACCACTTGAGGCATTCGAATGTCAGAAGTGTTCAAACTGATGCAGTTTTACACGAGCTCATCATCAAGAAACCATACACCAGTTCCTCTTCAAGACTTCTGAAAACAGTTTACGGATTCTTCCCAACAACGGATGTTAATCTATCAACTTGTTCAGACTCTTCTCAATCGTTGAAAACAGTTTACGGACGCTTCCCAACAACGGACACGACTCTATTGCTGATTCAACTTCAAGACTTCTGAAAACAGTTTATGGATTCTTCCCAACAACGGATGTTAATCTATCAGCTTGTTCAGATGCAACCTTTGAAATTAGTTTACGGACGCTTCCCAACAACGGACGCGGCTCTATTGTTGATTCAACTTTAAGACTTCTGAAAACAGTTTATGGATTCTTCCCAACAACGGATGTTAATCTATCAGCTTGTTCAGATGCAACCTTTGAAAACAGTTTACGGACGCTTCCCAACAACGGATGCTGCTCTATTGCTTATTCAATCTCAAGATTTCTGAAAACAGTTCACGGGTTCTCCAAGTAACGGATGTTAACCTATCGCTTGTTCAGATTCTTCTGAAGCTAACTCCACTCAGAGTCAAGCTTCATTATCTCCAGTAAAGCTAAAACTTCAAATTATCAATCCCTAGCGGAGCCAGACCATTGAACCTTCTCCCCACAGAGTTTTGGAGAGGGCAAATCTTGAGTTCCCCAGTGAAGTCGCCAGAGTTACTTCCTACCAAGCTGAAGATTCTCAATCTTACCACCCTAGCATAAGCCTATTAGATTGGAACTCCCCAGTAGAGGTCATCAGGAATTCTCTTCCCCAGCAGCAGCCAAGGATTTGTTTCCCCGGCAGCAGTCAAGATGCTTTTATCTTCAGCCATCTCGGATTCATTTATCCTCAGCAAGATAGTTCATCAGCTTACATGCGCATTCATCACATTCATGTCATAAACATTGATGTCACATACATTGCATCATGCATCATAACATTGCATACGGCTAACCCTTTACTTTTCAGGTAAGAGCAGTCGACAGACACAGATCATCTCCCGAGATTCATCCAGAAATAGTTCAGATGTGACCCAGACACGACGACGTTCTGATACTTATTCCGGATCCATTCAAACGCATCATCAGGAAACCCTACACCGTTTCCTCTTCAACTTCAAGACTTCTGAAAACAGTTTACAGATTCTTCCCTACAACGGATGTCAATCTACCAACTTGTTCAGACTCTTCTCAACTTTTGAAAACAGTTTACGGATTCTTCCCAACAACGGATGTCAATCTACCAACTTGTTCAGACCCTTCTCAACTTTTGAAAATAGTTTACGGACGCTTCCCAACAACGGATGCCACTCTATTGCTCACTCAATCTCAACTCCTGAAAATAGTTTACGGATTCTCCAGACATGGACGTCAATCTGTTGCTTATTCGGACCCCTAATTCAGAGATGTTCCAAAACATGGATGCCCTTCTGATACTTGCCCACTCACTTTTGACATACAGTTCAACATGTCCAGATGGCATCTATAAGCCCATCCTCCAACCAGCAGTCACCAGATGGCATCTTTAAGCCCATTCTCAGATGGCATCTCTAAGCCCATCCCCCGACAAAATTCTATCGCACCAGATGGCATCTTTAAGCCCATCACCAAATGGCATCTTTAAGCCCATTCACCTCCACCATCATATCGCCGAGTGCAAATTTTCTGGGCACTTTAGTGTCCAATCTTCTTTTACCTTCAAGTCGCGAAAGGCAAACTTGCCAATCTAACTCTTCAGGTCCAAGAAGATTGAACAGGGGCAACTGTTGTACCCCAAAATTTGCCCTCACATTTTTCCACAAGAAATCTCAGCTTCAGGCGTTTCCTGATTTTTCAAACTGGCTCAAGAATCGGACAAACGGACTTTTCTCGTCAGTCAAGCAAAATTAGGGTTTTACTGTTTTTCATGGCTCTAGAACAGTTCACACAGTTGGCTTAGGGTTTTGGTTGATTTTGGCTCAATTGTGATCAGGCGAATGTTCGTTGGCATTTAATCAGGAATTAAGGTTTTATGGGCATATTCTCAGAAAGATTAAAATTCCACAGCACTTTGCACATTATTCCGAGATTCGGTTTGTATTCGCATTGTTTTGATTTAATCAGCAAAAGAGGCAGTTGGTTTGAATTCACGTTGTTTTTGAGCCAGTCAAAAGAAATATGCAGTTTAGATTTACAGTGCTTGGTAAGAAATCAGTAAGAAAGGATTGTGTCTGACCAGTTATGCGTTTGACTGTGCGTTGCTTTGGATGATGGAGACGTCAAGTTCATTTATTTTGATCAACGAAGAATCAATGTTTAGTTGATTATTTATGGTTCTAAGAATTAAATATCTGGATTTTAATTTTCATTTATTTTTATTTAAGGAACCATGAATAATAAGTAAATAATTGAAAAGGAATTGAAAAGAATTAAATGAATCAATAGAGTTTTTATTTCATATTTATTATTTGTTACAATTGTTATTTGGATACAAGTATTTATTTACGAAGTATTTAAAATAATAATAGTTTACAATAATTAAATTGAAAATAAAAACTATCCTATTTTTTCTAAATATTTTTCTAAGTCCCTAATTCTTCATTCTTCACTTCGCTCTGGTGCTCCATTTTTCATCTGCAAAAAGAAAAGAGAAAAGTCAAAAAGCAGTTAAATTGAAAAGACAGATAAAATTTGCAGTCATCATTAAGGGCCACTGATTGGGATCAGTTAACCCTCTCTGCAAATCACGGGATTTCTCCCGGTTCACAAAGAGGGAAGAATTTTATTCATTTAATCATGAATGCAAAATGTCAAATGCATAAATTCAAAATGTCAAACTGCATAGTTCAAGTTCAACCAAACTGAAAAAATCCAAAATGCAACTTTCTGTCAAAATCCAAAAGGGACAAATTACTGCACAAAGATATCAAAGAAGATAAAGAAGTACAACTTGCTGTCAAAAAAGCCAAAGTCTACTCAAAGCTGTCAAAGAAAAGATAAAGAATGCAGAGGAAATCTTTTATGCAAGCAAAACTCTTTTATCATCATTTCCCATCAGGATAGCCCTTTCAGAAAAAGTACAGAAAAGAAACATATTATAACATATCCAACTGTACTGAGAGAGAAGGTTAGAGAGATAAGAAGCAGGGAGCAGGTTTTTAGGCTTAGAGGCATAGATAGAAAGATATACAAAAGAACTGAAGACAGTTCAAAAGAGAGGCTGAATTTTCACAAAAGAAAAGATATAGAAAACCTGCTAAGTCTCAAACCTGAAGCACAGATAACCTGCTATCAAGCACCCCAACCTGCCTAAAGCAAGCCTGAAGTCTTACCTGCATCATTCAAAAACATATACAAACACACAACCTGCGTTGGCTCAAGACCTGAAAAAGCTAAGAGCCTTACCAGTTTCAAAAACCCACCATACTGTCAAACTCCAACCTGCTAAGAACCTGGAGTAAAAAACCTACTATTGCATTTCTAAAAAAACAGTCAAGAAAATCATGGCCTAAGAAACCCCTGCCTAAGCCATCAACCAAAAGCCATACCAACATAACCTGCATCAGCCTTACCTAAACACGAACCTCAGGCCTAAGCAAAAACACCATTTCCAAACCCAAACACCAGGCCCTCAGTAAGCACACATCATTGGGCAATCAACATAAGCAATAAAGCAACACAAGAAGGCAAGTTCAGGGCAACTGTAAGAGAAGAGGAAAAGCAGTAGGCCACTCAAAGCAAGCCTCAGTAAACACATCAATGGCCAACACAAACTATCAAACTCAGGGAAGCAACAAAGATAACAAGCATACAGTGGCATAGAAGAAGAAGAAAGAGGTGAACATCAAAAAGGGTTTTCAGTCAATATCATCACAAAACCCTAAAAAATGGTAAAGAGGTGAAGATACCAGTTAAAGCTCTCCTCGCGCAATCCCTTCACCGGGCCTCCGCCTCAACGCCTCCCAGTTCCGGTTCCTCTTTCTCCGTCCCCAGGGTTAAGGTAGTTTTTCGTTCCTTTTCTTTAATCTCAATAACAAACAATAATAAGCATGTGAAATCAGAGGCGAAATCAGAAGTCAAACTAAGCATGCAAAGGAAAATTTAGTGAAAACCCTAATGCGTAAAGAAGGCGAAATCGTTACCCTTTTCCGATTTGATTTGGTCCAACCATAAAGAACGAAGAAACCGGAGGTGGCGCTGGGTGGCTCGGCAATTGGGATGGAAATTGCATTCAGCGGCTAATCGGAGAAGACAAAGTGGAACGACGGCGCTTCTGTTCGCTCAAACCCTAAGCATCCAAAAAACGAAACAATATTCAATAACCCTAAAACATTGTCATTCTGAAACTTTGGGCCTCGCCCATTCTCATGACCTAAAGCCCAATGAACTGCTTAAACACACCCCCTCTTTCTAGCGCCACACAGACATTCTGCTTGGGCCAGTGTAAACCTTTAAGGCCCATTCAAACTCCCAAACCCCTTTTTAGAATATAAAACACCTTATTTGCTTTTATTAATATAACTTTCTTTTTAACATAATTATCATTTTAAACACAAATATATTTTTTTTTCCTCTAACTCAAAATATTTTCTTTCAATTAAAAAGCTCTTGTATAAATACATATACCTATTAATGTATAAGAGATAATTCTTAAAATAATACTAAGACATTAATACATAAAATACCTAAAAATACATTTTTTACATTTTTTAATATACACAATATAATTGAAAGCATTTTTCTTTTCTTTTAATTAAAATATATCTTTGTACATAATAGATAAATATATTTTTTCTAATATTAAATTCTTAAACACTTAATTAAAACACTTTTTGTATATAATAAACAATGATCCATTTTATACATAATCTAATTAGAATTTAAGGCATTTGATTAAAACATTTCTTTTCGTACATATTAAAAGAAATACAAGATTACTAATTAAACAAATAAGCATTTAAATTATTTAAGTCAAAACAAATACCTTAATACATGTTCAATTTCACATCATCACACATGTAAATAATCACTTACACAATACATCTCATACTTACACAATACATTCACATTGCCCCTATACACATTTGCTTATATATTGATATTCATTATTTACATTTGATCGCAAATTCGATTTGGTTGTAACTTATTGGATACTATAAGTCTCATCCCTATTTGTGAATATTGTACCCCCACTCTCGGATACTTATTTTGTAATAGCGTAGATTTTACATTTTCGCAATTTACCGCTTTCAATTATACCATGGTTAGACCTAGGGTTTGCATGTACATAAAATCAAACGCTAGATAACCTAATACAAGACAAATACATGAAATCAATATACAATCACACTTGCACCCTCTAGGGTAATCCCACATGTTGCCTTCCAAAATGGGCCATGCTTGCACGTCGAGAATCTTTGGCAAAACAAAATCAAAATGATCATAAGTCCCTTGAAATGTTGCTTAAACAAATGATCAAGTCCCTCAAAGCAAATTGCCAAAGACACTTGGCACCATTGCATTCATGGTTCATACGATGACCCGCGCCCGTCCCGAACAAACTTCCTAAACGCAAGATTGCCCACCAAATTCAATGGTGGAACAAAATTGTTAAAAAGGGGTTAAAACATAACAAAAACCTTTGAGTACAATAGGGTAGACAAAACTCTTAGTTACTTGAGATCAACTTGCAAAAACACTTGCCTTCTTTTCAAAAACCACAATCCACGACACTTTCAAAACAAACTCTCAAAACATTTTGAAACATCTTTTCGAAAAGATACACGCCTTTGTAAAATATTCGAGTAAAGAATTGTTACAAGGTTAGCCTAAGACAAGGCATCTTCTTCCAAAACATTTTCAAAAACACTCACACATACACCATTTTCAAGCAATCAAAAATCAAGGCAAGTGATCTAAAAAACCAAGTAACTAAGAGCCCATGGATAACCATGGATGAAAAGGGTGCTAATACCTTCCCTTTTCATAATCTACCCCCCGAACCCACGAAATATCTCAAAAGGTTTTTGCTGTGCTTTTTTAACCTTTCCTTTAGGATAAAATAAAAAGTCGGTGGCGACTCTTGCTCAACCGCACAAGTGCGAAAACAAACGCAAACCTCAAGTCAGTTCTCCCACCGTATCACAAGCCCCATTCATCTTCGGCCGGTAGGGAGAAGAATTGTGGTTCTGTATCTTGAATTGCTCGCAGAGCTCAGTGATCATCTTGTTGTTAAGATTGGTACCATTATCCGTAATGATCCTTTATGGTACACCATATCGACAGATCAGGTTGTGCCGAATGAACCGTGCCACGATGTTCTTGGTTACAGTGGCAAAGGAAGCTGCTTCCACCCACTTCGTAAAGTAATCAATTGCTACCAGGATGAAACGATGCCCATTGGATGTCATAGGTCTGATCTCGCCGATCATATCAATACCCCATATTGCAAAAGGCCAAGGTGCTATCAAGACGTTCAAAGGAACTGGAGGAATGTGCACCTTATCAGCATAAATCTGGCACTTGTGACATGTCTGAGAATGCTGATAACAGTCGGCTTCCATTGTGGACCAGTAATATCCTGCCCGAAGGATTTTCTTTGCCATGGTATGTCCACTGGAGTGCGTTCCGAAGGTACCTTCATGCAGCTCTGCCATGATCCTTCCTGCTTCAATCTTATCCATGCAACGCAGTAAGGTTGAATCATGGTTACGTTTATAAAGAATGCCATTGCTGATGAAGAACTTTGCTGCGAATCTTCTAAGAAACTTCTTGTCATTAACAGATGCACCCTCGGGGTATTCTTGAGCTTCAAGGTACCTCTTAACTTCATGATACCAAGGCTTTTATATTACCTCTTCGGTCTCGAGATCACAACAATATGCAAGTTCATCCACTTTCCAAATAATGATCCAGGGAGCCTCGTTGTCCCATTTGACTTTGAACATAGAGAACATTGTAGCTAACGCGTCCGCCAACTGATTCTCCTCTCTTGGGAAATGTTCAAAGGTTATCTCCACGAAATGTGGAAGCAACGTCAATACATACTCCTTGTAAGGAATGAGATTTGGGTGTTTCGTATCCCACTCGCCTTTGATCTGATTGATCACGAGAGCGGAATCTCCGAAGACACTCAGAAACTTAATCCTTAGGTCAATTGCAGCTCGGAGACCCATGATGCAGGCTTCGTACTCCGCCATGTTGTTGGTGCAGTTGAAACATAGTCGGGCGGTAAGTGGAGTATGTGAGCCTTTAAGAAATATGATCACAGCGCCAATACCGTTACCCAAAGCGTTTGAGGCTCCGTCAAAGTGCATAGACCATCGGGATCCTTCCTCAGGTCCTTCATCCGGCCCAGGTATCTCACAATCAGTCACTACCATGATATTCTCGTCTGGAAATTCAAAGTTCATAGATTGGTAATCATCCACTGCCTGATGTGCCAAATGGTCTGCCAACACACTTCCCTTGATTGCTTTTTGAGTCGTGTACTGGATGTCATATTCAGTCAAGATCATCTGCCATCTTGCTATTCTTCTGGACAAGGCAGGCTTTTCGAAGATATACTTGATTGGATCCATCTTTGAAATCAACAGAGTAGTGTGAGTCAACATATATTGTCTCAGCCGGTGAGCAGCCCATACCAAAGCGCAGCAAGTTTTCTCGAGCAGTGAGTATCGGGTCTCACAGTCGGTAAACGTTTTGCTAAGGTAATAAATAGCATGCTCTTTTCGGCCAGACTCGTCATGCTGACCCAGCACACATCCCATTGAGTTGTCCAGTACTGTCAAGTATAAGATTAGAGGTCTCCCTTCAACCGGTGGCATAAGAATGGGTCGCTCTTGGAGATACTCTTTGATTCTTTCGAAAGCGGCCTGACATTCATCGTTCCAACGTACTACTTGATCTTTCTTCAGTAGCTTGAAGATTGGTTCACAAGTAGCAGTTAGGTGTGAGATGAATCGGGCAATGTAGTTCAGCCGTCCTAGAAAGCCTCTGACTTCTTTCTCTGTCTTGGGAGCTGGCATCTCTTGTATGGCTTTCACTTTGGCAGGATCCACTTGAATACCTTTGTCGCTTACGACGAAACCTAGTAGTTTTCCAGATCTCACCCCGAAGGTGCACTTGTTCGAGTTTAACCTCAATTTGTACAACTTCAATCGGTCAAACAGCTTCTGTAGATGATTAAGGTGTTCCTCCTCAGTTTCGGACCTTGCAATCATATCGTCGACGTATACTTCAATCTCATGATGGATCATATCATGAAACAAAGCAACCATAGCGCGCTGATACGTTGCCCCAATATTTTTCAACCCAAAAGGCATGACCTTGTAGCAAAAGGTACCCCACTGAGTGACAAAAGTGGTCTTCTCCATGTCTTCAGGAGCCATCTTGATTTGATTATAACCGGAGAAACCGTCCATGAAGGAGAATACCTTATGCTGAGCAGTGTTGTCAACCAGAACGTCGATGTGAGGCAGAGGGAAGTCATCCTTAGGGCTCGCCCTGTTCAAATCCCTGTAATCAACACACATTCTGACCTTACCATCTTTCTTCGGCACGGGAACCACATTGGCAACCCACTGAGGGTAAGAAGTTACTGCTAGAAAACTGGCGTCAAATTGTTTCATAACCTCAGCCTTGATTTTCTCGGACATCTCAGGACGCATACGGTGGACCTTCTGTTTTACCGGAGGGCAGTCTTCCTTGGTAGGTAGGTGATGAACCACAATGTCGGTATCCAACCCAGGCATATCTTCGTAAGACCAGGCAAAGATTTCCACGTAGTCATGTAGCATCTGAATCAACCGTTGTTTCACACTAAGCTCCAGATTTGCACCGATCTTGACTTCCTTCCTGTCTGTCTCAGTACCCAGATTTACCGTTTCCACTGGCTCTTCATGTGGCTGAATGGCCCTCTCTTCCTGGAGTAGCAGTCTTGCAAGCTCACCAGGCACTTCGCAATCATCTTCACCTTCGTCTTCGGCTAAGTTGATCGGATTTTCGAAGTCATAACTGGCAGTAGCAGAGTCGTTACCAGTGAGATCCAGAGTGGATTGGGACCTGTATATGTGAGTGTGTGTAAATAGCTGTTTTGCAATATATAATAAATAAAGACAAGGAGCGCAAGATTTGAAATGCAAAAAACGTCCAATCCTTTTATTAATGATATATGAAAATGACACACAAAAGCCCTCACAAATGAAGCCACGGTGCCCCGGGTAAGACACTGGGCCATAAAGTTTCACAATATTGTCTGTTACAAATTCAAAACAAAGGAGTTCATTACTGAGTTACAAAAGTAATAGGGACGAAGTCTTTTGCTGTCCAGTTATTTGGTCCACCGTTGGTCGTAGGATAGATCCAGCTGTCGAATTCAGATTCCTCCACGTCATCTTCAATGGCATTTACTCCATGCTTGGGCATGGGGGCTGTTACAATATTAGGCCTCTCGGGCGCCTCGAACTCAACCTCCTTTGCATCGATCAGGTCCGGAACCTTATTCTTCAAGGTCCAACAATCATCCGTATTATGCCCCGGGCTATCAGAGTGATAAGCGCAGCGGACGTTGGGGTTATACTTCGGTGATGTAGTATTCGGATTCTTTGGGGCTTCCCTTAGAGTTACCAAATTGGTCTTCAGCAATTGTGGCAATATCTGGGACAAGGTCATGCTGAGGCGAGTGAATTGCCTTCTAGGTCTCTCACCCCTTTGTTGGTTGTGATGCTGAGGAGCACCAGCAGGTTTTGAAATAACCACCGCGTTGACAGCTTGGCGGTGTTCAAATCTATTTGGTCTCCTTGAACCATAAACAACACTAGATTCTTTCTTGAACGACTTCTTCTCAGTGCTCGATGAGGCACCCTTCTGTATCTTCCCGGCCTTGATACCAGCTTCGATCTTCTCACCAGTCAAGATAAGGTCTGTAAACCCGGCTGAAGAATTCCCAATCAAATGGTTAAAGAACGGACCAGACAGGGTCCCCAGAAACATATCAACAAGTTCACGGCCAGTTAGAGGTGGCTGCACCCTTCCATCAAGGTCTCTCCACTTTTGAGCATATTCTTTAAATCCTTCACCCGTCCCTATTGACATACCCTGGAGTTGGGTACGCGTAGGAGCAAGGTCGGAATTATATTGATACTGCTTATAGAACGCAGTAGCTAAATCCTCCCAGTTACGGATACTGGCTCCATCCAGCTGATAGAACCACTCAAGTTGAGTCCCTGAAAGACTGTCCTGGAAGAAATGGATCCATAAATTCTTATCAGCTGTTTAAGGCTGGATCTTCCTTACATACGACCAGAGGTGCAGCTTTGGGCAGGAGGCTCCGTCATATTTGGAAAAGGCATGTGCCTTAAACTTATGGGGAATCACCACCCCAGAGGATAAGCCTAGCTCTCCAAAATCCAACCCGAGCACATTCTGTATCTCCATAGCGCTCAGGCGGTCTTCCAACTGTTTATACCTATCCTCAGTAGGAGGATACCGTTCTTCATCATAATCCGTCTTGTTGTCAGAGACCACGGGGCTAGGAACCCTTCTCTCTTGTGGACTGTCTTTCCCAACAGATGAGGTGGTTAGATTAACCTCATTCTGCAGTCCATTCCCAAACCTGCGTCCAGTGTTGAACAAGACGGTCCTCTTCTTCTTCTTCTTCTTCCTCTCTTTCAGAATCAGAGTCTTCAAATCCTGTTGACCCTGGGCTAGGCTCATAACCAACTCTTGGAACTGGGCGTTCTGGGCCTGGAGGGCCTTGATAGCTTGTTCAGTAGAAGGTTCAGTAGACATGACGATTGCTGAAATAAACAGCGAAGAAGATAAGTGACCTGTAAAAAGGGGTACCTGTTATGCATATGATGAAATACGTATGATTTATGTTTTCAAAGACAATCGGGATTCAAATTTGTAGACAAACAAGGGAACACACTTTATTAGTTTTAACTTCAGAATTTAAATTATTCAACGAATTTCCCTTAGGCGTTACAAGAATGAAAATACTGAAAAGTAAATAAAAGCTATAAAAGAAACATCAAAGGTCCATCAATGCTCCCATGGCCTCTTCTTCTCAGTGCGGATATAGTCATTCAGGATCTGCTCGTTCTCTAATTGCTTTGTCAGCTTCTGGATCTTCTGTTCCTGTTCATTGAACCTTTCCCGATAAGAATCCCGTTCTTCCTGCAGTTGTGCCCAAGACCTCTTTAGAGTGCCAACATCAGTGGGCATATGAGGATGGAGAACAGTTGGAGGAACCCCGTCTTTATCAGCAACTTCAAGAGTAATAGGCCTGACAGCTTCGTATGGCATACCTAACTTCCGAGCACGGATGCGGACCCATCTGAAATATGACTCCATAGGTAGGGAAGTCTTTGGTCCCAACTCATGTGGGTCAGCTTTGTGAACTCTGTCCCAAGCCTTGATGAATCTACGACGCAGCTCGTCGCTATCAACCTGAAAATCAAAGACAATATGAGGTATCAACATCTCATGAGGCCCTTCTCTCCTGGCTCTTCCAAACTGACGGAGAGCTAAACATGGGTTATAAGAGATTCCTCCATGGGTTCCGATCAATGGAACAGTAGGATACTCTCCACAACGATCAATGACGGCCACCTCATCTAAGCCTCTAAGAGTCCAAATAATGTCTTTATCAGCAAGAGACATTATCCTATGGGCCCAGCCTCTTCCTTCTTTGTTCTTCAGTATGAACTTAGGGAGGTGCAAAATAAACCACCTCGCCAATAAAGGAGCACAACACATCAAAGTTCCCCGTTTTCGGGCAGTTCGAGTATAGAGCTGATAAAGGATATCACCCAAGAGAGTGGGTACAGGATTCCTCGAGATGAAGATCCTTATGGCATTAACATCAACAAAGGTGTCGGGATTTGGAATCAATGCTAGACCATAGATTAAGAGAGCCAGAATGTCCTCGTACGCCCTGAAGTCTAAGTCATTCCAGAAACTATTAGCTTTGCCAATCAGAAACTTAGCCAAAAAGCCCTTAACTCCACTTCTAGTCTCCCAGTTAGCCATTACTTCCTCTTTGGTCAAGTGAAGGGCTGCAGCAATCTCTTCAGGCCTGAGAGTCTTTTCCTAACCAGTAAATGGAGTCTGCTCCAAAACAGGGATACCAAGCAACTCAGAGAAATCTTCCAGGGTAGGGACCAGCTGGAAGTATTGAAAGGTGAAGCAATGGTATAGCGGATCGTAAAACTGGACCAGGACACTCATCAATTGTTGGTCCCACTTTGAGGTGACTAAACCGAGAAGGGAACCATGCCTCCTGATGAAGGAAGTAGTGTCTAGAATCCTGTCAACCAATTCCTTAAGCAAAGTAGGTGGTTGAACAAAGTTGAGCCGGATAGTATTCCTACGCATGGGCATCATAATGTCCTACAAAACAGAGCAAAGATGAAACCCTCTTGTCTTTGAAATGGGTTAGTCCTTATGCAGGATGTATGCAATGTTATGATGGTATGATGTCATGGTAAAGGCACACCAAGGGTATTCACAAAAGGCAAACATGGTAAAGGCACACAAGTCACACAAAAGAGCCCTTAGATTTCAGGCTGGCATGAAGTTTAGGTACTACCCTCTTTCAGTTTCAGTTGGTTAAGACCTGTCCTAGAAAATAGTAACCGGGTTCTAGAGGATCTCAATATCACTGACTACCCTCAATCGGTCATAATTCCAGTTTGGCAACCTTTTCTTGCAGCCGGAATCATCGCGAGAGTTTAGTCTCAATGAGTGTAGCATACTGCTACTGTTCTATGGCCAAGTTGGTCAATTTAAGGTTCTAAGGTCAGTTGGTGCTTAATGACTCCTCAGAAGACCCATATTCTCCTTGTTCTAACACAAGGGATATCGGTACAGACCAAGGTGTCACACCAACGTAGCTACTGCTTCACCCGTGTCGGTCTACGCCAGACAGGTCCCTCACAGTTTATTGCTACTTACCTAAAAAAGGGTACCCCAGATCCGGGTTAGGATCTATAAAACTCCAATAGAAGCCCACAAAATTAAAGCATACAAAGCAAGCAATTGAAAACACAATGATCTAATCCTAAGGTACACCTCACTTTTTGTAAGCATCCCCAGCAGAGTCGCCAGTTCTGTGATCGGTGGGAATATAATTGACTGTTTTTTAATGCTGGTTCGCGTTTGCGTTTCGCAAAATGTCGCGGTAAGCAAGAGTCGCCACCGTCTTTTATTTTCTCCAACAAGGAAAGGACAAAAGCACAGCAAAATTCCTTTTCGAGATATTTCTCGGGTTCGGGAGGTAGATTATAGAAAGGGAAGGTGTTAGCACCCTTTCTATCCGTGGTTATCCACGGGCTCTTAGGTACTTGCTCACTATGTTTTCAAAATGTTTTGCTTTTCTTGTGTTTGTGGGTTTTGAAAAGAGTTTTGTTTGAAAACTTCGATTTAACTCTTGTGTCTGTCCTCGAGAGTGTATGAAGTGTTGTTTGAAAACTTTTGACAGAAAAGTGTAAGTGCGAAAAGTATTTTTGTTTTGAAAGAGCAAGTACCTGAGAACCTCTACCTACTCAAAAGAAATTAAGCTGTGTAAATGTCCTTTAGACAGTACTATCCCACTATTGAGAAGTAGGTAGCACCGTCGTTGGATTTTTCGGGTCAATTCGATTATGGGACATGTGATCACTAAAGCAATAGTAGGACGCCTTAGCGGTAACCCTAATGTCTTAGATCGTTTTTATCCGAGGCAACCGTTTCGAGGCAACTTTGATCTTTAGACAGGAGGGTGACCTCTAAAACACCCTATACTCAATGACCACGTCGAGGCAACCAAGTGAGGCGTACCCTAAGAGTGGCATGTGCGAGTGTGTCAGGTTTCAGTTATGTTATCTTTGTACATGTTATGGTGAGCTACGATTGATTTTAATTTAAGAGAGATCTTGACATGCATAGCCTAGTTAGCATACATCTAGCAATTAATAGTTGCGGAAAATAAACTAAGCTATTACAAGGCGTCGGGTATTTACATCGCCAAAAACAAACCCTTGAAAAAGTAAATGCGGAAAATAAATAAAAGCGATAAAAAGAGGTCCTAATTAAAGCTATTACATCCTCGGAGCAATTACAATTATATGGATCAAAAATTATGAATAAAAAATAATCACATGCGCGTGGAAAACTGGATCAGAGAGTTTTTAGGGTTTTGACCCTTTTTTGAGAAAGAAAGAGATTTTTATTATTTTTGCATTTAATTAAATTAAACCTAGACTAATTAATTAATTAAATAAAAGAAAGATATTTTTTTGAGTTTTTTAAGGAAAAAATAAAAGACGGTCAAAAGTTATTAAAACCCTAATTCTATGTTGATTTTGAATTATTGCAAAAAGGTTAAAATTAACTTAATTAAAACTAAACTAATTAATTATTTATTTATTTACAAAAATAATGAAAGGGTGAAATTAATTTTAATAAATAATAATAAAAAATACTATATTTTAGTTTTCTGATTTTATTATGAAAAAATTAATTTGGTTAATTAAGTAATAATAATAATAATTAATAATAAAACAATTAAATGAAAAATATAAAAGAAGAAAAAAGAAATAAACCCAGGGGGGTGATGGGCCCAAGAGGAGGTGTGTTTTGCAACTTCCAGGCCCACTAACTCTCCAGCCTGTTTGACTTTCTGATTTGTCCACACGCGTGTTGACTAAGGACCATGATAGTCCTTCCATCTAGGCCATTGGATTTGAGTTTAAAGACATCTGACGCTTGGGAATTGGAGGTATATGGTGGACCATCTTTTGAAACCTGCATGTGAACATACAAAGAAAAAAGGGAATAAATGTTTTGGGGGGACCTGGTGTGATCGGTGGATCTGGAACTGATTGTTTAACGCTGGTTCGCGAAATGTCGCGGAAGCAAGAGTCGCCACCGTCTTTTATTTTCTCCAAATGGAAAGGAAAAAAGCACAGAAAAATTCCTTATAGAGATTGCTCTCGGTTCGGGAGGTAGATTATAGAAAGGGAAGGTGTTAGCACCCTTTCTATCCATGGTTATCCATGGGCTCTTAGATACTTGCTCACTTGTGTTTTCAAAATGGTTTGTTTGCTTTTCAACTGTGGGTTTTAAAAAAGTTTCTTTGAAAATTTCAGTTCGACTCTTGTATCGGTCCTCAAGAGTGTTTGAAAAAAATTGCTTTCGAAAGCTTTTTGAAAATATGTTGGTGTGAAAAGTATTTTTGATTTGTTTTGTTTTGAATTAGAGCAAGTATCCACGAGTCGTCTACCTACCCTAAGGAATTCGTCTGTGTAAATGTCCTTTAAAGTAGTGCCATCCCACCATTGAGAGGTAGGTAGCACCACCGTTGGAGGTGTTCGGGTCAATTCGAGGTTTGGGACATGGTGATCACCAGAGCAATAGGAAGATACCTTAGAAGCTACCCTCATGCCAGGTTCCCGGATCATGCGGACTTACTAAGACATCCTCTACTCGACGATCACCTTTCGAGGCAAGGCAACAGTGAGGCGTACCCTAGGGGTGATGTGTGATTTGTGTGTCATGTTCATTTACATTTATCTTGTTCATGGTATAGTGATCTATGCGTTTGTTTTTATTTTTCGTCCATTCATTCTTGCATGCATTTGTTTAACAGTTAAAAAAGTTGCGGGAAAGATAAAATTCTAAGCTATTACAAAAGGCGCGGGTCCACATCGCCAAAATTTCCAGGACCCGATTTGACAGAAAGTAAATAAATAAAGAAAAGTAAAGTGCGAAAGATTTAATTTACACGGCTTTGGGAGAGATACATGAATAATTAAAAGAAATAAATACGCGAATTGAATTAAAATTAGAAACGAGGGCGTTGGACCCTTTTTGATGAAATTAAATTATTAGCAAATTAATTAAATTAAAGAAAAAGAAATTATTTTTTGTTTTTTTTGTATTTATGAGAATTTAATGAGATTAATTGAAATTAAAATGCTAACCCTAATTCTAATTGTCTTTTTAGTTTATTAAGAAAGTATTAAAATTAAATCTAAATTAACCTAATTATTTACATGCAATTTTAATTTATAAAAATAATAGGAAACATTTAATTATTTAATGTGGTAAAAAGAAAAAAAGATAAAAAAGATTTGAAACCCTAATTCTACCAAATTTTAGGTTTTTATTGAAAAATATTAAGATTAACCCTAGATTAAAACTAAGTTAATTAATGAATTTTATTTACAAAATATGAAAATATTAAATAAAAATACTTATTTTTGTCTCTTTTTGATTTTATATTGTTTTTTATATTTTTTATGAAAGTATTTAAATTAAAGAAATTAATAAATAAAAGAAAAAATAATCAAAATAAATACCAAAATAATGAAGAGAACAATGCAAACCTAGGGGGGTCTGTCCCCAAATTGGGAGGCTTTAGTCAGTAATTCAGGCCCATTTGTCCTTTGGCCTCTTTGACTTTTCAGCTAGCGTGTACCACTTTTGACTCACGTCCATGATGTTCTTCCAACGATGGCCTTTGGATTGGTATTGTTGACCAGATGGCAAGCTGGATTTGAGGATGTATGATACACCCTAGCCCAGAGATTGCACGCAAGCGTCAATAGAAAAATAACATGAAAGGGGTGGGGGACCTGGGGCTCGAACCCAGGTCCTAGAGAATACCAATTCCAAGCCTGACCAACGAAGCTAGGGATGCGCGTTTGTACCTGAAATAACGCACAAATAATATAATAGAAAAATAAGGATTAGTGGAAATCTGGCGCGAACATTCAAACCAACCACTCACTGCCTGCCACCGAGCCATCGTCTTCCTCTTTCGTTTATTTCCTGAAACACAAAAAAACATTGGCAACGGTTTTGAACCGTCCCAAAAGGAACCATTCTAGAAAATAGCGAATAGGCCATATGGCCTCATAAATTAGGCGCGAGGGTTGGGTCTAGATCGTCCAAGCACGCTTGTTTCAATGGTGGTACTCAGGAGTCTCAATTTTACAGTATGTGAAAGTTCCCAAATTGAAACCTGAAGAACCCTAAAAATCATTCATGGTGATTCTTCATATAGCGCATAAAAATTCAATTAAATCATATGGTTAGTTCCAGAATAGTCCAATTAGTATGAATCCATGGAAAAAATGCAATAGAAATGCTTGAATATCAAAATACGATTATGGAAAAAATGTGAAAAAGCTTGAATCCCCTATACCAATTCTGGGCGTTAGGAATGTGGAAACCTATTCAGACACGTTGCTTGATGTCTTATGAAGGTGATGAGATGGTTCTTTTTGCTTGAAACCTCTTGGAACCTTGTTTTCAGTTTCAAAAATTTTAGGTAAAAGTGCAAGCTTTTTTCTTTGTCTATGGCGCAACTGAGAGTTCTCTAGGATTAGGTTTGCATTCTATACTTATGTGTGAATGATTAGGTCAAAGAATTTGGTCAAAAAGATCCATGAATTGATGAATCAATATTTGATTTTTATGGCATTAGTTTTCAATCTTTTCATGCATATTTTCCACCAAATCATGTCCAATTACCTTCAATTCTTTCCTAATCTGATTTGCACGAAATCTTGGAGATATTTTATGCACAAAAAGATTCAAAACATTAGGTTTAGTATTTTTTACCTATTTAATTTAATTAAATGAATTATTAATGATTAAAAATCCAAATAAATAAAATAAAATGATAAAAAAACTTCCCTTTGGGCCAAATGGTCGTGCACATGCCTTGGATAATGAATTGTGGAAGAAAAAGAGGCCCATTAGCATTTTTAGGTCATTTGAATCAATGTTGACTTTTCAAAATATCCAAAAATTTCCCAACTTCCACAAGGCATAACTTGCTCAATTTTAACGCTTTGCTCATGTTATTGGACATTTTGGAAAGGTCTTTGAGTCCTATAACCAATGTCTTTGGTCCCATGTCATTTTTATTTACCAATCGCAAGTTATGGCCTTTGACTTAAAGTCCCTTTTTGTTGACTTTTGAAAATGACCTATAATGTTGAAATTGATAACTTTTTGTGAGAGCATTTCTTGGACTTGAAGTGTGAAGAGGAGTTGTAGGAAATGTCTTTATATTCTAAATGAGCTTTGGATGGAATTTTTCTGATAATCCATGTGAAAGTTATGCCCTGGTCAATTTACAGTTGACTTTTTCAGCTGTCCAAATAAGGAAACTTTTGCATCTTGATGATTTTTGAACCAAGCTTTGAGAATCATGACCAAGCATTGATCAAATGATGTTTGTGGCTTCAAAATGAGATGTTTACCAAAAATTTGGACTTTTGACTGTCAAATGACCATTTTGCCCCTACAGTTGACTATAGTGCAATTAGGGTTTTTGATTGTGCAATTTTGTGCTGAAAGTCTTGAAACTTGGTATGAGGATGCTTGACCATATTTGTAGGCATGTGGGACTTGATTGGACCCTTGGAAACTTCAACTTCTTTGTCAGAACCAAAACCCTAATTTTTGACTGTTATGAGGCCTTTGAACTGTGCAACCCTTGGGGAACTTTTGAAGCATTGACTTGGCAAATCCTTGAAGAATATGGGAGGGCAAATTTTGGGGTACAACAGTTGCACCTGTTCAATCTTATTAGACCTGAGGATGCAGATTGGCTGACGTGCCTTTCGTAATCCGAGGGTGGAAGATGATTGAACACTAGAGTGCCCAGAAATTTGCGCTCACATAGTAGCAGTGTGATGGTGAATGGGCTTATAGATGCCATTTGGAGATTGATGGATAGGGTGATGGGCTTATAGATGCCATCTGGATGTCAATCGCATAAGAGATTCCTTAGCGAGAACTTGCGTACCTGCAAGAGAAAAATGAGTACCTAACATGTTGCAGGATCTGGTCTTCAGATGCTCTGTATAGATGTGTCCAGACTGGTTACAGGAGCTGAATCTGGAGCTTCAAACGATGATGAATGAACCAGTGATGGTTACTACCTCAACAGGAACGGTGAGAGAACCTTGGATGACTTTAACCTCAACAGCAATCATTGAGATAATCTTGGGATTACCACCTCCGCAGTATCGGGGAGAGAACCATAGGCGATTACCACCTCAACAGCAAACATTGAGAGAACCTTGGATAACTTCAACTTCAACAGCAATCGTTGAGCGAAATCTGGGATTACCACCTCCGCAGTATCGGGGAGAGAACCATAGGCGATTACCACCTCAACAGCAAACATTGAGAGAACCTTGGATAACTTCAACTTCAACAGCAATCGTTGAGCGAAATCTGGGATTACCACCTCCGCAGTATCGGGGAGAGAACCATAGGCGATTACCACCTCAACAGCAAACATTGAGAGAACCTTGGATAACTTCAACTTCAACAGCAATCGTTGAGCGAAATCTGGGATTACCACCTCCGCATTATCGGGGAGAGAACCATAGGCGATTACCACCTCAACAGCAAACATTGAGAGAACCTTGGATAACTTCAACTTCAACAGCAATCGTTGAGCGAAATCTGGGATTACCACCTCCGCAGTATCGGGGAGAGAACCATAGGCGATTACCACCTCAACAGCAAACATTGAGAGAACCTTGGATAACTTCAACTTCAACAGCAATCGTTGAGCGAAATCTGGGATTACCACCTCCGCAGTATCGGGGAGAGAACCATAGGCGATTACCACCTCAACAACAAACATTGAGAGAACCTTGGATAACTTCAACTTCAACAGCAATCGTTGAGAGAAATCTGGGATTACCACCTCCACAGTATCGGGGAGAGAACCATAGGCGATTACCACCTCAACAGCAAACATTGAGAGAACCTTGGATAACTTCTACTGAGTCTTTATCAGGAAAATCTGTTTGGGGTCGATTTAACTGAACCAGACACGGTCTTGGAGTCTTCAACTGAGTCTTCAAAAGAAAAACCTTTAGGAGTCGGTTTAACTAGACCAGAGAAGGCCTTTGACTGGATAATAACCAGGAAAATCTTTGGGAGTTGATTTAACTGAACCAGATAAGGTCTTGGAGTCTTCAACCGAGTCTTCAAAAGAAAAACCTTTAGGAGTCGGTTCAACTAGACCAGAGAAGGCCTTTGACTGGATAAGAAATCTTTGGAGTCGATTTAACTGAACCGGTCTAGGTCTTGAAATGTAGCAGAGAACTTAACTGAATCTCTCCTGAAAAGTAAAGGTCAGTCATATGCAATGCATGATATGGATCAAGCAATGATGTTCTCAACATAAATGAGATTGTAAGATATGATGCATACATGCATGCTGTAATGGTGTATGTGATGTTTAGGAATGTGTGTTTTCGTCTAGGAAAGTAAATCCTTGACGGGTGCCAGGAAGTTCACTCCTGGGATGGTGTTGGAGAATAGATTTTTGCCTCCGCTGGGGATGACAGTTGCAAGAATACCGGTAGGAGAAGATAACTCCGTTGGGGGAATAAACTTGGCGAATGGATAACTCTGCGGGGAGAAAAGTACTCTAGCGATCTTGCTGGGAAGCAATACTCTGTGGGAAGAGAGATACTTTGCTGGAGTGTTGATGGTAACTTCGCTGGGGATACCATTGTTGCGTTGGAAGTGTTAATAGACTTCGTTGGGAATAAGAAGACTTCGTCGAGGACGAACTCTCCGTGGCTTTTGGTTGAGGATAACCCAGTTATATCCTGGTAAGGAAATAACTCTTTGAATAAAGTCGGGGGACGTGTTCGTGCTCTGCGAGGATAAGCTTCCAGAATCTACTGGGGATAAGCTTACTGCTGGGGAGATGATTCAACTTTCCTGGGGAAACTAGATTGGACTCTCTTGGGGAAGTTTTGAATTGTATTGGAAGGGACTCCACTGAATATTTGATATGCCGCCGGGGAACAATCTTTAGACCAAGACTGCCGGGGATGCTCGTTAAGAATATCCGTATACTGTGCTGGGGAATGTTGAGATCTGCGGGGGATACCCAATTTCCTTAAGGTTTGATAATATAGCTTGGGGAGAGTGCACTGACTTGCTGGCTCACTCTCTGGGGGAATTAAGATGTGCTGGTTATGTTCTTTAGCTGAACCTACCTTGGTACCTTGGAGGACAGAACAATTAGATTGCTTAGACAACTCTTTATTGCCCCTGTTTCAGTGGGGAGGCACCTGTGGGATACTGATAATTGTTGAGGGTCAAACCTTCTTCAGGTAGGCAGGTGACAAGATGACAGGACATAGTCGTACGCTTTGATCCCTAACTTTTGCCTGGACCGCCCTTCCGGGTTTTCAGTCCATCGGGATACCCATTTTTGCCCAAGCCGCCTTTTCAGGTTTTCGACTCGTCGGGTGTACAGATTTTTTCATTTCATCCCTTATTTTTGCCCGAACCCTTTTGGTTCGCCGGGAAGCCCTTATTCTTGCCTAGGTGTGTCAACCTAGCGGGTCTTTGATTACGCGTAGTATTTTTCTCGACTATGTCCATGCTTTCAGAATGTAGGGAGTTGCCCCTGTTAGAAGTGTCTTGTCATGCCACCAGAAAATGTTTGGTCAGGCAAGATTCGTTGTTGGGATGCCCCAAGTGACTCAGGCGGAGATTTGCCCCAGGCTATTTGGCCTTTGAGAGATTCTCCGAATCTTGACTTAACTGCCCCAGATGATAGACCGTGGCCATGTCTGCCCCTTGATTGGAGGTGCTTCTGTTCATTAGGCATTCGTCGTGCGAATTTCCCTGTTGTTCAAACAAATAGTCATATTCAAACAAAGTTATGTTAAAAATGCAAAGCCTATGTCTGTCTTGAAGATTTTGAAAAGGTATTCTTTTTCATAAAACAAGTAATTGCTTGTGAAACGTGATGTCAACTCCGTATTTACTGTAAGCCTTAAGGAGTCAGGATACCTTTCGTAACAGTATGCTTTCGAACTAACCCATGCTTCAGCTAGGACTTTTAAGGGTTATAACGTGGCTTGGTTCACGGTTTAAGAAACAAAGGATAAAGGCTCAAATTATTTGTACCCACCCGCTCTTCGTGATGTTCTCCAAACCTAAACTCAGTTGATCATACGTTAGACCTTGTTTGAGTCTTTGCTCTGATTTTCCGGTGATGATTCAGATATTGATGATTGATTCTGAATAGGCAGTCATTCCTTTTTTGCTGAGGGTTTGTAAGACCTCTTTCTTGTTTGATTTCGTTATCCCTATTTTTTTTGCCTGAACTGTTTCCTTTTTTGGAATTACAGTCAGCGGGATGCCCCAGTTTTGTAAGTCTCCTTCATGGATTTTGACTTAATGGGCTTTTTTATTTTTTGAGATAATGACTGCCTGTCTTTATGGTTATTCGGAACCATCACTGTCTTTCTTTGCTTTGTAAGGACCTCTTTGGTGTCATTCGTTATGCACTTGGATCAACTGAGAGACTACCCTGCCCCAGGTTATGATTAAGGGTTTTAAATTTCGAAAAGAAAAACTCCTACTTCTTTGGCTCAGATGGGTTGACGAGGGATTATAATCCTTATAACTCCAGTGTTTAGGGATTGAAACAATGCTTGTACCTCATCAGCGGGGTCCATTCAAAAGCATACTGTAAAGATAGCGGTATCGTTTTCGTCATCCTCCCTCAAGAGGCTTAGAATTTTAAATCAAGAGTTGACATCAGAAAAAATATGAAAATAATTTGCATTTAGTGAATACGAATATATTGTTTCAGAACAGACACATGCGATGCATTAATGAAATAACAATGTTTAATCACGAGTAAATGTTTGAACAAAAGAAAATTGCAACTTGAACATTCGAATGAACAAAAATTTCTAGTCTCAGGGCTTGTCACTTCAAATGGTGAGCCTTGGAGGGATGGTAGAAAAATTCAGCCTGACCCTCTTGTGTGAATTCCAGTGCTCCTTCATCAATCAGGTCCTGGATCTTGTTTTTCAAAGCCCAACACTCGTTTGTATCATGTCCTGGACAGGTAGAGTGGTAGGCACACCTTTTATTGGGATCATAGACAGGAGATGATGTGTTCTGGTTCCGGGGATGAGCCCTTAATGTGATCAGGTTCAATCTTAACAGGCGTTGTAAAGCTTGGAACAACGACATGTTGAGCTGGGTGAATTGCCTCCTGGGCTTGTCTGGCTGAAGCTGGTGAGGTTGATGCTGAATTTGCGGCGCTGAAGCCATTTGAGGAGCTCTCCCCTTATCTCTTTGTCTCAAGGATGATTGAATGATGAATGGCTTTTTACCCTTAGACGTTTGCCCCAGTTGGTTACCCTGAAGCAGTTGGTTGATGAGAACCCCGAGCTCGTCTTGTCTTTGAGCTAACCTTTGAATGGCAGTCGCCTGCCCCAGCATCTGGACTTTCAATGCATCCACCTCAGCTTGCCGATGTTTCATCCGTTCATCCTCAGCACTGTTCCTGACCAAAGTCTCCATGAGAAGTGTCCTTAGCTCCTCCTGCCCCTTGGATAGATTCAGGAGGATTTCCCCGAACCGAGTCTCTTGAGCAAGAAGGTCCTGGTTATCTTGTTGGGAAGCCATTGCTGAAATAAACAGCGAGAAAGGTAAGTGACCTGCAACAAGGATACCTGCTATGCAATGATGGGTATGACATGCATGTAATGTTTTCAAGGACCTCGCGGGGTAAACAAGAAAATTTGTTAGCATTTGGATCCGGTAGCTTGATTGAAAGAGACTTCATATTTGTTGAGAGTCATTCTTCCAAGGGTCAAAGGCTTACCATATCGAGTGGGTCATAGCCCCTGACTTTAATCATCATGCCTGGTTTTGGTTTCCAAACAACCTTGGTTAGGGGAACCTTCTTCAGGATTCAGAGCTCACCATATCAAGTGGGTCATAGCCCCTGACAGCTTTGGCTAGAGGAAAATAAATCCTCTCTGCCCCTTGCTAGGTGTTTGATTTATCATGACCTGCATCACAAGCCTTAGAGATCCTTGAAATGGGTTAGGATGTATGCAATGGTATGATGTCATGATGCATGGGGTAATGTAGGTAACCCTGTTATGAGTCCCAATTAAGGACTATAAACAAAACCTGCAAGCAAACTCAGTAAACCCTGTTATGAGTCCTAATTAAGGACTAAATAAAACCTGCAAAACACTCAGTAAACCCTGTTATGAGTCTTAGTTAAGGACTACAAACAAAACCTGCAAGACTTAGTAAACCCTGTTATGAATCCCAATTAAGGACTATAAACAAAACCTGCAAGTAGTTCAAGTGTCAGGTAACAAACATGCAAGTAGGCAAGTACGAAGGCACACAAGTCACACAAGAGAAAGCCCTTAGAGTTTAAGGCCAGCATGAGGTCTGGGTATTACCCTCTTGAAGTTGGTGGGCTCAACCTGTCCTATCAGAAGTAACCGGGTTCTAAGGGTCCCAATATCACGGGATTGCTTTCATTGTTCATCGTTTCGATTTAGCCACTGAATTGGCGACCGAAATATTCCAGGAAAGCAACCCTCAATTGAGTGTAGTATCGAGTATCAACCAACCTCTGACTGCACCAAAGTCAGTTATCTCACTACCCTAAAGAGGCCAAGATAGTTCAATTAAGGTTCCTAAGTTCTGTTGATGCTTCATGACACCACGCGGAGGCCCCGTACTCTCCTTGATTGAACTCAAGGGTTACCGGTACACACCAAAGTGCCACATCAACGTAGCAGACTGTTTCAACCATGTCGGTATACCCCGCACAGTTCCCTCACAGCCTTGTTGCTACTTTCTAAGAAGGTATCCCCCAGATCCGGGTTAGGATCTATAGAACTCCCAAGACAGTCCCACAATTTAAAGCAAGCAAAGAAAGCAATTGAAAACACAGTTATGAACTATCCCTAAGGTACACCTCAATTTAAAAAGATTGTCCCCAGCAGAGTCGCCAGTTCTGTGATCGGTGGATCTGGAACTGACTGTTTAACGCTGGTTCGCGAAATGTCGCGGAAGCAAGAGTCGCCACCGTCTTTTATTTTCTCCAAATGGAAAGGACAAAAGCACAGAAAAATTCCTTATAGAGATTGCTCTCGGTTCGGGAGGTAGATTATAGAAAGGGAAGGTGTTAGCACCCTTTCTATCCATGGTTATCCATGGGCTCTTAGATACTTGCTCACTTGTGTTTTCAAAATGGTTTGTTTGCTTTTCAACTGTGGGTTTTAAAAAAGTTTCTTTGAAAATTTCAGTTCGACTCTTGTATCGGTCCTCAAGAGTGTTTGAAAAAAATTGCTTTCGAAAGCTTTTTGAAAATGTGTTGGTGTGAAAAGTATTTTTGATTTGTTTTGTTTTGAATTAGAGCAAGTATCCACGAGTCGTCTACCTACCCTAAGGAATTTGTCTGTGTAAATGTCCTTTAAAGTAGTGCCATCCCACCATTGAGAGGTAGGTAGCACCACCGTTGGAGGTGTTCGGGTCAATTCGAGGTTTGGGACATGGTGATCACCAGAGCAATAGGAAGATACCTTAGAAGCTACCCTCATGCCAGGTTCCCGGATCATGCGGACTTACTAAGACATCCTCTACTCGACGATCACCTTTCGAGGCAAGGCAACAGTGAGGCGTACCCTAGGGGTGGTGTGTGATTTGTGTGTCATGTTCATTTACATTTATCTTGTTCATGGTATAGTGATCTATGCGTTTGTTTTTATTTTTCGTCCATTCATTCTTGCATGCATTTGTTTAACAGTTAAAAAAGTTGCGGGAAAGATAAAATTCTAAGCTATTACAAAAGGCGCGGGTCCACATCGCCAAAATTTCCAGGACCCGATTTGACAGAAAGTAAATAAATAAAGAAAAGTAAAGTGCGAAAGATTTAATTTACACGGCTTTGGGAGAGATACATGAATAATTAAAAGAAATAAATACGCGAATTGAATTAAAATTAGAAACGAGGGCGTTGGACCCTTTTTGATGAAATTAAATTATTAGCAAATTAATTAAATTAAAGAAAAAGAAATTATTTTTTGTTTTTTTTGTATTTATGAGAATTTAATGAGATTAATTGAAATTAAAATGCTAACCCTAATTCTAATTGTCTTTTTAGTTTATTAAGAAAGTATTAAAATTAAATCTAAATTAACCTAATTATTTACATGCAATTTTAATTTATAAAAATAATAGGAAACATTTAATTATTTAATGTGGTAAAAAGAAAAAAAGATAAAAAAGATTTGAAACCCTAATTCTACCAAATTTTAGGTTTTTATTGAAAAATATTAAGATTAACCCTAGATTAAAACTAAGTTAATTAATGAATTTTATTTACAAAATATGAAAATATTAAATAAAAATACTTATTTTTGTCTCTTTTTGATTTTATATTGTTTTTTATATTTTTTATGAAAGTATTTAAATTAAAGAAATTAATAAATAAAAGAAACAATAATCAAAATAAATACCAAAATAATGAAGAGAACAATGCAAACCTAGGGGGGTCTGTCCCCAAATAGGGAGGCTTTAGTCAGTAATTCAGGCCCATTTGTCCTTTGGCCTCTTTGACTTTTCAGCTAGCGTGTACCACTTTTGACTCACGTCCATGATGTTCTTCCAACGATGGCCTTTGGATTGGTATTGTTGACCAGATGGCAAGCTGGATTTGAGGATGTATGATACACCCTAGCCCTGAGATTGCACGCAAGCGTCAATAGAAAAATAACATGAAAGGGGTGGGGGACCTGGGGCTCGAACCCAGGTCCTAATACCAATGCCAAACCTGACCAACGGAGCTAGGGATGCGCGTTTGTACCTGAAATAACGCACAAATAATATAATAGAAAAATAAGGATTAGTGGAAATCTGGCGCGAACATTCAAACCAACCACTCACTGCCTGCCACCGAGCCATCGTCTTCCTCTTTCGTTTATTTCCTGAAATACAAAAAAACATTGGCAACGGTTTTGAACCGTCCCAAAAGGCACCATTCTAGAAAATAGCGAATAGGCCATATGGCCTCATAAATTAGGCGCGAGGGTTGGGTCTAGATCGTCCAAGCACGCTTGTTTCAATGGTGGTACTCAGGAGTCTCAATTTTACAGTATGTGAAAGTTCCCAAATTGAAACCTGAAAGACCCTAAAAATCATTCATGGTGATTCTTCATATAGCGCATAAAAATTCAATTAAATCATATGGTTAGTTCCAGAATAGTCCAATTAGTATGAATCCATGGAAAAAATGCAATAGAAATGCTTGAATATCAAAATACGATTATGGAAAAAATGTGAAAAAGCTTGAATCCCCTATACCGATTCTGGGCGTTAGGAATGTGGAAACCTATTCAGACACGTTGCTTGATGTCTTATGAAGGTGATGAGATGGTTCTTTTTGCTTGAAACCTCTTGGAACCTTGTTTTCAGTTTCAAAAATTTTAGGTAAAAGTGCAAGCTTTTTTCTTTGTCTATGGCGCAACTGAGAGTTCTCTAGGATTAGGTTTGCATTCTATACTTATGTGTGAATGATTAGGTCAAAGAATTTGGTCAAAAAGATCCATGAATTGATGAATCAATATTTGGTTTTTATGGCATTAGTTTTCAATCTTTTCATGCATATTTGCCACCAAATCATGTCCAATTACCTTCAATTCTTTCCTAATCTGATTTGCACGAAATCTTGGAGATATTTTATGCACAAAAAGATTCAAAACATTAGGTTTAGTATTTTTTACCTATTTAATTTAATTAAATGAATTATTAATGATTAAAAATCCAAATAAATAAAATAAAATGATAAAAAACTTCCCTTTGGGCCAAATGGTCGTGCACATGCCTTGGATAATGAATTGTGGAAGAAAAAGAGGCCCATTAGCATTTTTAGGTCATTTGAATCAATGTTGACTTTTCAAAATATCCAAAAATTTCCCAACTTCCACAAGGCATAACTTGCTCAATTTTAACGCTTTGCTCATGTTCTTGGACATTTCGGAAAGGTCTTTGAGTCCTCTAACCAATGTCTTTGGTCCCATGTCATTTTGATTTACCAATCGCAAGTTATGGCCTTTGACTTAAAGTCCCTTTTTGTTGACTTTTGAAAATGACCTATAATGTTGAAATTGATAACTTTTTGTGAGAGAATTTCTTGGACTTGAAGTGTGAAGAGGAGTTGTAGGAAATGTCTTTATCTTCAAAATGAGATTTGGATGGAATTTTTCTGATAATCCATGTGAAAGTTATGCCCTGGTCAATTTACAGTTGACTTTTTCAATTGTCCAAATAAGGAAACTTTTGCATCTTGATGATTTTTGAACCAAGCTTTGAGAATCATGACCAAGCATTGATCAAATGATGTTTGTGGCTTCAAAATGAGATGTTTACCAAAAATTTGGACTTTTGACTGTCAAATGACCATTTTGCCCCTACAGTTGACTGTAGTGCAATTAGGGTTTTTGACTGTGCAATTTTGTGCTGAAAGTCTTGAAACTTGGTATGAGGATGCTTGACCATATTTGTAGGCATGTGGGACTTGATTGGACCCTTGGAAACTTCAACTTCTTTGTCAGAACCAAAACCCTAATTTTTGACTGTTATGAGGCCTTTGAACTGTGCAACCCTTGGGGAACTTTTGAAGCATTGACTTGGCAAATCCTTGAAGAATATGGGAGGGCAAATTTTGGGGTACAACACCTGGGATTCGAACCCAGGTCCCAAGGCTCATTGGACGCTCGCTCAACCACTCCACCACACTGCCTTAATTGTTATGGAAATAAGAAGAAAAAATTATATATGAAATAAATGAATATGCCTGCAAAAATAAAAATAAAAGCGCGCTTTTCAAATAAGCCAACCAGACGATTACACATCATCGTCTTCAACCTTTTTTCTGCATATTTAGAATCAGATAGCGGGGGTTTTTAACCCCCACTACTTCCTGCAAGGAAAAATAGCGATTAGAAGCACAGTGAATATAAATGTTTCGCGAGGTGTGGATTCCATTCGTCTTGGCCTCACGAATTCAACCCTATATCCTATTAGTCCCAATTTTTCCTGGATTGAAAAGCCCCATTTAAAAGCTCAAGAACCCTAAAAACTCAGTCATGGCATTCTTCGATTCAGGGCGCTATGGTTCAATTAAATCATTCCATCAACTTTGTTCAGTGTCTAGCAATGCAAATCAATCAAAAAAACATGTTAAATGCGCATGAATTAAGATATACAGTTTTGAATAGGAATTGCAAACCGTGAGATGGTATGTAGTGATTCCTTGAGCTTTGAAGCTGGAATTTGATTGTGAATCATTCCTGGGACCTCCTACAATATGTTTGAATGATCAAAACGCCTTGAATTGGCCTAGAATGCAAGAACAAGTTTTGACTTTTCTTGAAAATTCTTGAATTTGCTATGGCCGTTTCATCAGCTTTCAATCGTGTGCTAGGGTATGGTTAGCTTGCATACATATAGGAGAATCAAATTAGGTCAAAGTTTTGGATCCAATCCATGTGCATTGATGTTTAAATCTTTGATTGAAAATCAAATATTCTTGATTTTTCATGATTGAACAATGTTGCCAAATTTGGATTTGTTTTGTATCTTTGACTTGTGCACGAATTTGCCAGCATGTTTTGATCATATTTGCTTCACAAATTGATTTAAAAAATCAAATCTTCTATTTTCTTACAATTTAAATTAATTAAATTAATTAATATGTATTAAAAATCCAATTAATCAATAAAAATAAGAAAATAAATCCAATTAATCTTGTTGGGTCGTGCATAAGTCATGGGTGAAGTTTCAAGAAGAGATTTGAGGCCCATTAGCAAAAAGAAGATGTTTTGGGCAAAGTTGACTTTTACAAATTCATGAAAATTTCCCAACTTCTCCAATGCACAACTTGCTCAATTTTGATCATATGACCATGTTCTTCGACATTTTGGAAAGCTCTTAAAGTCCTCTAACCAATTCCTTTGGTCCCATGTCATTTGGATTTACCAATCTCAAGTTATGGCCTTTGACTCAAAGTGTGCTTTTGTTGACTTTTGAAATTGATCTATAATGTAAAAATTGGTAACTTCTTGTGAGTGCATTTTATGATCTTGGAGTGTGAAGATGGATTGTAGGAAATTGCATCCCCTTCAAAATGAGAATTGGATGGAATTTTACTGACAAACCATGAAAAAGTTATGCCCTGGTCAAGATACAGTTGACTTTTCTACTGTCCAAAAATAGTAACTTTTTGCACCTTGATGATTTTTGAGCTATTCTTGTGGAATCATGATCAAGACTTGATCAAATGATTATTGTGGACTAAAAATAAGATGTTGACCAAAAATTCTGCCTTTTGAGTGCAAAATGACCATTTTGCCCTTGCAGTTGACTGTAGGTCAAATGGGGCTTTTGACTGTGCAAATTGGCACTATGAGTCTTGAAACTTGACATGTAGGTGCTTGAGAATGTATATAGGCCCATGAGATTTGATTGAATCATTGAAAACCCCAAATCTCTTGAGAGAACCAAAACCCTAATTTCAGCTGTCTTAGGAGGTGATTTGACTGTACACCCCTTGAGCTAATTTGAGGATCATTCTTGACAAATCTTGAGAAATATGGGAGGGCAAATTTTGGGGTACAACAATGGTACATGGTATGTACGTTTGAACTTGGAGTGCTGTGGAGTATCTAATATGCAGGAAAATAAAAATGAGACAAATAATTTGCAAAAGGGTCTGGATCGAACCCGACCGCCTTGAGAATAATGCCTTATCACGCTTTGCTTTTACCAATCGAGTCAAGTGTATTTTCTATCAATTGGAGAAGTGTCGAAGCCCTAGCTTCGATCGTCTTGTCTAACCACTCCCTTCGACGAGGCTTAACCAAAACTGCAAAAAAACAAACGTTAATTGGACCCTACTCCCCTACTTTGGGGGCTGTGAATCCAACCGGGGTCATCATTTTGGGCTAAAGCGGGCGGATTTGTGAGATATGGTTCGATCAACACAAATCTGCATGAACATGATGATTCATGTTTTAGGCAGCATGGTGTTTGTATAATGGCTCAAACCTGCATATTGGGATCTCAATAACACGTTAGTATGGATGCATGCATTCAAACACAATAAAAATGCAGATACGAATTCAAATGATATATTAGAATCGGAGATGCATGTGCATGCGTTTTTACCAATTTTCCTCGCCTTCAGTAATGACCTATTCTTACCCTATAAACCTTCAGGAGAGGATTTAAGCCTTTTTGCTTGGGTGGAGAAGGCCTGGAACGATTGTTTCGATTTTGAAAGTTTTGTGAGGATTTTGAGATTTTTGGTGTGACTTCGACAGGAAATGTATGATCTCTCTGCAAAAATGTTTTTGTGGCAATGTTTTTCTTGTCTCTTTTTCGCCCCCCCCCCCCCCCCCCCCCTTGGAAATGTGCCCTTAGCCTTATATTTATAGGGCTGTGAGGAGAGCAAGTATGGCAAGAGACAAAGGCTTTCAAGGTCATGAGATAAAAATCAAACATATTGAAAGTTGGCCATATTTGGATAATTCTTTCCATTTTGAAATATTGAGTGAACTTGGACGTGTTTCGCCCCCTTGCTCTTTCGAATGCCCTATATGTATGTCCTTCGAAGGCACCATTTGCTTGTCCTTCGAATGGACCAAATGTATGTCCTTCAAAGGCACCATTTGTGTATCCTTCGAATGGACCAAATGTATGTCCTTCGAAGGCACCATTTGTGTTTCCTTTGAATGGACCAAATGTATGTCCTTCGAAGGCACCATTTATATATCCTTCGAATGGACCAAATGCATGTCCTTCGAAGGCACTTCGAAGGCACCACTTGTATGTCATTCGAATGGGCCTTTGAATTCTTCTTCGAATGGACCATATGAATGCTTCTTTGGAAGGGACCATCTTGTGTGTCGAAGTATGGAAAACTGTGTGCTGAAGGTTTTTAGAGGTGGAGTCAGAGTAGTCCTGAAGATAGACATTTCCTTGTCAAATCTTGCATGTAGATAGCCATTGCTTTGTGAATCGAAGGTCAGTTGAAAGGGGCCTTTTGCCTTGTGGATCGAAGGCAAGTCTGAGGAAGCCTTCTGCCTTGTGGATCAAAGGAAAGTCTGAAGCAGCCAATGCACAATCGAAGCCTTGTGAATTGAACTTGATCAAAGGGGGCCCAACGCCCAATCGAAGCTTGTGAATCAGGCTTGTATCGAAGGAGGCCAAATGCTCAATTGAAGACTGGTGAGCCAAACTTGCATCGAAGGATTTTAGATACCCAATTGAAGTACCTTGTTAAGGTGTCAATCAAAAGACACTTGACCATCTTCAAAAAAATTTATTTTCTTTAAGCAAGTGTTTGTAACCACACAGGCAAGAGAAGATCTTGGAAAACATGAGAGGACAAATTTTGGGGTACAACAGCTGCCCCTGTTCAATCTCCTTAAACCTGAAGATTTATATTGGCTTATTTTCCTTTCGTGATCTGAAGGTGGAAGATGATAGAACACTAAAGTGCCCAGAAATTTGCACTCGCATGATGTGATTATTGACTGTGTAGGGAATAGCATTAAAGATGCCATTCGAAGAAGATCACTGACATTTGTTAGAGATGGGCTTAAAGATGCCATCCAAAGTAGATGCTGACTTCATAAGAGGTCTCTTTGTGGGGGTTCATGTTCCTGTTGTCTGAGGAGGACTTCACTGGGGAAATTTTATTCCTGCTGTTCTCCTACTTGAGGAAAACTCTATGGGGAATAGAGTCTAGGAGCTTTAGTTGTCCATGGCTCTACTAAGGAGTTATCTCTGGACTGGAGAGATGCAAGTTTGTTGTTTTCTGGTTGAACTCCAGACTTCATAGTAACTTGATAGGGAGGATGAAATTAACTGTTATCTGGAAATGTATTTGAAGGAGCATGTGTAGGGATGCTTCAGGATGAGTCAGTATTAGATTGCATCTGGAAATTGAGAAGGAATTCGTGTAAGATTGCTTCAGGATGGGTCCGTGTTAGACTGCATCTGGAGATTAGGAGAAGAAACCCATGTAAGATTGCTTCAGGATGAGTCCGTGTTAGACTACATCTGGAGATCATGAGAAGAAACCCGTGTAAGATTTCTTCAGGATGGTCATGTAGATAGTCGTCCTGTCTCGTTTCGGGAATTGATCTACAATCAACTATTCATAGATAGTTATCCTGTCTTGTTTCAGGTATTGATCCAGAACTTGATTTTGTTGGTCGTTGAGATAGTTGTCCTAGATGGTTTCAGGTATTAATCTCTGACCTTAGAAAGAAATATAGTTTTCCCATTTGGTTTCGGGTATTAATCTCAAATCTGCTCACGTAGATAGTTTTCCTGGCTTGTTACAGGTATTAATTTGGAACTTGTTTTTGTCGGTCATTGAGATAGTTGTCATGGATAGTTTCAGGTATTAATCTTTGACCTTAGAAAGAAAGATAGTTTTCCCGTCTGGTTTTGGGCATTAATCTTCAATCTGCTCATGTAGATAATTTTCCTGGCTTGTTACATGTATTAATCTATAATCGGTCGTCCACAAATAAATGTCCTGGCTTGTTACAGGTATTAATCTGGAACTTATTTTGGTCGGTCATTGAGATAGTTGTCCTGGCTGGTTTCAGGTATTAATCTTTGACCTTAGAAAGAAATATAGTTTTCCCATCTGGTTTCGGGTATTAATCTTCAATCTGCTCATGTAGATAGTTTTCCTATCTGGTTTCAGGTATTAATCTACAATCAACCGTCCACAGATAGTTGTCCTGGCTTGTTATAGGTATTAATATGGAACTTATTTTTGTTGGTCGTTCAGATAGTTGTACTATCTAGGTTCAAGTATTAATCTCTGACCTTAAAAAGAAAGATAGTTTTCCCGTCTAGTTTCGGGTATTAATCTTCAATCTGCTCATGCAGATAGTTTTCTTGTCTAGTTTCAGGTCTTAATCTATAATCGGTCATCCATAGATAGTTGTCCTGACTTGTTATAAGTATTAATATGGAACTTGTTTTTATCGGTCGTTGAGATAGTTGTCCTTGCTGGATTCAGGTATTAATCTCTGACCTTAGAAAGAAAGATAGTTTTCCCGTCTGATTTTGGGTATTAATCTTCAATCTGCTCATGTAGATAGTTTTCCTGTCTGGTTTCAGGTATTAATCTACAATCAGTCGTCCAAAGATAGTTGTCCTGGCTTATTATAGGTATTAATCTAGAACTTTTGAAAATCGTTGACGATATTCATTTTCCGATCTTTCCTGAAAAGGTAAAGAATTAGGTGTATGCAATATTATGATGCATGAAGTGCAAATGATGCTCTCAAAATAAATGAGATTGTGATATATGCATTCGTGCTACATATGCTATGACACTTGTAAAATGGTGTATAAATGCAATGTATGAACGTGCCAACTGTTCTATTGCAGTGTTGTTGAATTAGGGAAAATAAATCCCTGATTATTGTTGGGGGTGAAGAATATAGGTCTTCAAATTTTGTTGATGTTGAAATGTTGGGAGACAGATTTCTGTTGTTAGGGAAATAAACTCTGTTGAGGGAAGGAAACTCCATGAACGGCTTAGGAATTTTGTTGAAATCCTGCTGGGGAATCCTGAAAAGCTTATGAACCAGGCTAAGGAATTCCTTGAGATGCCGGGTAAGTAATTGGAAATTTTGCTCCGTCGGGGATATCAAAAATTTGACATCATTAGGCTGTGAATTGAGGATATGGCAGTGATTTTATAGTAGAATGCCCCTGCCTCGGTACCTGCTGGAGAAAATATCTGTCGGGGATTTTGTATATGGTTTGACTGTTATCCCAACTCTTGGAGTCCTATGTGAATGCTGATCAGGGTAATAAGCCTTGTATTGATAGAAAAGTGACGAGATGACGGGACATAGTCGTACGCTTTAACCCATAACTTTTTCCTGGACTGTCCTTTCAGATTTTCAATCCACCAGGATACCATTTCTGCCCAAGCAGCCTTTTCTGGTTTTCGACTTACCGGGTGTACAAATTTTTCATATGTATATCCCTAATTTTTGCCCAAACCCTTTTGGTTCCCCGGGATGCCCTTATTTTTGCCTAGGCCAGTCAACCTAGCGGGTCTTTGCTCATGCGTAGTATCTTTTAACTATGTCCGCGTTCATCGGGTGAAGAGAATTGTCACTGTCAAAAATAGTAAGTGTTGCCACACTTCCAGAAGATGTTTGCTTGATTGCACGTGATTCATTGCTTGAATTCATGTCCAATTCCCCAAGTGATTCAGATGGAGATCTGCCCTTGGCTATTTAGCACTTTTGAGATATTCCCCAAATCTTGACTTGACTTCCCCAGATCATCTGGACACCATGCTACGCCCCTTGATTATGAAAGGCCTGTAACTATAATGTCTTTCCATCTGAGGTGATTTTGTCCACTAAGAGGATTTCTGTTCATCGAATATCCGTCGTGCGAATTTCTCTACTGTTGAACAAATAGTCATATGCAAACAACGGTATTTAAAAAAAATGCAAAACTTATGTCTGTCTTGAAGTTGAAAATTTCATTTTTTTAGTAAAACAAAGAAATTTTGTAAGAGTGTGATATCAACTCAGGATTTATAGAAAACCTTACAGGAGTCAGGATACCTTTTGTAACAGTACGCTTTCGAACTAACCCATGCTTCAGCTAGGACTTTTAAGGGTTGTAGCGTGGCCTGGTTCACGGTTTAAGAAACAAAGGATTAAGGCTCGAAATTTATTTGTACCCAACCAGTTCTCCGTGATGTTCTTCAGTCCTATACTCAGTTAACTGTACGTTTAGATCCCAATTGAGTTATGGAATCTTGGCCCTGATATTCTGGTGATGGTTCGGATACTGAAAGTTTATTTTAGAAGGCCTTCATTTTTTTGTAATATTTTTGTTGAGGATTAGTAGCGACCTATTTTTTTGATTTTATTATCCCTACCTTTTGCCTGAACTATTTCTTTTGTGATTACAGTCAGCGGGATGCCCCAGTTTTTTCTTAAGTCTCCTTCATAGGTTTTGACTTAGCGGGCTTTTGATATATAATTACTGCCTATTTTAGTGATTACGGGGAACCATCACTGACTTTTGATTTAGAAGGATACCTCCGACACTACTCGTCATGTACGAAGGGAAAGCTTGCGACTGAATGCACATTAGAAATAACTGAGAAACTATCCTGCCCCAGGTTATGATTAAGGATTTTAATTTGTGAGAAAAGAAAAACTCCTACTTCTTAGGCTCAAAGGGGTTGACTAGGGATTATCTTCCTTATAACTCCACTGTTTAGTATTTGAAAGAACACATGTACGTCGTCAGGCAGGTCTGTCCAATAGCATACTGTATAGATTATGGTATCGTTTTTGTCATTTTCCCTCTAAAGGCTTAGAGCTTTTGATCAGGAGTTGAATATCACAAAAGAAGTAAAAGCACAGTTTAAATATAGTGAAAACGCATGGATTCATTCAAGACAAACATATGCAATGCATTAATGAAAGTAACCAAAGTCTGATATAAAGATAAGTGTTTAAACAAAACAAAGAAATTACAAATGAAAATTTGAATGAACAAAAATTTCTATGCCTAAACTTCGTCACTTCAGATGATGTGCCTTAGAGGGATGACAAAAAAATTCAAGTTGACCATCTTGTGCAAATTCTAACACTCCTTCATCAATCAGGTTTTGAATCTTATATTTCAACATCCAACAACTATCAGTATCATGCCCCAGACTGTTGGAGTGGTATGCACACTTTTCATTGGGATGGTAACTAGGAGTGGAAGTATTAGGATTCTGAGGAGGATCCTTCAATGTGATAATTTTTAACTTTAACATGTGTTGTAAGACTTGTGATATTGGCATGTTGAGTTTGGTATATTTCCTATTGGATGTATCCCGCTTACGCTGATTACCCTGTCGTTGTTGGCGAGGTTGTTGTTGGGCTCGTGACATAGCAGCAATTTGAAAAGGTCTAATCTCCTCCAAGCCAATTTCTTGTCTCATCAGGGGATGATTAATAACTTGATCCTCAGCCTCGACTATTTTCTTCATACGGTTATATCCGTCTTAATGAAGCTTACTGATGTGAATCCTCAACTCTTCCTGTCCCGAGCTAAATTTTGGATAAGAGCCATTTGATTACTCATATGGATTATCATCCTTTCCATCTCAGCCTGCAGATGTTCCAACTATTCATCCTTGTTGTTATCAGGATGTTTCTTGGTCAAATTCCCGTTGAGGAGTGCTTTCAACTCTTCTTGCCCCTTGGATAGGTTCAGGAACATTTCCTTGAACTGAGCATCCTGAGTTTGGAGATTTCTGTTGTTCTGTTTGAGATCCATTTTCCTTGCAATAATAAATAACGAGAACATGAGAAACTTGTACTGGAAGACATGTTAGGTAATGACATGCATGATGTGTAGATGCAATGTTTTCAAGGATCTCGCGGGGTAAACACAAGAAAATTTCAAGTTGAATTTCGACTGCAACTTTGACAGAAGAACTTCGTATTGTTGAATGTCCTTCTATGAGAAACAAGCTCACTATATCAAGTGGGTCATAGCCCCTGACTCAAGTTATCGTGTTTTGATCTTTTGACGGTATTGGTTAGAGGAAAATAAATCCCCTTTCCCCTTGGTAGACGTCTAGTTCATCATAACATGCATCACAGGCCCTTGAGATTCTTGAAATGCTTAAGGAAATGCTATGGTATAATGCTATGATGTGTATGCTGTGCATCAAGAAAAAATGTAAGGTGATGAAGACAAGTATGTCTTACAGGAAATCCAAGTTATTGGATAATGACTACAAACAAGTTCTACAAGGAACTCACATCGTTAGATAATGAATACAAACAAACCCCTGCAAGGAGTTCAAGTTGTTAGGTAATGAAAGAAAACAAGTCACACGGGTAGCCTTAGGTTTAGGCTTGCATGGAATTTATAGGTAAGTACCCTCTTGAAGTTTAGTTGGTCCAACCTGTCTTAGAAAAGTAACTGTGTTCTAAGGAGTCTCAATATCACTGATCTTTCATTATCAGGCATTGTTTCAGCTCAGGCGATCTTTTCTCGCGGCCGAAATATCCTGAAAGTCCGATCTCAATGAGTGTAGCATCGAGTATCAAACAATCCTTAACTTTATAACGAGGCCGGCTATCTCAATACTTTCCAATGGCTAAGTTTGTTCAAATAAGATTCTAAGACCCGTTAGTGCTTTATGACACCACATAGTGGCCCCGTATTCTCCTCGATTCAAGACAAGGGATCCGGTACCAGCAAATGTGTCATACTAACACAACTATTGTCTCAACCATATCGGTTTATGCCGTACAGTCTCCACGATCTATTGTTGGTTACCTAAAAGGTGCCCCAGATCCGGGTGTAGGATCTTTACAAGTAAACCCAAGCAAAAACCCTTAAAGATAAAGCAATCAAAGCATACAAGGAAAGAAAAATAAATATGACCTAAGCTCTAAGGTAACCCCACTTTTTATCTTATATCCCCAGCAGAGTCGCCAGTTCTGTGATACGGTGGCAGAACCGACTATTATACTGGTTTTGGGTTTGTGTTCGCAAATATTGCGGTAAGCAAGAATCGCCACCGACTTTTCTTTTATCCAACAAAGGAAAGGGTGAAAAGAACAGAAAAAGACCTTTCAAGAGTTTTTTGAGTAAGGGGGGTAGATTATGGAAAGGGAAGGTGTTAGCACCCTTTCCATCCGTAGTTTTCTACGGGCTCTTAGATGCTTAGATCATTTGAAAAATACCTTGTACTTTTTGTGTGTTTTGAAAAGTATTTTGAAACTCCTTAGTGTGGCGATTTTCTTTATCATAACTCTTATATTAGTCCTCAAGAGTGTTGATAAAGCATTTGAAAATGTTTTTTTTAATTTATTTGTGTATGTGTAAAAGTTTGTTTTGAGCATAGCATCTAGGAACTATCTACTTTACTCGAAAGGGTCGTTCTTTTCCTTCTTTCCTTTAGATATTGCTATCCTACTATTAGTGAGTAGGTAGCCCAAGTCGTTTGGATGTATGAGGGACATTCGAAGGGACGTTTTATAGTCACAAAGGCAACTGGGCAAGAAATCTTAGTAACTACCCTAGGGTTTTAAGATCATTGTTTACCGATGCAACGTCGAAAGGGTCATCGAGAAACTTATAATATTGCATATGACTAACTCTTTACCTTTTTAGGAATGATCAATCAACAAAGATCACAAACTACTTATATGACCTGACAGTCTTTTCAAAGGTTACCTCTGACGAAGGGCTATTCCAACATTTTCTTCAGAAGATCATATTCAAGATCTCTACTGGTTCAGTATTAAATCGACCAATGATTTATTCTGATTCCTTTCTGGTAGACACTTTTTCTGGTTCAGTTAAATCGACCCTAAGATTTCTCTGATTCTATTCCAGTTAAAGATAATTCAAGACCTCTGCAGGTTCAGTTTAAATCGACCAATGATTTTATTCTGATTCTTTTCTGGTAGACACTTTCTTTTGTTCAGTTAAATTGACCCTAAGATTTCTCTGATTCTATTCCAGTTAAAGATGACTCAAGACCTCTGCTGGTTTAGTTTAAATTGACCAATGATTTATTCTTATTCTTTTTCGGTAGATACTTTCTCTGGTTTAGTTAAATTGACCCTAATATTTTCTGATTCTATTCCAGTTAAAGATGATTCAAGACCTCTGCTGGTTTAGTTTAAATCGACCAATGATTTATTCTTATTCTTTTTCGGTAGATACTTTCTCTGGTTTAGTTAAATTGACCCTAATATTTTCTGATTCTTATCCAGTTAAAGATACTGTAAAGCCTGGAATCCAACCAGATAATAGTTTATTTTGTTAATTACTATGAAGCCTGGACCCAACCAGATGATAGTATAACCTATGACACCGAAGCCTGGACCCGACCAGATAACGGTATACCGCAAATTCAAGTTGAAGCCTGGACCCGACCAGATAACAACTTAATTTCTTCAAATCAGTGAAGCCTGGATACGACCAGATAACATTTTAATGTCTACAATTACTGCGAAGCCTGGACCCGACCAGATAGCAGTTAATTTCATATTTCCCAATAGGTCATTGTGAAGCCTGGAATACGACCAGATAGCAGTCAGCCGTATTGTCCTCAGCAAGTCCCTGTGAAGCATGGATCCCGACCAGATAGTAGTTGAATTTCACCTCTCTAGTAAAGAGATAACTCCCCAGTAGAGTAATGGACAACTGAAGATCATAGACTCTATTTCCCAAGACAGAGACCAACATTCCTCAGTGGAGTCCTCCTCAAACGACAGGAACATGAATCCCTACAAAGGAATCTCTCATGAAGTCAACATCTATTCTAGATGGCATCTTTAAGCCCATCCCCGACGACTCTTCATCATCTTCTTTGGGTGGCATCTCTAAGCCCATCTCCGACAACTCTTTGTCATTTTTTTCCAAATGGCATCTATAAGCCCATTCCCGATATTATCAACAAACAATGTTAGTTCAGAGGAGTGCAAATTTCTGGGCACTCTAGTATTCAATCATCTTCAACCTTCAGATCACAAAAGGCAGACAAGTCAATCTAAATCTTCAGGTTTAAGAAGATTGAACAGGGGCAGCTGTTGTACCCCAAAATTTGCCCTCTCATTTTCTTTCAAGATCTTCTCTTACATGGGTGGTTGCAAACATTTGCTTGAGGAAAGTAAAATTTAAAGATGAATGAAATGTCCTTTGATTGGAACATCAGAGTTTCCTTCGATTGGAACATCAGAGCTTCCTTCAATTGGAACATCAGAGCTTTCTATAATTGGAACATCATAACTTCTTTTGATTGGAACATCAGAGCTTCCTTCGATTGGAACATCAGAGCTTCCTTCGATTGGAACATAAGGGTGTCCTTTGATTGGAACATCAGGGTGTCCTTCGATTGGAACATCAGAGTGTCCTTCAATTAGAACATCAGAGTTTCCTTTGATTGGAACATCAGAACGAAGTGTCCTTCGATTGACATATCAGAGCAAAGTATCCTTAAAATGGCATATCAGTGCAGAGGTGTCTTAATCTAAAATGTTCTGATAAGGGAAGTTCTGGGCAATTCGAATCAGGACTTAGAGCCATCAAAGAGAGCAGAACAACACTTCGACTAGTTAATAAGATAATGCTTCGATTGGTCAAGTTCAAAGCCATCAAAGAGAGCAAAGCTTGAGACTTAGTCGAAGGAACCATGATGAAAGCCTTGAGCCAAATTCGAAAAAAAACACCTATCATAACCTGTCCAGGTTCACTCAAAGTTCAAAATGGCATGTTTTCCTGGCAAATATGGCAAGAATTCAATTTTGATTGTGGCTTCAATTCCTGAGTTAAGGTCCAGATTCTTTCCTTGTTTGTTATTAACGCCACAAGAGCTGATTCGACTAGGGTGATTTTTCTTCAAATCAAGCGATCGAATTAGAGGGTGGCTCAATCGAAGGAGCCATGATAATGAAGCTAGTGCAATTTGAATTAGAATTCAGAGCCTCCGAAGGAAACAATGTTCTGATGAGGAAAGTTCTAAGTAATTCCAATTGGAGCTTAGAGACTTCGAAGAGAACAAATTCGAAGGGAAATGGATCTGCAGGCGCATGTAAGCTTTCGATTTCCATCATATTTGAGGCCCAAACAACTCATAACAGGCTGGCAGTAACGCATGAAAATAGACTAGAACCTGATTGAATCAAATATAGCAAGTTTTTATGAAGAAATCAAATCAAATCTCTTCATCATAATGGACCAATATTTGATACATAACTGTTGACCTAAAATCCCTTGTCTATATAAACCTCATAATCTCATAGAAAAAGGACACACATATACCGGCTCACAAAAAACGCAGCTTTCCCCGCAAAGTTCCAGAAAGTAGCATCAAATTCCGAAGTTGTCAAAACCCCATACCTTCGCAGCCACCTTCCATCCAGATTAACACTTCGATTGTGTTCTTGGAGTTCACACAGACACACACTCACTCGTTCCCTAGCCATCTCACACCCAGGACTGCAGATCAAGGCGCCTCTAGTGGTAAAAATGTTCAATCTCATTTAATCTTAAATTAAACTCGTGATTACATGTTCATGGTTTTTGTTATTATTTATTAGAGATTTAACAAAAATGTGTGCAAGTTGCAGTGTCCAAATGTTCGAACACCATGGATAGGGTTTTCGAAGCTGGTTACCTTTGAAACCCATGATACAGGCTGTTGCAAATCGAAACAACCCTGGATCCGGGTTTAGGGATTGATTTCGAATGGAATGTTTTCTGTTTTGTTTGGTTTCGAACTAACTAATTTGCAGGACCCAAAGCAGGTTTCATGTATTTCTAATGAACAAGCATCTCAGATGGTGAAAGGGGAATTTGTGCAATCGAAGGGACCATGGTTCGAATCCCATGTGTTATATTTTCAATTTCTAACGAATTTGCTTGCAGAGCTAGCGCCCCAAGGCCCTCGAACAATGCCTTCGACCAGCCCTCTGGATCGAGAAGCAACTCAGGTTTTTTTCGATCCAGGCTTGCCTTTTTTTCAAAATTGCACCATTTTATTCATTGCCTATTCCTTTGATTTTGTTGTTTTACTTATGTTATCTCTTCTAGTTTTTTTAACATAACATCAAAATCAAAAAATAATAAAAAGGCATTAGGTTTAGTTTTTTTATTAAACTAACTTTGTAAATTAATTATTTAATCATTTTAACCCTTTTTTTCTAAATTAAAATTAAATAGACTTAGGATCTTAATTTCATGTCATAATCAGATAAAATAAAAAGATTTCCTTTTACCTTAGGATTTTTAGGCTTATTTTCAATTCGCGCGATTACTTTAAATTTCACATTTTTTTTATTATTGTAACTGCCTACTGGTTTGTAATAATAATTAGGATTTTACTTTCCGCATTTTTATAATGTATCTCTCCCAAAGCCGTGTAATAACTTAGGATTTATTTTTCTGCATTTTATTTTCCGCACATTTATTGATTTATTATTTTACTATATTACTATTAGTAAATAGGCTTGCATGAAAAAGACTGGAAATTAAAATGATTAAATAACCATAATTTCAAGATAAATGAACTGAATCAACACACTTGCACATACTCATCCCTAGGGTACCTCCCCACTTCGGTTGTCTTCGAAAAACGGTGACAATTCTCGAAACGTGAAAATTTTTAGTGGTTGTTCTCTAATTTGAAAGATACAAGTCCCTCGATGACCCTTTCGAAGTTTCCTCGGTAAAAAAAGTGATCTTAGAACTCTAGGACGATTACTAAAAGTTCTTGCCAAGTTGCCTTAATGACCGTAAACGACTCTTTGATAGTCCCTCAACATATAACGATAGGGCTACCTACTCATTAATAGTAGGATAGCACTACCTAAAGGAAAGGAGGAAAAGAACATCTTTTTCGAGTAGGTGGATAACTGTTAGGTACTTGCTTAAAAATAACCTTTTTCACACCATACATTCAAAACATTTTCAAAGACGCTTTATCAACACTCTTGAGGACTGATACAAGAGTTATTATAAAGCAAACAAGCTTTTCAAAACACACAAACACAAAAGCAATTTTCAAAAATGAGCAAGTGCTTAAGAGCCCGTGGAAAACCACAGATGGAAAGGGTGCTAACACCTTCCCTTTCCATAATCTACCCCTTACTCTGAAACTCTCGAAAAAGGTATTTTTCTGTTCTTTTCACCCTTTCCTTTGTTGGATAAAAGAAAAGTCGGTGGCGACTCTTACTTTATGTACATTTGCGAATACAAAATGCAAACCAGTATTAAACAGTCGGTTCTGCCACCGTATCACAGAACTGGTGACTCTGCTGGGGATATTTAAAAAGTAAGGTTTACCTTAGGGTCTAATTCATTTCTAAATTGCTTTCCTTGTTTGTTTTGATTTATTTACTTTTAAAGGTTTGCTTGGGATACTATAGATCCTATACCTGGATCTGGGACATCTTTTTAGGTAAACAACAATAGACCGTGGAGACTGTACGGCATAGACTGATATGGTTGAAGCGATAGCTGTGTTGGTGTGACACTTTGGTTGGTACCGGTATCCCTTGTGTTGAATCGAGGAGAATATGGGGCCGTCGTGTGGTGTCTTGAAGTACTAAAGAACCTTAGAACCTTATTTGAACAAACTTGGCCATTAGAAAGTAGTGAGATAGTCTGCCTTGGTGTAAAGCTGGGAATCAGTTGATACTCGATACTACACTCATTGAGGTCAGACTTTCGGGATGTTTCAGCTGCAAGAAAAGATTGCTAAGCTAAAATAATACCAATAAAGAAAGATCAGTGATATTGAGATTCCTTAGAACCCGGTTACTATTTCTAAGACAGGTTGAAACAACTAAAGATTCAAGAGGGTACTTACCTTAAACCTCATGCAAGCCATTGAAGCTAAGGTCTATTGTGTGATTTGCTTGTGTTTATCTGTAACTTAAGCATAACCATGACATTATAAACATCATAACATCCATTTTTAATTTTACTAACCATTTCAAGGACCAAGGGAATTTATCTTTGTTCTATTTTGCAGATCATGGCTTCCGCTCGTAGAAACACTATTCGAATCAGCTTTGTGAGAATACCTCTCCAACTCAAAGAGTTAATATCAAGGGTTCCAGAAACTTCTTCATTCACCAAAAACTTTAGTCGACTTTTCAAACTAGTTACCTCGGGCTTTGATGAGAAGATGATGAGTGTATTCTTTCAGTTCTTTGACCCTAAGCACCATTGCTTCACCTTTCCGGACTATCAGCTGGTACCCACCATGGAAGAATTCTCTTAGTTATTGGGCATACCTGTTCTGGATCAGTTGCCTTTCACCGGTTTGGAAGAAGCTCCAAAGATGGAGTTTATTGCAGCATCTTTGCATCTGAAACGGTCCAACATTGTATCCAACTGGGAAAGAAGAAGCGGAGTTAAGGGTTTTCTAGCCAAGTTCCTAATAGAGAAGGCTCAACTGTTTTGGGATAATTTGGACTTCCAGGCTTTTGAGGAGGTCTTGGCCCTTCTAATCTATGGGTTAGTACTAATCCATAATCTATACTTACTCGTAGATGTGAATGCTATCAAGGTCTTCCTCTCACGCAACCATGTACCCACTTTACTCAGAGACATCTTGCATACCCTCCACACTCGTACCACGAAAAAAAGAGGGATTCTTATGTTCCGTCTTCCATTTCTGTCAAGGTGGTTTATTTCTCACCTCCCTAAATCAATACTGAAGAATGAAGAAGGTTTGGGTTGGTCGCAAAGGATAATGTCACTTTCTCATGCGGGTATTCTCTTGTATTCCCGATCTATGGGAGATATTTCTGTTATTGACCGCTACGAGGAATTCCCTAATGTCCCACTACTTGGCATTATGGGAGGCATACCTTATAATCCTTCTCTGGCTCTGTGACAATTTGGTTATGCTCGAAGGGATGGTGCTCACGAGATTCTTATCCAGGGAATTGTGTTTAACTATGAGGATGATGTTTAAGGGTATCGTCAGAGGTTCATACGAGCTTGGGGCATGATAAACAGATTTGGTACCAAGACATTGGGGCCGAAGACTTCCATACCTATGGAACCTTATCCTCAATGGGTACGAGCTCGTGCTCAGAACCTTGTGGTGCCACATATATCCATCTTACCAGTAATTGTGGAGCCCATTACCGAAGGGGATGTTCGTTATACAGTTCTCCATCCTGACATGCCCATTAATCTTGAAGAGCTGCATAGATCCTGAATTCAGCTGAAGAAAGAGCGGGATACATTTATAGATCATTTCTATACCCATGAGAGGAAAGTGTTGGAGCTCACAAAGCAAATTCACAAAGAAAAAGGTGTTAATGTCTATCTTGGCACGAAGAGGAAGCGCCCATGGGAAACCTGATTTCTTAGTTTTTAGAATTTTTCAATTCAAAAGAAATGGCTCTCGAACAAAAAGTGAAGGACCTTCAAGCTCAGAATGCTCAATTCCAACAAATGATCATGGCCCAGGCCAAGGGGCAAGAGGAGCTGAAGGCCTTGATTGTCAAAGAGAAGAACAAGAAGCCAAAGAAACCAACTGGTGTAGTGAATTTGAGAAGAAGGATCAGAGGACCAGTGCGGCGAACTTCAGAACTAGCAACTTCGTCAAAAGAAGGAGACACTCAGGAAGGGAAGACAAGAGAGGAAGACCTCAGCCCGAAGGGGGTATGATAATGAATATGATTATAATGAGGCGCAATATCCTCCTGCTGATGATAAATACAAACATCTATAGGATCGTCTGAACACAATGGAAATCTAGAGGGTACCTGGGCTGGATTTTGAAGAGTTGGGTTTAGTTTCTTGAGTTGTCATCCTGCAGAATTTTAAGGTTTCGGTGTTTGCTAAGTACGATGGGGTCTCATGTCCCAAGCTATATCTCCAATCTTATGTTAGGAAGATTCAGCCTCACACTGTTGATAGGCATTTGTGGGTCCACTTCTTCCAAGACAGTCTATCCGAGACTCAGCTAGAGTGGTTCTATCAGCTGGAGGGAACCAATATCTGTAACTTGGAAGACCTGGCTACTGCTTTCTACAAGCAGTACTAATATAATGCAGACCTTGCTCCGACTCGTACACAGCTCCAAAGTATGTCTATGGATTCTAGCGAGGGTTTTAAAGATTATGCCCAAAAGTGGAGAGACCTAGAAAGAAGAGTCCAACCCCCTCTGTATGATAGGGAGTTGGTGGACATATTTTTGGGTACTCTATCTGGTCCATTTTCAACCATCTGATTGGAAGCTCCTCATCTGGTTTAACTGGAGCGACAAGATTCAAAAGGATACCTCTTCAAGTGTAGGAAAGAGAACTTTTGTGGGAAAGAAAGAGGTCAGTGCTGCTTACAGTCAAAGAAATTAGGGCAGAACCAAACGCCGTCCAATGGTAGGGGCTGTAATGATATCAAAGCCTGTAGCTACTTAACAGCGGAACAATCAACCCGGAGCAGAAAGGCCTATGAGACAGTTTACCCGGATCAATATGACCTTGTCTCAAGTTCTACCATACTTACAGAAATCCAATCTAGTAACTTTGAGGGAAGCTCCCAAAAATCCCAACAATGCATCTCCTCACTATAATCCAAAGGCTCGGTGTGCCTACCATTCTGAAAGTCCAAGCCCATGATACAAATGGTTGTTGGGCTTTGAAGAACAAGGTTCAGGATTTGATCGAGGCAAAGTAGATTGAATTCGATACGCCAAAGACTCCTAATGTTATAACTGCCCTCATGCCCAAGTATGACCATGGTGTTAACGCTGTTGACAATGATGTGTTTGTTGCTTTTTTTGGGGAACTTGTTACTCCTGTCATGACTGTTAAAAGGAATCTGTTGCAAGCCGGTTTATTTTCGGGCTGTGGTGAAGATTGCCACTTATGTTTATCTCTACCAACTGGTTGCCATTTGTTGAAAGAAGGTGTTCATCACCTGATAGATGATAAATAAATTTTATTTGAGAAGACTCCAGTCACAAGTGTTTCATGTAAAGACATTTCTATTATAACCATTTCTGCCAATCCTCCCAGTGTCTCCACCAAAAGACCCGTAGGATTACATTTGTTCCAAAGTTTGCTCCCCTGATCATCACTATGCCAGGGCCAATACCATATTCCACGGATAAAGCTGTTCCCTAGAATTATGGGGCTGACGTCTATTACCATGGCGTCAAGCAACACCTATTGGTTTCTGAAGACAAAGTTAATGAAAGTATTGATCCTGACGTTGGCAATATCGTTGGGACCAGTAAAATAACAAGAAGCGGAAGAGTGTTCTCTCCCGAGATCTCACCTCCTAAAATCCTTACTACTCCTGTGATCACTCCTGCCGCTGCTCCTACTAATACTCCCATTACTACTCCTGTGATTAGCCCTATTGGAACCCCTGTCACCGAGTCGGCCGAGACTCGAGGCAAAGTGATATTGGTTGAGCCTGGCCAGACGAAGGCGCATCCAGAAGCTATCCCCAAGGTTTCTAAGAAGGAAATGTAAGAAATCTTGAAAATAATTAAAAAGAGCGACTACAATGTGGTTGAGCAACTGGGGCAGACTCCTTCCAAGATCTCAATGATGGCCCTACTGTTGTGCTCTGAAGTCCATGCAAAGGCTTTGGTAAAATTCCTCATGACAGCTCATGTTCCATAAGAAACCCCCCCTGATCAATTCGAAGATTGTGAGGCTAGTTTGACCGCTAATAATGGACTGGATTTTTCTGATGCTAATTTGAAACCCAGAGGAAGAAAACACAATGATGCGCTGCATGTCTCCATCGAATGCAGATGCACTACTTTGGCCCATGTTCTAGTAGATACTGGTTCATCGCTGAATATTCTACCCAAGAAGGCTCTTGACAGATTAGATTGCGAAGGATTGACTCTGAAGCCCAGTAACATTATGGTGAGGGCTTTCGACGATTCAAAAAGAATGGTTCACGTGGAGGTGGACATCCTTATCAAAGTTGGTTCTCAGACATTTGACTCCACCTTCTACGTGATGGACATCCGACCATCTTATTCTTGTTTGTTGGGTTGCCCTTGGATCCATGGGGCTGGAGCTGTTACTTCCACTCTGAATCAGATGTTGAAGTACCCAGTGAGGGGAAAGATTGTCACAGTACGTGGTGAGGATGAGTACATGGTAAGCCACCTGAACTCTTTCAGGTATGTCAAAATGGATGGCGAGTTCATCGAGACCCCTTGTCAGAACTTTGAAGAGGTGCCTCCGACCATGGCTGCAACCGAGACTGTTACCAGTGTGCCAAAGATCACCAGACCTCCATTAAAGATGGCTTCTATCAAGGATGCCAAAGCAGTAATTGAAGAAGTTGGGTGTACCATTTGGGGCCAACTCCATGACATTCCATACAAATCTGATAAGTTTGGTTTGGGTTTCACTTCAGGGGCTCAAAGGGTTGTTCATCGTGCTCGTGCTGGAGGACCTCCCATACACATCAACAATCATGGGATCAATGCTTTAGATGACAATGATAGTGACTGTGACATGGACAACTGGATCTTCCCTACTACCAATGGTGGACCCAATAACTGGACAGCTAAAGACTTTGTGCTGATTACTTTTATTCAGGAGTAATTGTCTTTTTGTTTTTTTGGATATGTAATAAATGAACAATATAAACCCTATGTCCTTGTGTCTTACCCGAGGAACAATGGTTTATTTGTGAGGGTTATCATTTTTAATCTCATATGTCATTAAAAAAGCATTGGACGTTTTTGCATACAAATTTTGCGCTCTTTGTTTTTCTTTTCAGCTTTTACTTTATCAATGCAGCTATGCTCTTACACACACTCACGTATCAAACTGCAGATCCATATCCACTATGGATCCTATTGATAACGGTTCTACTATTGCCAGTTATGACTTTGAAAATCCAATCAACCAAGCCGAGGACGAAGGTGAGGAAGATTGTGAGGTACCAGAAGAACTCGGTGGACTATTACAACAGGAGGAAAGGGCTATACAGCCTCGTGAAGAGCCAGTTGAGACAATGAACTTGGGTACCGAAGAGGACAGAAAAGAAGTCAAGATAGGTGCCGATCTGGAGCATAGTGTCAAGTAGTGTCTAATACAAATGTTACAAGATTATGTGGAGATCTTTTCCTGGTCATACGAATACATGCCATGACTTGAAACTGATATTATGGTTCATCGCCTGCCGACAAAAGAGGACTGCCCTCTATTAAAACAGAAGGTTCATCGTATGCACCTGAAATGTCAGAGAATATCAAAGCCGAAGTTAAGAAGCAGTTCAATGCTGGTTCTTAGCCATCACATCCTATCCACAATGGGTTGCCAACGTAGTGCCAGTGCCTAAGAAGGACGACAAGGTACGTATGTTCGTGGATTAGAGACTTGAACAGGGCAATCCCCAAGGATAACTTTTCGCTTCCCCACATTGATGTTCTAGTTGAGAACACCGCACAACATAAGATCTTCTCCTTCATGGATGGTTTCTCTGGTTACAATCAGATCAAGATGGAACCCGAAGACATGTAGAAGACAACCTTCATCACACAGTGGGGCACTTTCTATTACAAAGTGATTCCATTTGGGTTGAAGAACGCTGGGGCAACCTATCAGCGCGCCATGGTAGCTCTGTTTCATGACATGATCCATCATGAGATAGAGGTCTATGTCGATGATATGATAGCCAGGTCTGAAACTGAAGAAGAGCACCTTGATCACTTGCAAAAGCTGTTTGATAGACTGAAGACATACAAGTTAAGGCTGAATCCGAACAAGTGCACCTTTGGGATAAGGTATGGTAAAATCCTAGGTTTCATTGTCAGTGACAAGGTTATTCAGGTGGACCCTACAAAGGTTAAATCTATACAACAGATGCCGTCTCCTTGCACTGAGAAGGAAGTTAGGGGTTTCTTGGGATGTTTAAATTACATTGCCAAGTTCATTTCCCATCTAACTGCTACTTGTGAGCCAATCTTCAAACTCTTGAAGAAAGATCAAGTGGTAAAGTGGAATGATGAATGCCAGACTGCCTTTGACAGAATCAAGGAATACCTTCAAGAGCCTCCAATTCTAATGCCTCCGATTGAAGGAAGACCTTTGATAATGTACTTAACAGTATTAGATAATTCAATGGGGTGTGTGTTAGGGCAGCATGACGAGTTTGGTCGAAAAGAGCATGCAATATACTACCTTAGTAAAAATTTTACCGACTGTGAAATAAGATACTCCCTGCTCAAGAAAACTTGCCGTGCTTTGGCATGGGCCACTCGCCGATTAAGACAATATATGTTAACTCACACTACCTTATTGATATCTAAGATGGACCCTATCAAATACATCTTTGAGAAGCCCACTCTCTCTGGAAGAATAGCAAGATGGAAAATGTTCCTGACCGAATATGATATCCAGTACACAACCCAGAAAGCAATCAAGTGAAGTGTATTAGCTGATCATTTGGCTCATCAGGCTGTGGACGACTACCAATCCTTGAATTTTGAGTTCCCTGATGAAAACATCATGTTAGTGACTAATTGTGAAGAACCTGGACCGGATGAAGGACCTGAAAAAGTACCCCGATGGACCATGGTTTTTAACGGAGCTTCCAATGCACTTGGTAATGGTATCGGTGCTGTAATCATATCTCTTGAGGGTTGTCATACCCCTTTCATTGCTAGGCTATGTTTCAACTATAATAACAAAATGAGTGAGTATGAAGCATGTATCATGGGTCTCAAAGCTGTTATTAACCTAAGAATCAAGTTCTTGAGTGTTTTCAGAGATTCGGCCTTGGTAATAAGTCAAATAAAAGGAGAGTGGGACATGAAGCACCCTAATCTCATCCCTTACCGAGAGCATGCACTGACATTGCTTCCACACTTTAAAGAAGTCACCTTTGAACATTTTCCACGAGAAGAGAATCAGTTAGCGGACGCGCTAGCTACTATGTCATTGATGTTCAAGGTCAGATGGGAAAATGAAGCTCCTCAGATCACTATTGAGACATTGGATGAACCAACTTACTGCTATGAGATCGATACTGAAGGGGTAACAGACAAACCTTGGTTCCATGAAGTGAAAAGGTATCTCGAAGCTCAAGAGTATCCTGAAGGAGCTTCAGTCAATGATAAAAAGTTCCTAAGAAGGTTCTCTTGCAAATTCCTTCTCAGTAACGAGATCCTCTACAAGCGCAACTGCGATTCTACTTTGCTTCGGTGTGTAAACAAGAATGAAGCGAAAAAAATTATGGCTGATTTACATGAAGGTACTTTTGGCACCCATTCTAGTGGACACACTATGGCTAAAAAGATCCTACAGGCGGGATATTATTGATCCACTATGGAAGCTGACTGTTATCAACATTCGCGGACTTGTCACAAGTGCCAGATTTATGCTGATAAGGTGCACATACCTCTGGTTCCTCTAAACGTCTTGACTGCTCCTTAGAACTTTGTAATGTCGGGCATTGACATGATCAGAGAAATCAGACCTACTGCTTCCAACGGGCATCGCTTCATCCTTGTTTCCATTGACTACTTCACGAAGTGGGTTGAGGCTGCCTTTTTTGCTACTGTTACCAAGAATGTTGTGGCACTGTTCATCAAGCATAACCTTATCTGTCGATATGGTATCCCCGAAAGAATCATTACAGATAATGGTACAAATCTCAACAACACTATGATCACCGAACTCTGTAAGCAATTCAAGATCCAGTATCATAACTCATCTCCTTACCGGCCGAAGATGAATTGCACTGTAGAGGCTGCTAATAAGAACATTAAAAAGATCATACAGAAGATAACATTGACATATAAAGACTGACATAAGATGTTACCATTTTCTCTTCATGGTTACCACACCTCAACACATACGTCAACAGGAGCAACACCTTTCTCTCTAGTGTATGGTATGGAGGCTGTCCTACCTATTGAGGTCTAGATCCCTTCTTTGAGAATCATGAAGGATGCAGGTTTGAACGAAGATGATTGGATTCAGACTCGACTTGACCAGATGAACCTGATTGACGAAAAAAGGCTCGCGGCTGTTTTTCATGGTCAGATGTACCAAAAGCGTATGATTAAGGCTTTTAACAAGAAGGTCAGACATCAAGTATATCAAGTTGGTGATCTAGTAATCAAGCGTATCATACTGCCACAAGGTGATCCCATGGGCAAATGGACTCCCACATACGAAAGGCCGTTTGTGATCAAGAACATATTTTCTGGTGGAGCCATGATCTTTACCACTATGGACGGTGACAACCTTCTTCACCCTGTAAATGTGGACATAGTTAAAAGATACTACACATGAATAAAGCCTTAATATCATTAGTGAATAATGTAAAGATAATAATCCACAGAGAGCTCTTTGGAAGAATGTTTGAAATATATTTTCTAGGAACATCTAACAAAATTGAGAAACTCTTAGAACTCAAAAACTTCAAATGAAACATAGCCCTAAACTCTCTTGTTACGAGTCCCATGGAGAAAAGAAAACTTCCCTATAGAATAACCCTCATAAAACCAAAAGTTCGAATCCTTCACTATCTTATGACGAGAATCTTGTTACCAAGAAATATCAACATCGATTATGATATCAAAGATGAAATTGTACCCCTTTGGATCCTCACATAAAACATTCCTACAAACTGGGTAGATGGAGTATCTCATCACATGTCTCAATCTAGAGAGAAAACTTTAGAAGATATTACATATAAGGGAATGATTATAATAATTCTAAGAACCTTCAACATTGATACTCTAAGGGAAAAATCAACCTCACCAAACAAAAAAATTGATTATACCAGCCTTAGAAACATGAAGATTAATATAAGATATGAAGAACTGAGGGGCGATTGGGAAAACAAAAGAAACAAAAGACATAAACATAAAACATGTTTGGGAAAAATTTCAAATCATAGGAAGATAAGTAAATGAGATGAAGAAGATAATCTCAAAAGAATGATGGAACTTATGACTCACTTATGTGTCTTATTTTCTACTTCTATTTCTTCCTGTACTTTTAATCTCGCAAAATTTCTTTTTGCATTTGAATTTTTAAATAATATGAGTGTGATGTTTTCCTTTCTCTAATGTCTTAATTTCCCTTGTTTGCATATTTATTTCTCGCAATAGATCTCTACCCGCATTTTTTATTTCAACAAGGGGAGGGAGTATACTCATAGAAAGAGTAGGGTATGCTCTCTATCTAACTTAGGGGGAGTTTAATTACTCCGAATATACTTATGTTATTTTTATTTTACCATTTCCCTTAAGAGACGTGTTGTCATCATCAAAAAGGGGGAGAATATGAAACACCTTATTTTACAGGTGATATGCTTTTAACAAGGACATCTAAGTGAGATGATGACAACTAACTTGTTATGATAAGTCAAACATGAACGATTAAGAAGATAAATATGAAAACCTTATCATTAAGGTTTGATGGACTTGACTATCTGAGAATGACAATCAAATAGAATGCAACTAAAGACTCATCTCAAGCTACTCAAACATGTTTCAACAAATAGAGAAGTATCTGGAAAAGAGTTTCGTGTCAAAAAGGTGTAAACAACACATTACAAAAGAGTTTAAAAGAGTAAATTGAGTAGGTTTTGACATGGTTGCATGTGGATGCTTCATAAGGACAAATCTTGATATCCCTTATGCATGTGAACTTGTATCTCATTAAGTACAAGTGGAACTTGTCCCTTTGGATATCATCCCTATATTTTTATAGAAATTACATATTTAAGATTATGAAGTTATTGAAGTCGAAAGTTGGACACAATTGGACTTAAACATGAAATTTGAAGATTTTGGAAAAGTAATTTACACCTTAGATATTTTCTCCTAGAGATTCTTGAAGAAAAAGGTGTGTGAACTCAAATATCCTTGTGCAACTTCTATATGTTCGTCATCTGTGAAACTTAAGTCCAAAAAGGGGAAAATAAGTACAAAATGAGGGGAAAGAGGGCGATGTACACTTGATTCTTCATATTGCGAGCATGTTGATTCCTCATAAGGTTCAATAAGTCAACCATACAAAAGATCATCTGGGAAACTTTTCACGTGTCAACCATCTATTATGTCTTTAAGTAACACTTACATGTCACAATTTCTTGTATTTTTTTATGACTACATTGAAGATATTATAAATTTGGAGTCTGATGGAAATTATGGTTTTTTTGCTATTGGTGGTTTGCTTGGATATGGAGAGGATTCTTATTGATTCAGACATAGTTAGACGTTAATTTTTTTCACAACAATGGTGTTTATTCCAAATTGTTCCAAACTCTATTTTAGAAGTTAGAAATTCATTAAGAATATCTAACTTGGGTGTTCAGGGACATGACAAGAGGATGGCCATTTATGACATGGGTTATCCAATTTCTTATAGATACAATAATTTATTGGTTACCTTGTCCAAGAGCCAAAATATCATCTTTTTCCCACTTATGTTATCTTCATATGTGTCTTCATGTAGAAATAAATTTATTGCAATTGATTTTGCCAACAACTGTCATTGAATTCGGTTGATGCTAAGGCCTGATTGCCCATTGTCTCCAGTCCCAAACCGTTGGAGAGAAAAGTATGATGAAGGTACAAGAGAATGAAAAACAACATATGTAGATCACATAAGACATTAGGAACACGAAGACACATTACACACACCAAACATGCACATGTAGACCCAAAAGAACCAATAAATTGACTTGTTGAAGAATGTCACTTTTGTATGGTCAAGATTGCGTAAACATTTTTGTATGATAGAGATTGCAGTAACTTTTGTATGTTAAGTTTATGTTATTATCTTGTTAAGTGTTTATGTTAACTCTATGCTATGGTAAATTTATGTAACTTTATGATATTTTAAATTTATGTTAAGACTTTGTTAAGTTTATAAAAACTTCATGCAATGTTAAGATTATGTTGAAATCATGTTAACTTTATTATATGTTATATCTTATTAATAAACAAATAAATAATAATAATAATTAATATTATTATAAATGTCTAGTGATTTTATAAAAATCTGGTGCTACCTCCACCGGTACCTATTATTTTGTAGAGTCCGATGATATTCTAACACTATATTAGGTTTTTCAAAATTACTGATATAAAACCATCCATTTTCTCTGAAATTTTATAAAACTTCGATGTTTCCCTTGATTTCATACTGGATTTTCCTTAAAAAATTGATGTTTCCCCATACATTTTTTAATAAAAGAGAAATATAGTCTTTTCAAGTTTTAGGGCCAACCAAATAGGATATTAGATAAATTCTTCCCGTGAGACACAAGTTTTAGGCACAACCAAAAAGGAGATCACTAACCTTAGCGTACCTCACAATTCCAAATTTACCCTTTCAACATTTCTCTCATTCTTCTTTTTCATTCCCATTGTTGGCATATCTTTCTTTTATGACAGTTTTGTAAGGATAAATGTATAATTAAAATAAATTAAAGGTATCTTCATTATTTAGCATACAAATGGAGGATTACAATACTAAGTGTTATGGGTTGATACTTAGCAATCATCTTATTTGAACTCCTAGTTTAATTCAAGGCCCACCTCGTTCTTATTTAGTCAAATGCCCTTTAAAAATAAATCGATAAAGAAGGAAAATTATGGCAAATTATGTACACGAAATTTTTAGGTTTTGTTTGAGAGTTTAGAGGAAAAGAGAAGAGAAGATTTTGAAAAATAGGAAGGACTGAGTGAAAAAAATAAAAAGATTTTGGTTGAGAAAATTTTGGAGGATTTGCTTTTCTTCATAACACTAAAAACTCTCTAATTTAAAGAACTCAAAAATTTGTGTTGAATGAGGGTTTTAAAGGGTTTTAAAGAGCTTAGATCAATTTTCTAAATATCTTTTTTGTTGTTATACTATTCTGAAAATTAAAATACAATAATAATAAATACTATTCTATGATTCTATACAATTTTTTTTTTTTTAAATATCAAATTTTTCCTTATATTTTTCCAAAATTCATTTTCGGAAGTCTTCCTCTCCCGTCTCCTTCAAACTCACAAATAAAGCTCGAGAATTCACCTCTTAAAAATTTTAGTAACTCATAATTTTTTTTTTTATAATATCCTTTTGTAGTTCATTTTGTATATTCTAAATAAACACTAACTAGATAATTGTAGTTATAAATAGGAGGTTTTTCAAAACCTCTACTAAAAGCTTATGGAAGAATGCTAATTTTTGATATTTTAAATAAAAAATACGATTATTTAATAAATATATTTTAAAACCTTCATAAAAACTATGTTAGAATGATCTTTTTGTTTTCTAAAAAACCATAGTTAAAATTTTAGAATACAAAAAATAGGCTATTAAATGGATACTTTTGTAAAAGGTCAAAATTAAAATTTTCAAAAATTATTAGTAGATGGGTTGAGAATGTTCTAATTCTTAATTCACATTTACATTCAAAGAGTCTCTTGAATTCTCCATTTAATTCTAATTGGAATGACTCTTCCAAACACCTTTCTTATTTGAATTGATTGAGCCTTTAGCAAAGAATGTAGAGTAAAATTGATAAATTTAGGTTAAAGGGGCGCATTTATGAAGTTTAGGGGTGTTAAAAGCAATAATTCAAATCCAATCTTATAAAGACCCAAAGGAAATAAGAAGGCTGGAACTAGCTTCATAATTGATTAGAACAAAGGGATAATCGATTATATATATATATATATATATATATATATATATATATATATATATATATATATATATATATATATATATATATATATATATATATATATATATATATATATATATATATATATATATATATATATATATATATATATATATATATATATATATATATATATATATATAAAATAAATCAAATCAAATCAACTTAATATTGAAGATCGTGCCTAATCTCTATCTTTTTGAAGATTTCATCCATTAAGCCTTAGCTATAATCGATAATCTAGGCTGTGTTGGAAATATTTTTCAATTCTCTCTTTTCTGGGTCAAATCTTCATTAATTTCATGAATTTTCTCAAGAAAACAGACTCAAAATCTATGTTATATAAAGTTACACTCTCATTCTTTCTTTTGCATCCTAAGCCCTATTTCTCCTTTTTTTCTTCTTATGTGAGTTTCTATCTTTTGCCACTATTATCATTATTATGGCTTCTACAAAGAGTTTCCTCATATGGAAATCCTTCTTCAAGCAAGTGTCCTATGGAAGAATCTCCTTCAAAGAATCAAGGAAAGAAAGATATGTACACCCGTAAAGTGATGCAATATGTTAACATGATAGCCTTAATTCCTAGAGAGTTCAGAACCTACGATAATATCACCTGAGGCTTGCTCATAGAATTCTTTACCAAAGAACCACATCACATGTATCCGATTCTCATCAAGAAACATACACCTTTGGAGGTTCATATTCACAAAGACACTTTTGGAAAGATGTTTGAGTTACCCTAATATGGAGAAACATACACCATTGAATGACCTTCTAATTCAAAAAAAATTCATTCTTAGGGTTACTATTTTAAGCTTTGTACTAGATCCAATAAGAGAACCAAAGCTTCCTCTTAAAATAAGGTTTATGAAGGATAAAGTTCGATTGGCCCATCATCTTCTCACTTGCATACTCTTCCCCAGACAAGGAAATATAGAAGTTCTCTTCAAAGAGGATGTTCTGGCATTATGGTTTCTAACTCAACATCATCAAACCATTTGGGTTGATGGGATGTTTAGTCACATGATCTGGTGCAAGAATAATCACTCAACATGATTACCCTATGGAAGCTTAATCACCAAGATCTTGGCGTCAATTAGTGTCGACCTCATGGAAGAACCTCTAGATGAAATCTCTTATCAAATAAACGTATCCTCTCTAAGAAAGATCAATGTTTGTGTGTTTCATGGTGAATTGAGGAACAATCCCATGGAAGAAAATGAATATGAAGCTCGGCCAATCTCATCGAATGATGAAGTAATCAACATTATTCTTGCAATGATAGAAGACTCTTGCAATTCATAAGTTGACCAAGGATGTGGCTATTATCAAGCCATAATAAAAAAATGATGATAATTGTCACAACTAGTAGTTATCTAACTTTTTTGTTTTCTTTTAAGAGTGTATAATTATTATTTCTACCTAATTTTTGTACTTGAGTTTACTTTTTCAATTAATAAAGTATTTTAGATTTTAAAGGCATCTGCATGCTTTGGTGATCTATGTGCTTGAATCCAGTTTATTGTTTTCCTTCCTTTTTGATAATATCAAAGGGGGATAAGTATACTCTTTGAGGAAGTAGGGTATACTCATTTGTCAGGGGGAGCTTAACCAATCCAATCTATCACCTTTGTTTATTTGTTTGTACACCTCCATGAGAGATGCGATGTTATCATCATAAAAGAGGAGAATATTGATCTATGTGCTTGCAGGAATGACGTATACAATAACTTGTTTGGTTTTGATGTTGACAACTCTCTTAGGTGAAGTCTCCATCAAAAGTGTTGATCAAGTCCATACGTAGTTGATGATGATAACATTAATATGTGAAGTTATCATATGATGTGTTGATCAAGTTGTGGTGCTTTTAGATCAAAATATCAAAGCCTTTATCTGGAGGACAATACCTTATGTCAAGCGACATTTGGTGAAGTTATTAAACAACACTAGTCAAGAAGTGTATCTGATGACGATGTTTATGATGAACTTATACCAAGACTAATCAAGAAGAATATTCAAGGTTATTTTGAAGTGATAAATTCAAATATAATGTAGCAAAAAGTATGAAGCTTTAGAGTTCTGAAAGAGAGGAAGTGTGAAAGTTCGATGAGTCTGTATCAAATGATCTGTGTCCATAAAGGTGTATGACTAGATCTCAAATTTACTAAGGAAAATCACACATGCATTTTTGAATAAATGAAAAGCTTATATCATTTTATTAAAACAACCAGAAAATGTTTGTGTGCTTAACTAGTTGACTACTAGCTCAAAAAGTTCTTTGTGATTGCAATTTACATTTTTAATTAATTATCCCCTAGACCTAATTTATTTTCTCTTTTTGTAATACCTCATAATCAACTATTAGGGATTATAGTCAGTTTATGGAGGTGTCTTTAAAAATCTTTCATTTTTATACTTCATAATCAATTATAGATTTGCATAACCGATTAGAAACGTTGAAAAGCTTATGGATCATTTCCTTTATGAGCCACATTTTGTCTGATATATAGAGGTCTCCTCTTCATTTTATTTCACACAAGAAAAATGCATTATAAATACCTTTATATATATATATATATATATATATATATATATATATATATATATATATATATATATATATATATATATATATATATATATATATATATATATATATATATATATATATATATATATATATATATATATATATATATATATATATATATATATCCATTTTTGTCTTAGTGCTTTTGAGAATGAAATGTATTTTTCGTGAGGTGTTTGGGTCTGGTGTAACGACAGTATAGTAATATCTCACAGTGAGAAATTTATTTTGGTTGTGAGCTGAACCAATAGGAAAACTATTATTTGGTTGTTGAGTTGAACCAATGAAAACCTCTACTTGTTTGGGAGGTCTCCATAATTAAACCTCTAGTTTGGTTCGTGAGGTTTTCCTAGTGGTAAAATCTCTTGGTCGAGAGGTCTCCATAATTAAAAATTTGTGTTTGGCTGAGAAGTTAGCCATTGTAAAACTCTAATCCTTACATAAGGCGGTTTGTGTGGAAATCCTGTCAAAATCTCACATCATAATGAAATCTCTCAAGACGAGTTCTTTGGGAGAGGAGTAGGTAACATTATTATACCGAACATCTACAAATCTTTAGTTCTTTTCTCTCTTTCCTTAACTCTTTCATTTTCATTTATTTATTTTTGTTGCATTCCATCTATTTGATATTCTATTCTCCTCTGTTTTTATCTAGTTTATTTTACAAATGTATTTTAATCTTTAACATTGTCAAATATTTTTATTTGGAAATGGTTTTTTAAATCCACACAATTCACCCGTTCTCCTCCCGCGTTTGGAGTCACTTGTCCAACAAAGGAGTGATCCTTTGGAACTTGAGTATGCCTCAGAATTTTGGGTTGAACCAATATAAAATCTATTTTTTTATTTCCTTTCTCTCATCTTTTACTTTTACAACTATTACATTTTTTGCTTTAATTTTCTTCTTCTACTCCTTTTATTGAAATCAATCTTAAAATCAATCAAATTTCATTAAATTTTTTGCTCATGTGCTTTGAGTCACTTTAACATAAATAACTAACATGATATAAGTTTTAAGTTCAAACATAAAACCATTGACCTATAGAGATTAAACTAACATTATTCTCTTAGAATCATATAAGATTGGGAAATAGGTTTGAAAGAATAATATAAGTTTCAAAGAGTAAAATGTATTTAGGTGATTGGGCTTAGGAAACTGATTAACTTCTTGTAAAAATACATCAAGCTCTTGGTATGTAGAAAACCATATAGGGAATAAAGTCAAATAAATCTAGTTTGACCAACGTGTTTTTGTTAAGTAAGAGGATATGTGAGTGGGTCAATGATATTTTTAGTGTTAGTACTATGTACAACTTCACATATTTTCTTTTGATTATCTCTTGAATTAAGTGACCATGCCTAATTATATGTTTGCATTGCTAGTGAGATCTAGGATCATTAGCTTGTGCAATGGGATTGTTGGTCATTATAATAGATATCAACGAGATTTACATTTCTATAAATGATACCAAGTTAAGTAATAAATGTATTGGTCCAGACAACCTTTATTGTTGCATTTTAGACAACAATATATTTAAGTTATGTAGTTGAATAAATGAGGGTATACTGGTCAAAATGTACATGTGTGCATGGTATATCTACAATGGTAGGGGATACTTAGAGTCTTAAATAGGTTTATAACAATTTATAATGGTTACCGTTTGTCCATAGCGGCGAGGCCTTGTATGGGTGGTGTTACAGTGTTTACAATGGTTTTAGAGGACCTGCTCACCTAAGGAGAGAGGCTATATATGTAAGTGTAATGCTTAATGTGTTATATACAAGTTATTATTTGTCTCTTCTTCTATTAGGGGAGAAGTATTTATAGGTACTCTGGCCCCTAGGTATTTCGGAAACCCTTAGAGACAATAACTGCTTCCACTTGACTAGGGGAAACTGTTGAGTACCTACTTTATAGGGAGTCATGGTATAACTCCTTCTTATATTTATATATTACTAATGTAAGGGTAACAATACTTTTCACGTCCCATATCCCATGGGAAAGCCCCCAATATTTTGTGAAGATGTCGCCCGGGCGATGTCATGCAAGGCGAGGACCTTAGAGTCACCCCTATTTGAGGCTCTCACCAACATAACACTACACAATCCTTCAAGCAAGAGGGCTTGTAAAATGGGAATTTCTTTAAGGCTTCTTTTGGGTTTTGCCCTATAGTCTAGGGAGAGCCTTTTGATAAGATATATGTTCATTATCTTGGGACGTGGCCCCTTTAAATGGGAGGCTAGTCCCTCAGCTTGAGGCGAGCCCCCGACCCGGAGAGAGTCCCTTAGCTTGGGACGAGTCCCTTAGGTGAAGGCGACCTTTTTAATGGGAGACGAGAGAATATGGGAACGAATGTTATTAGGAGGTGAGTCGCCACTTCTTTCCAGATGTTTTTGGGTAAATAAATGTTAGTGGAAAATGTCGAGTTAAAATGTTAGTCAATTATGAAAGCTTAAGGTCTTAGGGAAGATGCAATGGGTAACATTTAATGTAGATAATGATGGTTTTCCTGGGAAACCCAAATTAATTCCTTTTCTTACACATGTCCTATATATGTAGAAACTTTTGCATTCCTCACGATAGTTACTCCCTTGAGTGGACGCATTACTTACACGTTTGGAATTTTACAAAAAGAGTTGGTTCATTATTTTAGGAAATCATTTTTCACTTTCCTTTAGATTCTCCATTCTTACTTCTCCAGGAAAAACACACTATTCCAAAACAAAAATTTTAAGGAAGTAAAAAAAGGAAAGATGGTGAAATTCACTCTTTTTCCAAGGGCATAATACTGTTATTCCTGTCCCTTTTTCTTGCTTCTTTGTGTCCACTTACCCATTATATTTTTAGCATGATGTCAAAACTAGGATAACCTTAACACTTCTGTATATTGAACGATATCTCTAACTTTTTATGTGCAACTTTACATTAGGGATCTTAGAATGCATTTATAACATGTTTGAAAAAGTTATGATGCATAAAAAATGAGTTTTTACATGAAAAATAGGTCTATGTGTCGACACATATGATTTATGATTCGACACATGTGGATCAATAATGAAGCCTGTAGATTCTGTAACTATGTGTCGATACATACAACCTTTCAGGTCGACATATGCTGAAATTTTGCATCTATGTGTTGACATATATGTGCTTCCAATTGACACATGTACTTTATTTTTAAGTCTTATAAGCTTATGCTTCGTTGTGTCGACACATGACCTTGTACAGGTTAGCACATGTCATTAAATATGTCAACACATGACTTATATGTGTTAACACATACTGTAAATTTTTTGAAAAATTCCATTTCTTTTTCAACTTCTAAGCATCCCTTTCTGCCTCCAAATTTCACATATATAAGTACTTCATACATGCATCATTTCCACCTTGATGAAACTATAAACATATACAAAAATTGCTCATCATCTTTAACCTCTCATATATGCATACACACAAAAAAGGTACAAATAATAATTCATTGTTTGGGTTCCATCTAGACTTGTGTTGATAAAGTTTAATTTAGGTTGGTGTAACCTAAGATTGGGTTGAGAATTTTCAAGGGTTTCATCGGAAAACCTGTGAGTGTTTTCCTCAAAGATAATCATTCTGATTTGGGGGTTTTAACAAGGTTTCTCAATTCAAATTCAATCAAGTGAAGATCTTTGAAGAACGAGAGGTTCTTGAAAAGGAGTAGCATGAGACCAGGAATCAATCGAAAATTGTTGTACCCCAAAATTTGCCCTCTTATTTTACTCAACACATGCCCATTGAGGTCCTCAACTTGCTCAAGGATGCCCAAGAGTTGACCAGACAAACTCTCTCCTAAGGAAATGTAACTCAAACTAGGGTTTCCATTTTCATCAGGGTGTGGGAAATCCAAAGGTACCAAATTCCTTCCATGGTCCCAATATGTTCTCAAGATCATCCATGTCAAGTTTCATGCCTTGCACAAGAATTTTGCTCAAACAATTGCCCAAATGCCTGAAAATCAATTGTACTAGGTCAAAAGTCAAATGTGGCCCACATACAGTCAAACTTCAAGATTTTTGGTCAACATCAACATTTTGAAGTGATATCCATCATTTGATCAAGGGTTGATCATGATTCCTCAAGGAATGCCCCAAATTCATCAAAACCCAAAAGTTGCTAAATTAGGGTTTCTCAAGAAAAGTCAACCAAACTTTGATCAGGCATAACTTCTTCATACTTTATCAGAAATTTTCCATCCAAGGCTCATTTTGAAGAGAATGCAATTCCCTACAATTCATCTTCATCCCACAAGTTCAAAATATGCACTCATAAAAATATATGAATTTCTACATTATAAGTCCTTTTGAAAAGTCAACAAAAACACCTTTTGGGTCAAAACTTCTTACATGAACATGAAAGACCCAATTGAGATGAAACCAAAAGGGTTGTTTAGAGGACATCCTAATTTTTTGTCAAATGGGCCTAGCTTCTCATGATTGCATCTTGTTAGAGACATGGTCCACGACCCAAATTAGCATCCACACATTTATTTATTTGTTTTGATTTTTTATTATTTAAAAGTTAAATTAAATCAAATAAATTGCAAAAAAATATAAAAGATTGATTTTGATCTGATTTTTGTAGGAATCACAATCTAATCAAGCTGGCCAAATCATATCAAATCAGATCAAGGGATAATTGGAGCAAATTGGCATGATTATGCTTGTTTTGGAAAGATATGATACAAGAGAAAAATCAAATCAAATCTCCATGATTATCAAAGATACAAAGTGTTTTTGTTGCCCTAATTCATTCCACTACATATATAGAACATACTCAAGTCAAAAGAAGGGGGATTGCAGTCGTGAGAAAGGAAGAACAAAACTCAAAAATTAGCAAGAAAGCGGTGATTCATTTTCTAACCTAGAGATCAATTCAAGCCATTCCAAAGCTCATAATCGATTCCTGGACCTTCCCAGAAGCTAACATGATCAATTGCATGCATTCCCAAGCCCAGAATCGCCCCCTACACTACACGCGCTTTGCTCTTTATTTCAAAATTGACTACAACAATTATTGCATCATAAGAATATTTTAATAATGTATTTATGATTATTGACACATTTGCAACATGCTTGGATGATTTAATTGAAGTTTTGACGCCTTATTGCGTATATGCCATTGCTAGGGTTTACTTCATCGTTTTAGGGCTTTCAAATGCAGAAATAATTGGCCCTAATGAAGGACACCATTATGATCAAAGGGTCAAAACCAATTGATCCATGGTCTTTAATTTTATTTATGTTGCTTAAATGTGATTTTTGAAGTGCACATGTTATGGCTACAGACGTTTGTCTGTAGGTAAAAGTCTTGGTCTAAGATGACGGTCTCAACGAAGGAGACGATGACTTGGCACCATAGTATTGGACCATTTGAATGGCTGGCGCGCATTTTCTTTTATTCAGTTATCCATTTGTTTTTCATATATTAGTAATTGTTGTTATTGTATTAACAATTCAGTTACACAACTCATATGGCAAGGCGCGCATAGTACGAGTGGAAGGACCTGGGTTCGATCCCAGGTCCCAACAATTTTATTTTTCTAACTTTGTTTCAGCAGTTCCCATACATCTCATTGCCAAGCGCCTTCCATGCACCCCACTGATCCAGCCAATGGATCATTGCCTAGCCAGATCCAATTCCCATCAAGGGATGACCATGGTGCACCATCAGCACGGACCAGCACTGAATCAAACGTGGGACTGGGCTCAGCAACTTTTGGGCCTAAACAAATTCAGCTTGCACCTCTCCCAGCTGCTTATACAGGCCCATTCTTTTCTTTTCTATTTTAATTTTTTTTAATTGTTTTACTAATTATTTTCCTTTATTAAAATAAAACCAAAAAATCATTATTTTTTTATTTAATCAAAAAATAATCAAAAACATCAAAAATCTTTTTCATAAAAAATATTTTATTTCTTTAATTAATTAGTTTAATTAAATTAAGGCAATTTAATTATTTTTTTTTGTATAATTAAAATCAACTAGAATTAGGGTTTAATTTTGTACATAATCTAATTTTTCTCAAAAAATAACCTAAATTTCAATTAGATTTTTAGGGTTATCTAATTGTTCTTGCATTTAATTCGCCGCGCACATTTTTAATTTCCTTTTTATTATTATTGTAACTGCTCCGAGTTTATAATAGTAATTAGGGTTTCAATTCCGCATCTTTATTTTCAATCCAAAATAATTATGTATCTGCAAAAGCCTTGTAATAGCTAGGACTTTTAACTTTCCCGTATTTTATTTCCCGAAACTATAAACTGCTTAGATGAATGTTAATAGGATTGTATGGAAAGACTAACTGAAAATTAATACAGTAGAAAACCCTAAATGTGCAAAGATAAATTAACTGAAATTTACACTCGCACATGCTCACTCCTAGGGTTTACTCCACTCCGGTTGCCTTCGGTAAACGGTCATGAAGTATAGGGTTTGTTAGTGGTTGTCCTCTAGCCCCGAAAGATCTAAAATGACCCATTCAGATATTGCCTCGGAAAAATATCTTTAAGGCCTTAGGATGATTACTAACATTTCCTAACATTGCTTTTGTGATCGTATTTGTCCCTTCGAATGTCCCTAAAAAACTCCAACGATTATGCTACCTATTTCTCAATAATGGGATAACATTGTCTAAAAGGAAAACGAACAGACCTTTTTCGAGTAGGTAGATTAGTTCCTAGGTACTTGCTCAAACAAACAAAAACTTTTTCACACCAACACTTTTCAAACAAAGTTTTCAAAAACAACTTCGTAACAGTCTTGAGGACAGAGACAAGGGTTAACACGAAGTAAAACAAAACTTTTCAAAGCAAAGCACACACAAGCAGATTTCAAAATGAGCAAGTACCTAGGAGCCCATGGAAAACCATGGATAGAAAGGGTACTAACACCTTCCCTTTCTATAATCTACCCCCCGTACTCAGAAACATCTCGAAAAAGGTTTTTTCTGTTCTTTTTCCTTTTCCTGATTGGATAAAATAAAAGTCGATGGTGGCTCTTGCTTACCACGACATTTGCAAACAAAAAACGCAAACCAGTATTAACAGTCGGTTCTGCCACCGTATCACAAAAATCTTGGTGACAATAATTTGCTATTTGGATTCACTGAGTAAAGGCTTTGCAGAACGATGGTTCTTGCAAAGGACTAGCGCTAAATGGTGGATCAAATCGGTATTGTTGAGTGAGTTGATCAAACTAAGATCAAGGGAAGAGAAAATGCTAAGATCAACATCAAACATAGGGTTTTTAGTGTTGTATTGCTATATTTTTCTTGTAAATGATTTTTTGCATAGTAAGAATTCTTATCTTAATTCCAAACGGAATTCGGGCAGACGTTGCCATAGCGAGAACGATTGGTGAACTGCCTAAATAAATCCTTATTCTCTATCTCTCTCTCTCTCTCTCTCTCTCTCTATATATATATATATATATATATATATATATATATATATATATATATTCAATTTATTGATTGTCTAATCAGTTTGTAGAGACATATCCTTTGATTGTTAAACATTGCTTTGTTGATTACATTATAATCAATTAGATTATAAGTGGTATTTGTAACACCCCGATTTAATTAGAATTATTTTTATTAAATTATAAGATGATATGATGAGATTATGTGAGTTGATGATATTTATGATGTGATGTGATGCCTTGTTGGGGGCTAGATGCCTTAAAATTATAGAAGTTGAGGTTATGAAAGTGTGTGGAATAATATAGATTACTATTATTATTATTACTATATTATTAGAATAATTATTATTATTTATAATAATAATTAATTATTTATTTATTTAGGTTAGTAATATTATTATTAGAATATAATAGAGTGAGAAGAAGGAAAAAGGGAATAGTATGTGAAATAGAAGAAGAATAGAGGAGTTATAAGAGAGAGAAGCACTAGGAAGCTAAAGAAAGGATTCACCGTAGGAATCAAGAACCAACCAAGAATCTAAGGTAAGAGGCGATTCTAACTCTATAAGGTTTTTCCTAATGATAGGGTATGGTAGGATTTAGGTTGTATGATTGTATATTTTGATTTCTCCATAATTGGTTTCTTTGAGGGGTTTTCCCCATTAATGAATTTTTGTGATTCGACGTGTTTGTGATGAAATTTGATGACATGAATTGGTTAGTGTTGTACCCCAAAAATTTTCCTCCCATTTTTCTTCAAGACATTCTCAAAAGGTTCTCAAATGTTCAAGGTGGCACAAGAATTGATTAGTAAAATTATCCTCCTAAGCAATGGGTCCACAACTAGGGTTTGATATTTCTCAAGGAAGATTAGGTTTCCAAAGTCTCAAGTGGTTTTCATGGTTCTTCATAGATCTCCAAGAATGCTCATGTCATGTTTCAAGCCTTTCATTATAAGTTTGCTCAGCCAATGGCTCAGATGACTAAAAATCAACTGGTTGGGTAAAAAGTCAATTGTGGTCAACATATAGTCAAACTTCAAGCATTTTGGTCAATATAAACTTTTTTAAGTCACATTCATCATTTGATTAAGGGTTTATCATGATTCCTTAAGGAAAGCCCTCAAATCATCAAAAGTCAAAAGTTACCAAATTAAGGTTTCCTTAGGAGAAGTCAACTGAACTTTGACCAAGCATAACTTTCACATGCTTCATCTACTTTTCTCTAACCAAATATATTTTGAAGGGAATTCAATTCTCTACAACTTTGTCTCTCTAAGCTCAAGTCCAAAAAATGCATCGTTTGAGAGATATAAGTCATTACATTACATGTCATTTCAAAAGTCAACAAAAAGACACGTTTTGTCAAGGTAACTTACATCAAGGTAAAATCTTGAAAATAAAAAATGATCAACATAAAGGTTATAGAGGACATCTTTATCTTTCCAAAAAGTCCAAGATCACCTTCAAAAGATAAAATTTGAGTAAGTTATGACCACTGCAAGTTGGAAACTTTTGAGCAAATGCATGAAATTCAAAGTGAGCAAATTTGTAATTTTGGACTATTGGACCTAAGTTTTCAGGTCAAACGTGTTCATGACATGTTTAAAGACACATAAGTCCATTCATGCATTATCTTTTATTTTTATTTTATTTATTTTGACTTTTATTTAATCAAATCCAAAATAAATTTAATAAATATAAGATCAATGGACCAAGGCATGTGGGCTTTGCTATGAATCATATTGGAGGCCCGAGATTGCATATACAAGCTGGAAAATTTGTGCAAGGAAGATTGGTGCAAGATTGATAAAAAATAGCAAGTTTCCACATAATTTTAAATCATATCTTTTCATCATAAACCACAAATATTTGTACCACAAATATTGACCTAAATTCTTCCTCTATATATATCTAACAAGACCAGACCAAAAACAGATGTGCAAGCTGCCTCAAAAACTCCTAGCAAATTCTCAAAACTTTCAAAGATTAGGGCAAAGACAATCCCTACTCTCCATCCGCTCTCAAGCAATTTTGAGCTTCACATCATCTTCCCGAAGCTTCCAGGAGTTGATACCGATCCTTATCCATCGTAAATAAACCTCTGAACCCTTCCTTGCGTGAAATCCGGTTGGTAAGTTGGTGTGTTTTGATTTTTAAGGTTTAGCACTATGTAAATCATTGTTAACCTGCCAACATGACTCATATGTATTATTAGAATTTATCTAACGTCTTACATGTAAGTTTCGGTGCAGAAACAGAATCGTGCCATTACTAGGGCACGATGCTTTTGAAGCTTTAGATCTCACGATGCAGGCATTTTTAGACAAAGCTAACCATACCACTGAAATCAGAAGACCTTAATTAGTCAACTAGGGTTGTTTTCTTTTTCTTTTTGATTGATTTTGCAGGTTTTTTAGTTTTTGTCCAATCAGAGAAGACAACTGGAAACCACCATCCAGGGTGGTTTGACCGGTGGTTAAAACGCGTGGCACAACATGATCTTCTGATTGGTCGATACAAAATACAGGGTTCCACTTATTCGCACGTGTTTGTTTGTCTCATTTCTAGAATTTGTTTTACATTATATATTTATGAATTGACATAGGTTAATGGATATATATATCCACCCCAGTGGTTGAAAAGCGCGTGTTAAGTCACTCCTCTCTCAGGTCACGGGTTTGATCCCCTGTTTTGCCAATTTTTTCATGTTCTCATTATTTTTGCAGGTTTAGTATAAGATGCGCTAAACCTGTTAGCTTAACACCAACCAGTGCTTGGCCTGGTGGTATTCCATGCATGGAGATGGCTTGAGGGCATCGGTTCAACACCCACCCCTACTCATTTGGTTATTTCTTTTTCAAATTCTATGTTTCTCACTCTTTTCTTCCTTCTTTTTCCAATTCTTTCATCAAACATTTTTTAAAACCTTTTTTTAACATAAACCCTAATTTTATTTTTAGGTTTTTAATTTTATTTTAGGTTTCTAATTTAATTTTATATTTCTAATTTAGTTTTAGGTTTTAGCTTAATTTTAGGTTTTTAATCAATAAACCCTAATTTAAATTTTTTAGGTTTTCTCAATTAATTTAAAATCGACCTAGATTTTAGGGTTTGCTTGTTTAATTGACTAACTTTTTTTAATCAATTAAAATCAATTAGATTTTAGGTTAATCATCAATTCTTCATCAAAACGATCACAAACGCCATTTTTTCTGTTTCTTTTCCTTTTTACCACTTCACATACTTTATTACTTTTGCATTCGTTTTTTCCAATTATGTAACTGCTACGGTTTGTAATAGTTTTAATTAGGGTTTACATTTTTCCTCGATTTTATGGTTTGTACCCCCTTCCCTGAAGACCTTTAATATTTTAGGTTTACTTTCCGCACCTTTACTTTCCGCACCTATACTATGTATGCCTGTATGTGTATAAATATATAGTAATTAGGCATGTATGGCAAGACATAAAAAAATATAGCTAACCCTAAATGGAAGATAAAATAATTGAATTGAATAACTTTTCACACACTCACTTATAGGGTAACCCCACTTGTTGCCTTCGAATAAAAACAGTCACGTCCCTCGAACGTGGGGACGCTTTAGCAAACACCCTCGGTTAAAGAGATCGTAGTCCCTCGATGATCCTTCGATGCTACCTTTGGTAAATGATCTTAGTCCCTTATGATAAATTTCTAAAGCTCCCCTATAAGTTGCCTTTATGACTGTATGATGACCCGCGTCTGTCCCTTCACATCAGACGATAGGGCTTCCTACTAACTAATGATAGGATAACACTATCTAAGGAGGAGGAAAATAAAACGAAAGACTTTTAAGTAGGTACATAGCTCGTAATCGCTTGCTCACAAAAACAAAACATCTTTTTCACAAACACTTGTCTTAAATATTTTCAAAAAAAAAACACTTTGTACGCATTCTTAACTTATACAAGAATCATTACAAAGTTGCTGTACTTAGGCATTTTCAAAATATTTTCAAACATGTACAACACAAAGTGTAGCGATAAAAAATGTAGCGGGGTAAATCAGAGATCGAGCTATTAATTAACTCGTCTCACAAAAGCAAGAGTCGCCACCGCGCTTTATTATTTCCAAGGTAAAAGGGAAAAGAGCGAAATAAAACCCTAAAATATGCAATGTAAAATAATACTTTAAAAGTAATGAAAATACAAGGCACTTTTGAAAAGAGGTCTAGAGTTCGGGGGTTGGTTATACAATGGGAAGGTATTAGCACCCAATGTATCTATAGTATTCTATAGGAACCTTTTGAAATATCTGTTTATTAAAAAAAATGTTAGTTTGATTAAAAAAATAAATTGCTTGGCCAAAAATGGGTATGGACGAGTTTTTTTGAAGATACGACGACCTAACGTCGAAGTTTTGACTTAAAAGGTATGAGTTTTGAAAGGTTGAATATTTGGGAAAATTATCTTAAGTTTTTTAACAAAATAATAAACGGAAGATGAATGAGGGTATTCGCGCTATGTGTTTGATGACATGAAGTCGACAAAAATTTAAACGATTCCCTTGGATTGAGACGGACGAAAGATATGCGAATTAACGATCAATTAATTAAAATTACAATTGAACAATTAACTAATAAAATTTAAACCATACTAGCATACATTTTAACGATTAAATAAATAATCAAAAGTACATGAAGATTAAATTACGAAATCATAGATTTTTAATAATTAAACACATGACAAAAATTAAATCATGAAACAAGTATTTTTGAATAATTAAATAAAACAACAACACAAAAATAAAATAGAAAAAAAAGTATGTTATCAAAATTAAATAAAAGGTGAAATTTTAATTAAATGTTTTAATTAAGTGTTTGCCAATTGAACCATGCCATTATTCATTAATACCACGATTTGTTTAAAACATAAGAAAAAAAGTATTGAAAACTTGGACCAAAATAGGCCCAATGGGCCACCGGGTCATGGATGAAAGAAAAAGATTTTTTTTTTTGGGAAAACCCTAATGTGAAGGAGGCGCGGCGCTTGTTGTTATAGCATAGGGAATGAAAAAAAATAATTATTATTAAAAACCTTGTTATGTTGGGAAGAGAAAAAGGAGGTGAATTTATATTATTATCATTACAATGAAAGCAAAACAGTAAAGGTACTTTGTAAAAAAAAGAACGCAACATTATCTCTCTCTCTCACAGAATCAAATCCTTTCTTCCCCTCTCTTTGACACATTCAAATCTTTCCTTCCTCTCTTCTCTCTGCTAAACAGATCCACTTTCGTCTCTCTCTTCCTCTCACGCAGCAACCTTCTTTCTTCCTTTCATTTCTTAGATCCGAATCTTCCTCCTCTCTTCTCTCCCAGAACCGTCTTCCTTTCTCTCACGCAACCATCCTCTACTCTTGCCTGAGTTCCAACAGTCAAAACAACGAGATGCTTATACTTAGAAAATTCAATCCGAAGCTCCTGTAATCGGTGAAGTAGCTGTCCCTTTGAGAAACCCAACGACGGCGGCTGAAATTGTAACGGCGGCTTCGCGAAAAAAACAAGAGAGTGAAAACCCAAAAAAAAAAACAGATGGGTTTGGTTTTAAGTCTGTTTGGGATTTTTGCAGGTTACCGGTTTTGAACAGATTGGATTTTGGATTCCAAAAATAAATGTTTTTTTGGATATTTAAGATTTTGTAACAGCAAGAAAAATAACAAGCTTTTTTGACAGCAACAACAAAAAAATGGTTTTATGGATATTTGAGATTTTTAGAACAACAAAATATTTTGGATATTGGATATTAGAAAAGCAAAATATTTTTTTGGTTTTGTAACAACAAATGGGTTTTTTTGGATATTTGGAACAACAAAATGTTTTTTGGATATTGTAACAGCAAGTGTTTGTGGACTTTGATATTTTGTAAAGCAAAAAGGATAACCAAGTTTTTGGACAGCAAAAATATTTTGGACAACAAAATGTTTTGGACAGCAAAAATATTTTGGACAGCAAAATGTTTTGGACAGCAAAAATATTTTGGACAGCAAAATGTTCTGGACAGCAAAGGTGTTTTTTTTTATTTTGGGACAGCAAGATGGATAACAAGTATTTAGGACAACAAGCGATAAATTGGTATTACGCGACGGAAGAAGTAAGCTTTTTATTACACTTGTTATTATTATCGATATTATGAATACTAACATGTTTAGATGCTAACAATCATGCAACAACCCAACTCAAATACAGTACAACAAAAAAAAGAATGATAAGGCAAATATTACATGGCAAAGAAAAATGGTACAACAAGTGATTCAAGCATGAATATATGTTGCAGTAGATAAAGAGGAGAAAAAGAATAATACCTATCGGAGCCTCTCCGATTGGGCTTCTAACAAAATGGCAAGCTTCCTTGAGTTTGCTATCTTTTCTCCTTGCTGGATTTTTTATAGAACAACCCTCTATTTTTTCTGATTTTTTCTTACTTGCTGAATTTTTCTATAACAACACCAATTTTCTGTTTTCTTTAACTGTTGAATTTTCTTCCCCTCTTTTGTGTTGACAAAGACTCTTATTTATAGTGGAGTATGTGGGATTTGAGGGGGGAAAACAGTAGAAATTTGAACTGTTTTGGCAAGTTGTTTCTATGCTTTGTTCCTACCATTCATTTTAGTCATTTTGATACAAACTGCTGCTACTTTGATGCAAGTTGGAGCAGGTTTTTGGCAGCACTTGGAGCTGCTGTATGTTGCTATTTTTTTACTGTTTTGTAGCATTTTACAACATCTCTATTTGCTGTTTTTTTCCAGGCTATTTAGAGCATTATTTGACCAACAAAAATACAACAAAATGGGCTTGAAGAAAGGTTGCAAAGTGGACTGCACTAGCACTTTGCTGAATTTTTTTTTATGTTGAAAATATATCTTGTATAAACTTGTAGCTTCTTGCAACTTTGTAATAAACTCCAATAAATTGTAACATGAATAAACATGCATTCTTCAATATATTTTCCATTCTTTGGTAGTTATGAATAATCTTGAATCTTCACATAAACATAAATCTTGATATATCTTGATAAAAATTCAAGATCTTCCATTTAAATTTGGGAAATAATTGAATAGTACTTGGATGAAATAATGCAAGTCTTGGACTTTAATCTTGCACTTTTGTAATAGAAATCCAAATAAATCACATGGATTAATTTTGTAACCAAATAAAATTCCTCATGTAATTAAATAGAATTCCCCACTAACTTCTTGAAATAATGCTTCATGTATTTAAATAACCATGATGTAGATCTTCCAAAATAATCACAAAAATAATCTTGAATAAATATTTCATGCGATAAATGAATATTCTTGAATGAAATCTCTTGAATAGCTCCTCTTTAATTATCACTTGGATTCAAATAAAGAAAATTCCAAATATTCTGAATATTCCGAATAAATTCTTCTAGAACGGTTTTGAATTTAATTATCCCATTTCGGCGAAATTCAACCCGCGTCATGAGAAAATTTGCCGATGACTTTTGGTCCAAGAAATAAAAAATGACGGTATAACCTATTTTTTCTTGTATTTTAGAACAATGTGAAACACACCTGAACCAAAGCCGGTAGAATTTTGACTGTTCTTCCTGAAAAAATATTCGGAGAAAACAGAGACCATTTGCTGGACAAAGTGTGGAAATAAACGCACAATTCTCTGAAATTCTTTGATGAACCAGTCTTTTGGAAATTAATGAACGACAACATTTCTGTTCTGAGACTCGAAATCCTGATCGACGTACAACGTCTGATGCTCTTCTTTTAGACCTATTTTCTGCACATGAAAACAAAACAGCAAAACATACACTTTGTGCTTGATTAGTGGTTAATCATTCATAAAATGCTCACAACACTGGGTAATTTCTACACAGTCAAAGCTCGACAGCGAAACGTTCGAAACCTACCATATTTTGTGACCTTGATGCGTATGAAAAATAATGCAAATGAAGCAGGAATCTTAGGTCAAAAATTGAGGTATGACACAAAGCAATTTTTTAAACAAAGGTGAGCTAAGAGATTATGAGCCCGTAGATAACTACAGATGAAAAGAGTTCTAATACCTTCCCTCTGCATGGATTATCGACAATTTAATAAAGTGACAGTCAAAAATAGGGATCCACTTCCGAGAATAGATGACTTGATGGATCAATTGGTAGGTGCACGTGTATTTAGCAAGATTGACCTGAGATCGAGTTATCACCAAATTCGAGTGAAAGATGAGGCCATTTAGAAGACAACTTTCAGAACTCGATATGGACATTACGAGTATTCACTGATGCCTTTCGGTGTTACCAACGCGCCGAGAGTGTTTATGGAATATATGAACCGCATATTTAACACTTATTTGGACCGGTTTGTTGTAGTATTCATCTATGATATTTTGATTTATTCTAAGTCCAAAGAGGAACATACGGAACATTTGAGAATTGTATTGCAGGTATTGAAAGAGAAGAAGTTGTATGCCAAGTTGTCAAAATGTGAGTTCTGGTTGACAGAAGTCAGTTTTCTTGGCCATGTTATTTCAGGTGATGGTATTGTTGTAGATTCATCTAAAGTAGATGTAGTGTTACAATGGGAAGCTCGTAAATCAATTATGGAGATTGGTAGCTTTTTGGATTTGGCTGGCTATTATAGGAGATTTATTGAAGGTTTTTCTAAGTTGGAACTTCCGTTAACTCAACTAACTTGTAAAGGTAGATCATTTGTGTGGGACATCCAATGTGAAGAGAGTTTTGTTGAGTTAAAGAAGAGATTGACAACGGCTCTGATCTTGATATTACCTAATCCCGAGGAACCATTTATTGTATATTGTGATGCTTCTAAATTGGGTTTAGGTTATGTGCTCATGAAGAATGATAAAGTGGTCGCTTATGCGTCGAGACAATTGAGAATCCACGAGAGGAATTATCCTACTCATGATCTAGAATTAGCTGCAGTGGTGTTTGTGCTGATGATTTGGGGAAATTATCTCTATGGTTCTAGGTTTGAAGAGCTTAGTGATCATACAAGCTTGCAGTATCTATTTGATTAGAAGGAATTGAACATGAGAAAGAGGAGATGGTTGGAATTATTGAAAGATTACGACTTTATCTCGAGTTATCACCCAAGTAAGGATAATGTGGTAGCTGAAACTTTGAGTCAGAAGACCTTTCATGTGTCTGCTATGATGGTTAGAGAACTAGAGTTGATCGAAAAATTTAGAGACATAAGATTGGTCTATGAAGTGACATCACAAAGTGTGATGTTGGGGATGTTTAAAATTAACAATGACTTCTTATATGATATTAAAGATGCTCAAAAGTTAGATGAAAAGTTGGTAGATTTGATGGTAGAAAGTAAAAAATCTGAAGACAATGATTTTAAAGTAGATGCCCAAGGTGTGTTGCGATTCCGAAATAGAATTTGTGTCCCTGATGATGTTGATATGAGGAAGATCATTCTAGAAGAGGGCCATAAAAGGGATTTGAGTATTCATTTGGGAGCTGCCAAGATGTATCACGACTTAAAGAAATTATTTTGGTGGTCCGGGTTGAAGCGAGACGTGGCACAGTTTGTGTATGTATGTTTGACCTGTCAGAAGTTGAAATTTGAACATCAGAAACCTACAAGACTGTTGGAACCTTTAGACGTTCTGGAAGGGAAATGTGATAGTATATCTTTGGACTTTGTGACGGGGATGCCAAGTACTCAAAGAGGGCACGATGTGATTTGGATGATTCTTGATAGATTAACAAAATAAACTGACTTTATTCGGATCGGTATTAATTTTCCTATGCCGAAGTTGGCATAGATTTATATTCAGGTAATTGTGAAGCTACATGGTGTTCCGTCCAGTGTGGTGTCAGATAGAGATCCGAGATTTACTTCTGATTTTTGGAAGAGTTTACAGGATGCGTTGGGTTCGAAGCTGAAATTGAGTTCCGCATATCATCCACAGAAAGATGGTCAGACGGAGAGGACTATTCAATAGCTAGAAGATTTGTGGAGGGCTTGTATTCTTGAGCAAGGAGGTATATGAGATAATTGTATTCCTTTGACTGAGTTCACTTACAACAATAGTTTCCATTCTAGTATTGGTATGACACCTTCTAGGCACTGTATGGTCGGAGGTGCATAACACCTTTGTGTTGGTATGAATAAGGTGAGCATGTGGTGCTCAAACCCGAGATGGTGAGATAGACTACGGAGAAAGTGAAGATGATCCAAGAGAGGATGAGGACCCCGCAGAGTAGGCAGAAAAGTTACCATGATAAGAAAAGAAAAGACATTAAGTTTAATGAAGGAGACCATGTATTCTTGAGAGTATCACCAATATATGTTGTAGGTCGTGCTCTAAAGTCAAAGAAATTAACTCCTCAGTTTATTGGTCCTTATCAAATTCCAGAAAAGGTGGGAACTGTTACTTATTATTGTACCCCAAAATTTACCCTCTTTTCATACACGCATATTATTGGTTTTATGGTTATGGAATAAAGGTATATTTATCAAGCTTCTTCAGGTTACAAGTGACATTTATTTCGCCAATGGATGTTCTCAGAGTATTTTCCGTGCTGAAGATCAGTTCTCCGTTTTGCAATGATTCGGGGTTCAAAGATTCACAAGTCCAACCCGACGCGTCATACTCAGGTGTTCTTTCGCCAAGATATCTCTGATAACGTATTCTCAAATTCAGGTTCGGCTCAAGAGTCAATTCTTTAAAGATGGTCTCCGAATGTGTTAGTTTTCTCGAAGAAATGTGGTGCAAAAGTGTCTTGAAAGTGCAATTTTTACGCACTAAAAAATTCATAACTTGAAGATCGTGGCTTGTTTTGAACCTGTTCCGGTGGCCGAAATTTCGTCTTGACGTCATCTACGTTTTCATCACTCATGTATGGAAGCCAATTTCGATCAGAAGGTCTTCAAAAATGCGGATTTATCAAGTATTTGCGTACAGAAAATTTGTGACAGAAGTTTATTTGCGTCATGTTCAGAAAATTATAACTTGGTCGATTTTCATCGTATTGAGCTGGTTCTAGCGCCAAAATTTTAAAAATTAAGTTTACTACATTTTCACAGGAGGTATCAAGTTCGAACGGTATCCAAAAGGCCTTCGTTTTTTTCTCAGAGTGCGTGTGACGCGTCGAAAATCCTGAATGCTTAATATTATTTCATCTGGGTCGAAACTTTGAAAATTCATAACTCGGTCAATTTTTATCGGATCGGGCCCATCTTTTTACACAAGGTCACTGACTTAGAGATCTACAACTTTCCTTCCAAAGTCGAGACCGGGTTATACTCCGATCAATACCAGTTTTTATTGAAGAATGTGTCAGAGTTGACACTGGAGCCCAAATTAAGTTTGTCTGAGGAGAAACTTCAAAAATTCATAACCATTTCACCTTTTATCCGATTGAGCTCATTTTCAGACAGAAGTTAGTTCTCGATGTCGGGTAGATTTTGTTTTCATATTTAAACTTCAAAAATTGCACTTAAGCCCCTGCGATTTAGCCTGAAATGTGACGGACCCAGGTGAATAAAAATCCGCACTATTGCTTGTCGTTATTGGAGGCCCTATTACACATTCAAAGCCCATTTTTTCCTCTAATTTCCATTATATAATCTCATTTGTTTCACACACGACAGAGGAAAAAAAAACCTTTGCCACAACCCTGATAAAATATCAAATTCCTTCAAAAACTCTAAAAACCTTAAATTCCTTGTTAAAAACCCCCATCTCACTACAAACAAGTCATCCTTGTTACAAACTCACATCTCACTACTTCTCTAATAAGGGTAAGGTTGATTTGATCTCCATGATCAAAAGGGTGTAGAAGCATTCATACATGCCATATTGATTTTAACATTACAAAATTTCATATATTTTCTTTATTTATATTTCATGATATAGTAATTTATTTAATGTGTTCATGAAATTCAACACTGCAGATTTAGACAGGGTCCCATGCAGGGTTATTACAAAACATTGATGCCAAAACAGAACAACCACCAATGCGTGACGAGACAGACATCTTGAGAAGGTTAAGGGCGTGAGTTCAACACCCACCCCTATTGGTTTTGGTTTTCTTATATTCCTTTTATCTATTTTACCTATTTTCCCTCTTTCTGTTTAAAACCTTTTTCATAAAACCTAATATTTTTCACAAACCTTTGATTTTTCCTCCTAAACTCGAATAATTAATTTTAGGTTTTAATTTAATTTTAAGTTTTTAATTTCATTGTTTTTTTTGTTTCTAACCAATTTGTCTTTTTCAATCTTAAATTCACTTAACCACAATTTTTTTCACAAACCTTTTTTTTTTACAAAAAAACCTAATTTAATTTTTAGGTTAATTAATTTTATTTTTTTTTTAAACTTTTTTTCAAAATTAACCTTTTTGTTAAATTAAACCTAATTCGGATTTAGATATTTTAATTAACTTTTTTCAAAATTAACATTTTTTTATTAATTAAAATTAATTAGGTTTTTTTTAAAGTTTATTTAATTAATTATCATAAATCATTTTTTTCATAAAAAATCACCAAAACATTTTCTTTGCTATTTTTATCTTATTTTTATTTTCCTAGATAAAGTGTATAGGGCGCGTTCAATTGTAATAGCGTAGCATTATTTTTCCTTCTTTTTTTTATTTATCATTATCATGTAATTGCTTCCGGGATGTAATAGTTTTAGGATTTCTTTTCCGCCCTCTTCACTATTATGTAACTGCCCCAAAACTCTGTAATAGCTTAGGTTTACATTTCCGCCTTTATCTCCTGCTACTATATTTTATGCAATGCTTAGATTAATGGGATTGTATGGAAAGATAAAAATGAACGATAGAAAACCCTAATTGCAAGATAAATATAACTGAAAAAACACACTGTTACACACTTGCACCCCTAGGGTACTCCCCCCTTGGTTGCCTCGGAAAACAATGGTCATGTCCCTCGAACGTAGGGATATCTTAGCAAAAGACCCTCAATCTAAAAGTCATCATAAAGATCATAGTCCCTTAACGTCCCTCGAGTTGCCTACGAGAAATGATCTTGTCCCTCGATGTTGCCTATGAATATATGATGACAGTCCCTTCGAAATGCTAAGGTATCCTTATATATTGCCTTCAATGACCATTATGTCCCTTTCGATAGTCCCTCAAACATCCAACGACTAGGATTACCTACTCACTAATAGTAGGATAACATAGTCTAAAGGATAGGAGGAAAAGAACGCCTTTTTCTCGAGTAGGTAGATAACTGTTAAGTACTTCCTCAAACAAACAAACGTTTTCACACTAAACACTTTTCAAACAGTGTTTTCAAAAACAACTTCGTAACACTCTTGAGGACAGAAACAAGGGTTAAAACAAAGTAAAACAAAAATTTTCAAAACAAGCATACACAAGCAATTAAAAAATGAGCATCTACCTAAGAGCCCATGGAAAACCATGGATAGAAAGGGTGTTAACACCTTCCCTTTCTATAATCTACCCCCCGTACTCAGAAACATCTCGAAAAAGGTTTTTTCTATTCTTTTTCCTTTTCCTTGTTGGATAAAATAAAAGTCGGTGGTGACTCTTGCTTACCGCGACATTTTGCAAACAAAAAATGCAAACCAGTATTTACAGCCGGTTTTTCCACCGTATCACAGAACTGGAGACTCTGCTGGGGAATATAAAATGGTGTTTACCTTAGGATCTAGGTCATTTTAAAATTACTTTCTTGTTTTGCCTTGCCTGCTTTAAATTCAAGGGTTTTGTTTGGGTATATTAAAGATCCTACACCCGGATCTGGGGACACTTTTTAGGTAAACAATGATATATCGTGGAGACTGTATGGCATAGACCGATATGGTTTAAGCGATGGCTGTGTTGGTGTGACACTTTGGTTGGTACCGGTACCCTTCGTGTGGAAACGAGGAGAATACGGGGCCGCCGCGTGGTGTGGTGATGCACTAATGGACCTTAGATCCTTAGTTAAACAAACTTGGCCATTAGAAAGTAGTGAGATAGCCAGCCTCAATATAAAGCTGAGGATTGGTTGATACTCGATGCTACACTCATTGAGATCAGACTTTCGGGATATTTCGGCCGCAATAAAAGATTGCGTGAGCTGAAATAATGCCCGATAAAGGATGATCAGTGATATTGAGATCCCTTAGAACCCAGTTACTATTTATAGGACAGGTTAAACTAATCCAGCTTCAAGAGGGTATGACCTTAAAACCCATGCAAGCCTAAACCTAAGGTTGTTTGTGTGACTTGTGTGCTTTCAACTTGAACTACTTGCAGGGTTTTATTATCTGACGACATGAGTTCCTTGCAGGTTTTGTTTACAGTTATTATCCAATAACTTGGATTTCTTGCAGGGTTTACTTACTTACATCACTTCACACATTTGCTTAAAAGCATAGCATACACATCATAGCATCATGCCTTAACATTTCCTTAACCATTTCAAGGATCTCGAGGGCCTGTGATGCAGGTTATGATAAATCAGACATCTAGCAAGGGGCAAGGGGATTTATTTTCCTCTAGTCAATGTCGTCAGAAGATCAAAACTCAACAACTTGAGTCAGGGGTTATGACCCACTTGATATGGTGAGCTTGACTCTTGTAGAAGGACTCTCAACGATACAAAGTTCTTCAATCAAAGCTGCAAAATTCAACTTCTGACATTTTCTTGTTTACCCCGCGAGATCCTTGAAAACATTGCATACATATATAATACATATCATTACATAAGCAGGTTTCAAAGCAGGTCTCTCATGTTCTCGCTGTTTATTTCAACAATGGCTCTCCAACAAGGCAACAGAGATCTCCAAGCTCAAGATGCCCATTTCAAGGAATTTCTCCTGAATCTATCCAAGGGGCAAGAAGACCTGAAAACACTCTTCACCGGGAATGTGACCAAGGAACGTCCTGGCAACAACAAGGATGAAAAATTGGAACAACTGCAAGCTGAGTTAGAAGCAATGAGAGTCCAGATGCTGGGGAAGATGGCTCTTATCCAAAACTTAGCTCTAGGACAAGAAGGGATAAGAGCCTTCCTCAACAAGCTTCACCAAGATGGATGCAGATCCATGAAATAAATAGTTAAAATTGTTGATCAAGGCATTAAGCAGCCCCCAGTGAGAGAAGAGGTTGTTTGGTCAGGAACGAACCTTTCCAGATTGCTACTACATCACAAGCCCAACAATAACCTCACCAACGACAATGGGGAAATCGGCATAAGAAGAATACATCCAAAAGACGCTTCACCGAAATTAACATGTCATTGGCTCAAGTATTGCAATGCATGTTGAAGGCCAAGTTGGTTATGTTAAGGGACCCTCCTCAGAATCCCAGCATAGCCTCCCCAAGGTACAATCCAAATTCAAGATGTGCGTACTACTCCAACAGTCCTGGACATGACACCAACAGCTATTGGGCATCGAGAAATAAAATTCAAGACCTGATTGATGAAGGAGCACTAGAATTCTCACAAGACAGACATGATGAGTTGTCCTACCATCCCTCCAAGGCATACCATCTGAAGTGACAAGTTCTCACAAGAAGACTTTCCGTTCATTAGAATTTTCAATGTGTAATTTTCTTTTTATTTGTTTGAATATTTATTCATATTAAACCTCTTTATTTCATCAATGCATTGCACATATTTGTCTTGAATCAATTCATTCATATTCACTATTTCAAAAATGAATTCTTATTTCCTTTTGTGATATTCAACTCTCGATTAAAAACTCTAAGCCTTAGATGGAGGATGACGAAAATGATACCACAATATCTCCAATACACTTTCAAACAGACCCCGCTGATGATGTACAAGCGTTGTTTCAAATCCTAAACAGTGGAGTTATAAGGAAGATAATCCCTAGTCAACCCCTTTGAGCCAAATAAGTAGGAGTTTTTCTTTTCACACAAATTAAAACCCTTAATCATAACCTGGGGCAGGATAGTTTTCTCAGTTAATTCAGAGGCGTATTCAGTCGCAATCTTCCGCTTCGTACACAATGAATTACATCGAAGACTTCCTTCTAAATCAAAAGACGGTGATGGTTCCGTATAATCGTCAAGACAAGAAGTCATTATCTCTCAAAATAAAAGCCCGCTAAGTCAAAACCTATGAAGGAGACTTAAGAAAAACTGGGGCATCCCGCTGACTGTAATCACAAAAGAAACAATTCAGGCGAAAGAAGGGATAATGAAAACCAAAAAAAGAGGTTACTACAAATCCTCGACAAAAAGAATATTACAAAAATGACTACCTTTTCAAAACAAATGTTCAATTTCTGAATCATCACCAAGTATCAGAGCAAAGATTCCAGACTCAATTGGGATCTAAACGCGCAATTAACTGAGCATAAGACTGAATAACATCACGAAGAGCGGGTTGGGTACAAATAAAATTTGAGCCTTTATCCATTGTTTCTTGAACCGTGAACCAGGCGACGTTATAACCCTTAAAAGTCCTAGCTGAAGCATGGGTTAGTTTGAGAGCATACTGTTACAAAGGTATCCTGACTCCTGTAGGCTTTGTTACGAATCATAAGTTGATATCACATGCTTGTAAATTTCGTTTTGCTACACAAAACACATTTTCAAAAGTTTTTAAGACAGACATGAGTTTTGCATTACTTAAATGACATTGTTTGCATATGACTAATTATTTGACAACAGAGAAATCCACACAATGGATATTCAATGAACAAACATCCTCTCAATGGATAGAATCACCTCTGCGGGAAAGACACTTCCAGTAACAGGTCTTCCATAAGCAATGGACATGATATGATGTCTAAACACACCTGGGGAAGTCTCTGCAAAAGTGCCAAAGAACCAGGGGCAGATCTCCATCTGAATCGCTTGGGGCATTACGCACGCATTTCAGCAACAAATCATGTGCCATCAAGAAAACATTTTGACAGTACTATAACACAGCACTATGGACAGTGATAACTCTCTACATCCTGAAAGCATGGACATAGTCGGAAAATACTACGCATAACAAACACCCGCTAGGTTGACATACCTAGGCAAAAATAAGGGCATCCCGGCGAACCAAAAGGGTTCGGGCAAAATTAGGGATAAAAAATGAAAAAATCTGTACACCCGGCAAGTCAAAAACCCGAAAGGGTGGCTTGGGCAAAAAAGGGTATCCCAGTGGACTGAAAACCCGAAAGGGCGGTCCAAGAAAAAGTTAGGGATTTAAAATGTACGAGTATGTCCAGTCACATGTCTATCAGTGGAAGACTTATACCTTGATCAACATTCATCAAGAGCACCAGAATTCAGATACAATTCAGATACGCTCCAGATACGGATGCCATTCTGATACTCATTCAGATTCATCTTTCAGATACAGTTCAGATATGCTCTAGATACGGATGCCATTCTGATACTCATTCAGATTCAGCTTTCAAATATAGTTCAGATACGCTCCAGATACGGATGCCATTCTGATACTCATTCAGACTCAGCTTTTAGATACAGTTTAGATACAGTTCAGATATGCTCCAGATACGGATGCCATTCTGACACTCATTCAACACATGTTTCAAAGTACAAGTCAGATACGATCCAGAGACGGATGTCATTCTGACACTCATTCAACACGTGTTTCAAGTACAATTCAGATACGATTTAGAGACGGATGTCATCCTGACACTCATTAAGTACATGTTCAAGTACAATCATGACATAGATCCATCCACAAAATCTCCGCATGTACTTTTTCCAGCATGGTACAAGGGGCAGAGACAGTGGGAAGCAAAGCCGATATCACATACAAGCCCGTGATACCTATATTCCCCACAGAGTAAGGACAACCAAAGTCTGATCTCCAGGTCCCCAAGCAGGAATCTTTCCCCTAGCAGGTTCCTTCAGAAAGCTAATATCTGCATTCCCCAGCCGAGTTTTATAACCATGAGCAGTTTATAAAGCCATTTCCCGAACAGAGTTTATTTCTCTAATAGTGGAAGCTCAATCTCCAACAGAGTTCTTCCCTCCAGCAATGGAAGTTCATCCCCAGCTTAGTCTATTTCTCCAGATCAGCAGATCTTCCAACAGAGTATCTCTCTTCCCCCATATAGTCATTCCCACGCAGGATTATTCTCAGACAGAGTCTCTCCCGGTAGAATATTCTCAAGCAGAATGGATGTAAATCTCCAGCTAATTAGCTTCGATCACTATCCCCAGCGGAAACGAAGAACTCAACTCCTTATACCCTCCAGCAGTAGTCCATGATTTATTTTCCCCAGTTAGAGAATATCACACTAGCATTGCATATCCATACATCATGGCATGCACATACCTATTATACAACACAATCTCATTTATTTTGAGAACATCATTACTCAATAAATTTCATACATCATGACATTACATATGACTAACTCTTTACCTTTCAGGGAAAGATGCAATCAAATTCTTACAAGTTCTCTCTGGATCAGTCAAACCGGCACCAAGGTTTCGATTCCAGTTGAAGATATTCCAACATTTTCTCTGGTTCAGTCAAACTGGCACTAAGGTTTCTATTCTAGTTTAAGATGTTTTAAGACTTTCGTCTGGGTCAGCCGAATCTCCGCCAAGATTCCCCTGATTTCTATGCCAGTCAAAGTTAATCCGAGACCTCTCTCGGGATCAGTCAAATCGATACTAAGATTTCTCTCCGAGTTGAAGTTCTCACAAATTTTCTCCGGTTCAGTCAAACCGACACTAAGGTTTCTATTCTAGTTGAAGATGTTTTAAAACTTTCGTCTGGGTCAGCCGAATCGCCGCCAAGCTTCCCCTGATTTCTATGTCGGTCAAAGTTAATCCGAGACCTCTCTCGGGATCAGTCAAATCGATACTAAGATTTCTCTCCCAGTTGAAGTTCTCACAAGTTTTTCTTGGTTCAGTCAAATTGATACTAAGATTTCTATTCCAGTTCAAGCTATAAAGGCCGGAAATCAACCGGATAATATCTTGATTTGTTCAAAATACTACGAAGCCTGGAATCGACCAAATAATGGTATATCTCAAATTCAATCTATGAAGCCCGAAAATCGACTGAATAACAACTTAATTTCCCTGTCATACTGCGAAGCCTGGAAATCGACCGGATAACAGTACAAGATACTATGAAGCCTGTAATCGACCAGATAGTGGTATATCTTAAATTTAAGCTATGAAGCCCGAAAATTGACCGGATAATATCTTGATTTCGCCAAATACTATGAAACCTGGAATCGACCAGATAGTGGTATATCTTAGATTCAAGCTATGAAGCCCGAAAATCGACCGGATAATATCTTGATTCCTCCAAAATACTACGAAGCCTGGAATCGACCAGATAGTGGTATAAGACACCGTGAAACCTGGAGCGCGACCAGATAAAGGTATAAGACACTGTGAAGACTGGAGCACGACCAAATAGCGGCAAGAGACATTGTGAAACCTGGAGCACGACCAGATAACAGTATGAGGTACTGCGAAGCTTGGAATTCGACCAGATAGAAGTTTACTCGTCCAATTACTATTGAAGCCTGGAAACAATAGGATATTAGTATGCTGATAACGAGAAAACGTATCGTATAATTAACATGCTTTTTACCGATTTTATATTTCATTAAGTCTTCTAACCCCCGATTATTCCGAGATTATTTGTCTTTTTGCAGGTATAACACTTGTCGACTCAAACCGATGAAAAAGGACAACATGAAGAAGGCTAGGCGATAAACAAAGAGAAAAAGAATAAAAAAATACAAAGTTTGGACTTCTGGATCAGTGACGGTCGTCACGTCCCTGTGACGGACGTAACACCCCACAACATAAGGAAACGCTCGTCACACACCACTGACGAGCGTAAGGCACTACTTCAGCGCGTGACGACCGTCACCCACCTGTGACGACCGTCACGCGCGTGAAGGTGGACGTTATGCATGGATTGAGACGTGGGCATGAAGGGCAGACTCGTTCTCCCTTTTTCTACCGAGTCCCCTATTTTCTTGCCACCACTATTAATGCTCCTATATTTTCTTCACGAAGACTTCATCAAGAATTCAAAAACTGCTGATTTTTCCTATGCTATATATATGAGTACCAGTACACAGTTCAAGGGTCGAAGAAATTTACTCAGAGCAAATATTATTTTATTTTACAGTTATTTTCCAATTTGCTTGTTTTGGAATTCTGTTTTCATTTTCTTGTAATTTTCATTCAAAGCCTTAGTTTCTATTTCTAAGTGTTAATTCTTCTTTCAAGAATTAACACGGATCATTTACTGCAAGTCAAGCTCGAAGATTAGATTACTGTATTACCTCAAGATTACCATAGCAAATTTGATTCCAGGTTTTTTATATTGCAATTATTATTTATTCAGTTTTTATAATATGCCAATTATTGCCATGAATTATATTTTAAACTGTATTGCTGTTAAGTTAATTATGTCTGGCTAAATTATTAATACCGGTATGTGACCGTAAGAACTGAAAGAATTCAATGATACCTTGGCCAAAAATATTTATAAAACAATTTCTGGTTTCCAATTTCCAAGATTAATTTAACTATCCTTGTCACGAGAGTGAGAGGTTAATTAACACGATTTTGCCACAAGAGTGGGAAATTAATTAAGGCAAGAACCTGCATGCGAGAGCTGGGGTTCAACCCAGATAGTGGTAACGAAGCATTGATTTTTAAATACACGAGAGTGTTTTAATAAATTAATTAAATTCAAATTGTTTTCAAAAAGTGTTATTAAATTTAAAGTGCATCCACTAGGTTTAGTAGCATGACTTATTTTATAAACACGAGAGTGTATGTCTCAGGTTTTTAAACAATTAGCTTTTACTGAAATACTTTATAGGCCAAGCGATTCATCGAATTCCCTAAGTCCGATTATCACATACCGGTAGAATTAGTACTATTACTTTTAATTAAACTGTTTCCCCCAAAAATCGAATATTCATCGCTTAGTTAGACAAACTGTAGCATTAGATCGTATGCGATTGATCCTCAGTCTCTGTGGGTTCGATAATCTTTTAAAACTAGAACGACTAAACTGTATACTTGCAGTTAGTATCCCGACAGACTTATAAAGTCCCGATCAAGTTTTTGGCACCGTTGCCGGGGACTGGTAGTCAATTAATTACGATTCTTCTGTTGCGCGTTTAGACTAAGCAACAGACACCCCATTGTCGATTTGTATGCCAAGGACTCGCTCACAAGGCAAACCACTTGACAAATCGACGGACGAACCTGAACGCATTCTTTCCGTAAGACGTGCAGTCAGGGATTACTGTTTAAATCACGCTATTCCTTTACCCAAACCAGAAATCAAGATTGATTCTGAAACTGATTCTAATTCTTCCTCTGAAACCGAAACCAATCCAGAATTAGACATGGCCGAAGAACAAAGGACCCGTCCACTGAAGGAGTACACAGCTCCATCACAACAAGAGCCCCATAACAGCATTGCTGCTCCAGCAATAAACCGAAACGATTTCGAGTTAAAGCCGTCATTGATATCAGCTATCCAACAACGCCAATTCTCTGGAGATCCTTCTGAGGATCCGAATGAACACCTTACAAAATTCGTTCAATTTGCCGACACAGTTATAGCAAATGGTGTTAGTAAAGATGCGATAAGGTTACGTCTTTTCCCTTTCTCACTAAGAGATAGAGATTGGGCTTGGTTGCAATCCTTGCCATCAAATTCCGTCACTACGTGGGAAGGACTGAAGATCGTATTCTTAGCACGATACTTTCCCCCAAGCAATACCGCTGCACTAAGAGCCCAAATCAACGGATTTAGGCAGAAGGATACTGAATCACTATTCGATGCATGGGAGCGCTACAAAGATATGATGCGAATGTGCCCACATCACGGACTAGAAAAATGGCTGATAATCCACACGTTTTATAATGGACTCTTGTACAACACAAGACTATCTATAGATGCCGCCGCAGGTGGTACACTGATGGACAAGCCTTATGACGAAGCTAACCAACTCATTGAAAATATGGCTAAAAACCACTATCAGTGGGGAGGAGAAAGAACATCTGTGGAGAAGACTCAAGCCAAAGGCGGGATGTACGAGATTAGTAGCCTAGATAAAGTTAATGCTAAGGTAGATGCTCTTACCCAAAAAATAGAAAGCTTGACCTTACCTCCTGCAGCTACCGTAGCTGCAGTTACCCCAAGCTGCGAAGTTTGTGGAGTACCTGGTCATGTTGGAAGTGAATGTCAAATCTTAGCAGGAATAACGGCTGATCAGGTAAATTACGCTCAAGGAAATCTTTATGCCAATACCTATAATCCTGGTTGGAAGAACCATCCTAACTTCTCGTACAAGAACAATAACGCTTTATATGCACCATGCCAAGCACCTGTTGTACCTCCAGGTTATCAAAAACCCGCTGGTAATGTTCCTAACATTCCTAAGAAATCTAACCTTGAAATCCTAATGGAAAATTTTATCGCTAATCAAGCCCAACAAAACAAAGAATTCCTCAATCAAAACGGTCACACCGGTGAACAATTGAAGCTATTAGCAAACAAGGTAGATGCCCTAGCTACTCACAACAAAATGTTAGAAACCCAAATCTCCCAAGTAGCACAACACCAAGCTAGTTCTGCCGCACCTGCTGGTACATTTCCTGGACAGCCACAGCCCAATCCTAAAGGACATGCAAATGCTATCACATTACGAAGTGGGACAGCCCTTGATGGACCAGTAGATCCTAGACTCCAAAACCCGACCATGTATCAAAAGCCCGAAAAAGAAATAGAGAAGTCGAAAGATCAATCTGAAAATGTAGAGGAAGACGCGAATGAGAACAGAGAGGCCTCAGAAAAACCTTATGTGCCTCCACCACCATACAAACCACCAATTCCATACCCTCAAAGACTTGCAAAATCCAAGAACGAGGGACAATTCAAGAAATTTGTAGAACTTCTGAAACAACTAAACGTCACTATTCCGTTTACAGAAGCCATAACCCAAATGCCGTCATATGATAAATTCCTAAAAGAAATATTGGCTAATAAGAAAAAAATCGTTGAGAACGAAACCGTTATGCTAACTGCCGAGTGTAGCGCCATAATTCAAAATAACATGCCTCCAAAGCTAAAAGATCCTGGTAGTTTCTCCATACCATGTGTAATTGGAAAATATGTCATAGACAAAGCTCTATGCAATTTAGGAGCCAGTGTCAGTCTAATGCCCTTATCTATTTGCGAGAATCTCAAATTAGGCGACATGAGACCTACCAAGATGTCCCTACAACTAGCAGACATATCAGTCAAATTTCCTGTTGGTATGCTAGAGAACATTCCTGTCCGAATAGGACAATTTTACATACCGACTGACTTTATAATAATGGACATCAAGGAAGATTCAAACATTCCCATCATACTAGGAAGACCATTTTTAGCTACTGCAGGAGCCATCATTGACATCAAGAAAGGAAAACTTACCTTTGAGGTAGGAGAAGAAAAAGTAGAATTCATTCTTTCCCAATTCTTTAAAGCCCCTGCTATAGATGACTCATGTTGTCTCCTAGATATCATTGATGAATGTGTCAAAGAACTTGAATGCCAAGAGGACACCTACTCTGAGATGCTGAAAATTCAGACACCGACTATCCTCAAGAGCGGAGACTGGAAACAGGAACACTTAGATGCCAACCTAAGTGAATGTTTAGCCTTAACACCCGATCCTGACTCAACTAATAAGAAACCCGGTATAGAACTTAAAACATTACCTGAAGATCTTAGGTATGAATTCTTAGATAAAGAACTCGAACGACCAGTTATAGTCAATGCCGAATTAGGAGAGATCGAAACCGAAAAACTTCTTAGTGTGTTAAGGAAATATCCAGCCGCATTAGGATATAATATATCAGACCGAAAAGGAATAAGCCCTTCTCTCTGTATGCACCGCATTATGCTGGAGGAGGACTGCAAGACTTCTAGGGAACATCAAAGACGAATCAATCCTATCCTAAGTGAAGTCGTTAAGAAAGAAGTGCAAAAACTTCTAGAGGCAGGCATCATATACCCAATATCAGATAGCAACTGGGTCAGTCCAGTTCATGTGGTGCCTAAGAAAGGAGGTGTTACAGTCATAACAAATACAAAAGGAGAATCGGTAGCAAAACGTACGCAAACAGGATGGAGGATGTGTATCGATTATAGAAAATTAAACAAAGCTACGCGCAAAGACCATTTCCCATTACCATTCATTGATCAAATGCTCGAGCGCTTAGCCAAACATTCCCGTTTCTGCTATCTTGATGGATACTCAGGATTCTTTCAAATTCCCATTCATCCTGATGATCAAGAGAAAACTACGTTCACATGTCCCTATGGTACCTTTGCATACCGGAGAATGCCATTTGGACTATGTAATGCACCTGCAACTTTCCAACGATGCATGATGGCGATCTTCGCAGATTTCTTAGACGGAATCATGGAAGTATTCATGGACGATTTCTCTGTCTGTGGAGAGAGTTTCGACGGATGTTTAACAAATCTTGAATTAGTACTGAAACGCTGTGTTAATGTCAACCTAGTGCTAAACTGGGAAAAATGTCACTTCATGGTAAGACAAGGAATTGTGTTGGGTCACATTGTATCAAACAGAGGGATTGAAGTCGACAAAGCAAAGATCGAAATTATCAAAAACCTTCAACCCCCCAAAACTGTTAGAGAAATAAGAAGCTTTCTAGGACACGCGGGTTTTTACCGATGTTTTATAAAAGATTTCTCTAAAATCACCAAGCCACTAACTGAGTTATTAATGAAAGAGGCTGAGTTTATTTTCGACGATAAGTGCTTGAACGCATTCGAGACACTAAAAGAGGCCTTAATATCGACACCTATTATGCAACCTCCTGATTGGAACCTACCATTTGAAATAATGTGTGATGCGAGCGATTATGTTGTAGGCGCAGTCCTAGGACAACGCAAAGAAAAGAAGCTTCACGCTATCTACTACGCAAGCAGAACACTCGACCCCGCACAAATGAATTACGCCACTATGGAGAAGGAACTCTTAGCTGTGGTATTCGCATTGGACAAATTTCGTTCCTACTTAGTAGGCGCTAAAATCATTATTTATACGGATCATGCTGCGACCCGATACCTACTAAGCAAGAAGGACGCCAAACCACGATTACTCAGATGGATCTTACCCCTACAAGAGTTTGACTTAGAAATAAAAGACAAAAGAGGAACTGAAAACGTGGTAGCTAACCATTTATCGAGATTAGATGGAATCCAAACCGAGAGTGTTCCCATAAATGAAGATTTCCCTTATGAACGCCTCATTGCCAAGCTAGAAACAAACCCTACCGACAGTTTAGATCCACGCAATGAAACTTTCACAACTGCGGTAGTAAAATCCATTTGTACTAATACCACATTACCATGGTACGCCGACTTCGTCAACTATTTAGCTGCCGGTGTTTTACCACCTGATTTGACGTACCAACAGCGGAAGAAATTTTTCCATGACCTTAAACACTACTTTTGGGATGAACCATTACTCTTTAAAAGAGGCGCCGATGGTATCTACCGTCATTGCGTTCCCAATGATGAAATAAACGACGTCATTTCCCATTTCCATTCCGCCCCTTATGGTGGACACGCTAGTACATCGAAAACCTGTGCAAAAATACTTCAAGCTGGCTTCTTTTGGCCTACCTTATGGAAAGACGTCCACGTAGCAATTATGAATTGCGATAGATGTCAACGCACAGGAAATATATCTAGACGTGACGAAATGCCGCAAAAAGGAATCCTCGAAGTAGAAGTTTTCGATGTGTGGGGAATTGATTTCATGGGACCTTTCCCCGCATCTTTTGGAAATAAATATATTTTGGTAGCCGTCGACTATGTATTAAAATGGATTGAAGCCATCGCCGCACCCACAAACGATACACGTGTGGTACTAAAACTATTCAAGAATATTATCTTCCCACGATTCGGTGTACCAAGACTAGTGATCAGCGATGGTGGCTCCCATTTTATCTCTAGAATATTCGAAAGGTTACTTTCCAAATATGGCGTTAAACATCGCATAGCCACACCATACCATCCTCAAACAAGTGGACAAGTGGAAGTGTCAAATAGGGAGATCAAACGAATACTTGAGAAAACCGTAGCCACATCCAGAAAAGACTGGTCCTCCAAGCTAAACGATGCTCTTTGAGCATATCGGACAACTTTTAAAACTCCTATCGGAACAACGCCGTTCAAGTTAGTTTATGGAAAATCTTGTCATTTTCCAGTAGAATTAGAACATAAAGCTTATTGGGCCATAAAAACCCTTAACTTAAATTATAAGAGTACTGGCGAGAAACGAGTGTTAGATATCCATGAACTAGAAGAATTGCGTTTAGACGCTTATGAAAATGCTAAAATCTATAAAGAACGAACAAAAAAATGGCACGATAAGCGTATCTCGCGGAAAGACTTTAAGGAAGGAGACATCGTACTCCTATTCAACTCTAGACTGAAACTTTTCCCGAGAAAATTACGTTCCAGATGGTCCGGACAATTCGAGATTAACAAAGTTTTCCCAAGTGGTACGATAGAAATTAAAGGTAGTTCTATCGAACCATTCATAGTTAATGGCCAGCGCTTAAAGCACTATTTTAACGTCGGAAATATCGACTTCTCGGCTTATCTTCAGTTAAGTGAGCCGCCTACCACGCTACCTAACTGAATAGGTATTTACTGTCGAGCCGTCGACATAAAATAAAGGCGCTTCGTGGGAGGCAACCCGTGTTTTACTTTAATTATTTTTTCTGCTTTAACATGCTTTTATTTTTCTTTTCTTTTTCTTAATCTTTAAAACATTTTCATGATTTCATTTCTTACTCCTTTCTATTTTTCTTCTGTTTTTATTTCTCCCTTTCATCTTTCTTTTTATTTTTAATTTAACTTTGGCAATTTCCTAACCCGAAAATACTTACTTAATTTCCTTTTCTTTCAAACATTTATCAAATATTTTCAGGGGGGTAATTCTTTTACTTTCACATTTTCGCGCTATGGATTATGCAAACTTCATGAATGTCAAATTGCGAAGCCGACACCAGAGAAGACGGTTTGCAGACCTGGGTGAACGGGAGATGTGTCCTACTATATACACAGATGATCATGCTATGGCTGCCCTTGGCATTCGTGAGAGTGTCATGTACTTGCTGCATCAGATTGGTTGGGACACTGCTCCTATCCGTTGAAGGTTCTGTACCTACAAAAGGCTGACTCTTGAGTTTCTCAGCACCTTGAGTTTCATTCCAAATCATGGAATGGGATTCAACCGTGGGTTGATCATATTCAGAATGTTTAACATAGATTACACTTATAACCTGCGGGAGTTTAGCCAGCTGCTTGGGATCCCTTTTGGACCCGATATTATCAGTGTGACACAGGAGAACCTTTTGCCTGTATCTGAGCTTGACTATTTCTGGGTAATTATTATTGGTATTAACCATCCTGAGCCGTCAGATCTGTACTCTGAATGCATTCATAACCCGGCTATCAGGTATTTCCACAAGATCATAGCCCACACTATCTTTGGCAAACAACAAAATGTCACGTCTGTATCCCGCGATGAGCTGTTTATTATGTATTGTGCATCCCAGGACCGTCCGGTGAACGGTGCAGCTTATATGCTCGCTAATATGGAGCGGATCATCCAGACTCCAAATGCACCGATCTTGTTGGGTGGGTTAGTTACCATGCTGTCTAATACAATTGGACTCCGCCGGCCTATGCTCGGTTCTGCTCCGCTTTATGGAATAAAGCCGATGGACATTGCATTTTGTTTCAACACTAGCATGATCGGAAACCTTGGACCAGATCAGTTTGACCTGCTAGTTAATCATCAGATCGTCCACCATTTTAAGCTTCCGGACCCAATCACCAGTGTGCACAACCGAGATAACTGGCTGTTTGACCTTCACCATCCTGCTTCACCACCCTCCTCACCATCTACAGTTGACATTTATGAGGTTCCAAACACTGCTAATACTGAAGAAGATCCTGCTACACCGCCAGGATACCATGATCTCCCTGATCCTTGGGAATAGCAGGCTACTTCCGCTGAGACCGCGACCCAGGCTCCTGAGACCACTCCACCTCCACCCGCTGTTACCCTGGACTCCCTACATGAGGCAATTACGGACATGCGGGGCGAGCTGACTTCTCTCAGGGTGGACTTTATAACCTTCATGGACTTGGTGACTGATCAGTTGGACAACATGCATCAGCATTTGTTTCCACCTCCCCGTGGCTAGAGTTGCCATTGTTATTCATTTCCTTCTCTCTTGCATTTTTACGTACAGTGAGGACACTGTTAAGTTTCAGTGTGGGAGGGATTTTTAGTTTAGTTATTATTTCAACATTATCATTTTCTTTTATTTTTAGTTACTTTGAAACAATTTGTCATGAATTTATTCATTTATTCAATTAAAGTTTATTTTAATTTCTTTTCCCAGTTTACTGTTTTATTTACTGCCTGTGTTTATACGCAATATTTCTATTTCATTTTATACTGATAATTAGCATTACAAATTTAATTATTATATCACCTTTATATTTAAAACTTTAATTAATATATTTAAAACTCTAATTAATTAAAATAATTAATTAAAATTTTTCAAACAAACCAAAAATAATAATAATATAAAATCTTCAAAAACCAATTACCAAGAAAAACAATAAACACATACACTCTCCAACGGTCCTGTAACGGTCATGTTATTTATGACGCTGCCTGCGTTACGACTGTCACACCCTTGTGACGAGCGTAACACGCCTCTTTATCTCATGACGAGCGTCACACCCTTGTGACGATCGTCACGCAAACAGAGACCACAACGGCTATTGCAGGGAACCGTTCCAACTTTCCCCTTTATAAACCCATTTCCTTCCTCCATCGTTACCACATCACACGAAAAACTACCCATTCACTCCATTTTTCTTCCAATTTCTAAACTCCCAACACCAAATTACCATCCTTACAATCTCCCATTCTCACATTCCCAAATCAAATCCTACCGCCACCATGACAAACAACCCACATGCTCAAGCCATCAATTTCAGAATCGGCGAACCAGGGGAGAATCAACGAGCAAAGTTTCAAAAGTTTCAACGTCGAGGTCTCCAACCCACAAGGTACGTTGACATCGACTGCCTAAGGAGTTTGGGACTACTCGACAGTGTCCGCCGATTATTGCAAAGCGTGGATTTGTGGAACCTCTGTCTCGAACCAAGACCAATCTACGAAACTCTTACTCTTGAGTTCTTGAGTTCGTTTGTTTACCTCACTCCGCCGGGTGTCACAAACCAACTGTCAGGCGTGGAAAAATTTTGCATGTTTGGCGTTGAGCACGAGTTGCCTCAATCCGACATCGCGAGGCTTATGGGATTTTGTTCGGACGAAGGTGCTCATTTTCGGGTATCGGATAGTTTTGGTGAGGAGGCTTTCAACTTGTGGCATAGTTTAACGAACATCCGTGCCGGATCCTACGACCACCTCAACACCACCCACATTCACAATCCGGCCATCCGCTACTTCCATCGCATCCTTAGTAACACCATCTTCGCCCGTGACAACAACCATAAGCTCAACTCCAAGGAGCTCTTCTTTTTACATTGCGCGTTCACTGGGCAAAAGATAAATGCCGCCCCGTTCCTACTTGCTCACATCCACTCTATTTGTGCTAGAGGTGGAAAACCTTTTTTTTCGGAGGGATGGTTACTTCAATTGCCATTGGTCTAAACTACGGTGCTGCTCTCGCAACCTTTCCTTCTATGGCACCGACTTTGCTAACCTTGGATCACTGCAAAGCCGCACACCTCATCTACGAGCGGGAAGACGGCAGATTCCACCCCGTAATCATGAATACTGTCTATCAGAATATCATTTTGCCGAACAGGGACCGAATCGATCCAAGTAATCGAGAAAACTGGTTGTTCGACCCTGAAGTTCCCGCAGAGCCCGCACCTGCCCACGAAGACCAACCTGCAGCCGCCGCAGACGATATACAAGAAGAGTTGGATAGTGCTCCGCCTGTCCACGAAATTCCAGGATCCTCATCTGCACCTCCTCCTATCAATCTTGAAGACATCCTCCGCGCCCTCCACATGCAAAATCAAATGAATGTGGCGCTTGAAAGGAGGAAAGCTGAGCAATTTGAGTCTCTATGCGCCCAAAACGCTCAGATCTTGACTGGGCAGTGCAACATGAATGAGAGGTTAGATGAGGCCCTGTCAGAGCTTAACGCCTTGAGGATAGATATGAACACCTTTGGCTTCCAAGACACCGACACTGAAGCCACTCCTACCAGACGCTCTCGCACCAGGAACAGAGGACGTGGTCACCAGTAGTCTTTCTTTAATTTCTATGTAATTTGTTATTTTTCTGTTTCATTTCTTTTCCTTTTGTTTTTGTAATTGTACTTCCCCGCATATATACCGCAACATTGAGGACAATGTCGGATTTTGTGTGGGAGAGGTACCTTTCAATATTTTATAACTAGTAAATTCTTACGATATGTCTCGATTCAAATTCTTCGCTTTATTTTGCCATACCGAATTTTTTTTTATTTTCGCATTAGCCAGACATACCTATTTTAACGAAATCCCAGTTGAGGAAGCCGAAAAAGACATAACAAGATCGATACGGTTTTGTCACCGTAGACTTCCTACTTACGCGATCCGTTTCAATAACCATTATACCGATATCTGGAGTTTCATGTTCTAGAAGTAACCCCTAGTAGTTTATATTAGCAGTCAGCACCGTCTTGACACAAACCACGTGGAGAATCGATGAATATAAGTGTTTGATGCCTGATTCTAAAAATATCCTTCCTATCTCGCTGCTAAAAGAAAAGAAAAACCTGTGTACCAAAATATACGGGCACATATAAGAGCTGAGCAAATAATGAAGGAATCCAGTGTTGGTTGGTTCAGAGGTATCTGGTTCTGAACTCGGTAGGGCGTGCTATGGCCCGATCCCCCACAACCTCTGATTTGGATAACATATGTAGGGTTGCCACATTCATGTACCAGACCCCGTGCTAAAGGATCAAAGTCACTAACCGGTTACTCCACTACGTGTGTGCTAAGACAAAGGGCTTAATGTGATTGCGCCAGAACAAAACCGGGTGAAATTGATACGAGGAACTCCGGGCAGAGTTATAACAGAGCTGTGGGATAGCTCGTTTAAAATGGAAGTCTACGGGTAAGCTTATTGCTTGCGTCATTAGCGTATCTTTAGTGTTTTACTCAAGTATTGGCTGAACCAACGAGGATTTCCCTAAACCACTTTAAAAATCCAAGGTATTTCATGCTTATGCGCTTGACGAAAACTTGTCCGACCTTTCAAATGACTATTTGCTTGAGGACAAGCAAAGGTTTAAGTATGCGGGAATTTGATAACGAGAAAACATATCGTATAATTAACACGCGTTTTACCGATTTTATATTTCATTAAGTCGTCTAACCCCCGATTATTCCGAGATTATTTGTCTTTTTGCAGGTATAACACTTGTCGACTCAAACCGATGAAAAAGGACAACATGAAGAAGGCTAGGCGATAAACAAAGAGAAAACGAATAAAAAAAATACAAAGTTTGGACTTCTGGATCAGTGACGGTCGTCACGTCCCTGTGACGGGCGTAACACCCCACAACATAAGGAAACACTCGTCACACACCACTGACGAGCGTAAGGCACTACTTCAGTGCGTGACGACCGTCACCCACCTGTGACGACCGTCACGCGCGTGAAGGTGGACGTTATGCATGGATTGAGACGTGGGCATGAAGGGCAGACTCGTTCTCCCTTTTTCTACTGAGTCCCCTATTTTCTTGCCACCACTATTAATGCTCCTATATTTTCTCCACGAAGACTTCATCAAGAATTCAAAAACTGCTGATTTTTCCTATGCTATATATATGAGTACCAGTACACAGTTCAAGGGTCGAAGAAATTTACTCAGAGCAAATATTATTTTATTTTACAGTTATTTTCCAATTTGCTTGTTTTGGAATTCTGTTTTCATTTTCTTGTAATTTTCATTCAAAGCCTTAGTTTCTATTTCTAAGTGTTAATTCTTCTTTCAAGAATTAACACGAATCATTTACTGCAAGTCAAGCTCGAAGATTGGATTACTGTATTACCTCAAGATTACCATAGCAAATTTGATTCCAGGTTTTTTATATTGCAATTATTATTTATTCAGTTTTTATAATATGCCAATTATTGCCATGAATTATATTTTAAACTGTATTGCTGTTAAGTTAATTATGTCTGGCTAAATTATTAATACCAGTATGTGACCGTAAGAACTGAAAGAATTCAATGATACCTTGGCCAAAAATATTTATAAAACAATTTCTGGTTTCCAATTTCCAAGATTATTTTAACTATCCTTGTCACGAGAGTGAGAGGTTAATTAACACGATTTTGCCACGAGAGTGGGAAATTAATTAAGGCAAGAACTTGCATGCGAGAGCTGGGGTTCAACCCAGATAGTGGTAACGAAGCATTGATTTTTAAATACACGAGAGTGTTTTAATAAATTAATTAAATTCAAATTGTTTTCAAAAAGTGTTATTAAATTTAAAGTGCATCCACTAGGTTTAGTAGCATGACTTATTTCATAAACACGAGAGTGTATGTCTCAAGTTTTTAAACAATTAGCTTTTACCGAAATACTTTATAGGCCAAGCGATTCATCGAATTCCCTAAGTCCGATTATCACATACCAGTATAATTAGTACTATTACTTTTAATTAAACTGGTTCCCCTAAAAATCGAATATTCATCGCTTAGTTAAACAAACTGTAGCATTAGATCGTATGCGATTGATCCTCAGTCTCTGTGGGTTCGATAATCTTTTAAAACTAGAACGACTAAACTGTATACTTGCAGTTAGTATCCCGACAGACTTATAAAGTCCCGATCATATGCCTTAAATTCAAGTTGAAACCCGAATGCAACCGGCTAACCACTTAATTCCATCTGAAGCCTGGAGCACGACCAGATAACAGTTTTGGAGATTGCAAAGCCTGGAGCACGACCAGATAGCAAGTTTAATCTCATCTCCCCAGTAAGTCACTGTAAAACCTGGAGCACGACCATATAGCAGTTAGTCTTATTATCCTCAGCAAATCAGTGTAAGGTCTGTAGCATGACCAAATAGTTGTTCATTTTCATCTCCTCGACTAAGAGATGATTCCCCAGTAGAATAACGGACAACTGAATTTCCTAAAATTCCATTTCTCCCAAGACAGAGACCAACATTCCTCAGCAGATTCCTCCTCAACGACAGGAACAAGAATTCTCATCAAAGGACTATCTCGGGAAATCAACATCCTCTAGATGACATCTTTAAGCCCATCTCCGACGATTCTCCGTCATATCTTCTGGATGGCATCTTTAAGCCCATCTCCAGTGACCTCCTGTCATCTCCTCCAAATGGAATCTGTAAGCCGATTTCCGATACTACCTACATAGTCAAGCATCATTACAGACGAGTGTAAATTTCTGGGCACTCTAGTGTTCAATCATCTTCCACCTTCAGATCACGAAAGGCAGACAAACCAATCTAAATATTCAGGTTTAAGAAGATTGAACAAGGGCAGCTGTTGTACCCCAAAATTTACCCTCTTTTCATACACGCATATTATTGGTTTTATGGTTATGGAATAAATGTGTACTTATCAAGCTTCTTCAGGTTACAAGTGACGTTTATTTCGCCAATGGATGTTCTCAGAGTATTTTCCGTGCTAAAGATCGGTTCACCGTTTTGCAATAATTCGGGGTTCAAAGATTCACAAGTCCAACCTAACGCGTCATATTCAGGTGTTCTTTTGTCAAGATATCTCTGATAAAGTATTCTCAAATTCAGGTTCGGCTCAAGAGTCAATTCTTTAAAGAAGGTCTCCGAATGTGTGAGTTTTCTCGAAGAAATGTGGTGAAAAAGTATGCTAAAAGTGCAGTTTTTACACACTAAAAAATTCATAACTTGAAGATCGTGGCTTGTTTTGAACCTGTTCCGGTGGCCAAAATTCCGTCTTGACGTCATCTACGTTTTCATCTCTCATGGATGGAAGCCAATTTCGATCAGAAGGTCTTCAAAAATGCGGATTTATCAAGTATTTTCGTACAAAAAATTTGTGACAGAAGTTTATTTGCGTCATGTTCAGAAAATCATAACTTGGTCGATTTTTATCGTATCGAGCTGGTTCCAGCGCAAAAATTTCAAAAATTAAGTTGACTATGTTTTCACAGGAGGTATCGAGTTCGAACGATATCCAAAAGGCCTTTGTTTTTTGCTCATAGTGCGCGTGACGTGCCGAAAATCCTGAATGCTGAATATTATTTCATTTGGGTCGAATCTTCGAAAATTCATAACTCGGTCAATTTTTATCAGATAGGGCCCATCTTTTTATACAAGGTCACTGACTCATAGGTATACAATGTTTCTTCCAAAGTCAATACCGGGTTATGCTCCGATCAATACCAATTTTTTATTGAAGAACGTGTCAGAGTTGACACTGGAGCCCAAAATAAGTTTGTTTGAGGCGAAACTTCAAAAATTCATAACTAATTCACCTTTTATCCGATTGAGCTCATTTTTGGACAAGAGTTAGTTCTTGATGTTGGCTATATTTTGTTTTCATATTTCAACATCAAAAATTGTACTTAATGTGATGGACTCAAGTGAATAAAAATTTGCACTATTACTTGTGGTTATTGGAGGCCCAATTGCACATTCAAAGCCCATTTGTTTTCTCTAATTTCCATTATATAATCTCATTCTTTTCACACACGACAAACGGAAAAAAAACCTTTGCCACAACCCTGATAAAATATCAAATTCCTTCAAAAACTCTAAAAACCTTAAGATCCTTGTTACAAACCCCCATCTCACTACAAACAAGCCATCCTTGTTATAAACCCACATCTCACTACTTCTTCAATAAGGGTAAGGTAAGGGTAAGGCTTGTTTGATCTCCATGATCAAAAGGATGTAGAAGCATTCATACATGCCATATTGGTTTTAACATTACAAAATTCATATATTTGCTTTATTTATATTTAATGATATAGTAATTTATTTAATATGTTCATGAGATTCAACACTGTAGATTTAGACAGGATCCCATACATGGTTATTATAAAACACTGAGGCCAAAACAAAACAACCACCAATGCATGACGAGGAAGACATCCTGAGAAGGTTAAGGGCGTGGGTTCAACACCCACCCCTATTGGTTTTGGTTTTCTTCCATTCCTTTTATCTATTTTACCTATTTTCCCTCTTTCTGTTTAAAACCTTTTTCATAAAACCTAATATTTTTCACAAACCTTTGATTTTTCCTCCTAAACTCGAATAATTAATTTTAGGTTTTTTTAATTTAATTTTAGGTTTTAATTTAATTTTACGTTTTTAATTTTATTGTTTGTTTTTGGTTTCTAACCAATTTGTCTTTTTCAATCTTAAATTTACTTAACCACAAAACTTTTTTCACAAACCTTTTTTTTTTATATAAAAAAACCTAATTTAATTTTTAGGTTAATTAATTTTATATTATTTAAACTTTTTTTTCAAAATTAGCCTTTTTTTAATTAAAACTAATTAGGATTTAGATATTTTAATTAACTTTTTTCAAAATTAACATTTTTTTTATTAATTAAAATTAATTAGGTTTTTTTTAAGTTTATTTAATTAATTATCATAAATCATTTTTTTTATAAAAAATCACCAAAACATTTTCTTTGCTATTTTTATCTTATTTTTATTTTCCTAGATAAAGTGTATAGGGCACGTCCAATTGTAATAGCGTAGCTTTATTTTTCCCGCTTTTTTTATTTATCATTATCATGTAATTGCTTCCGGGATATAATAGTTTTAGGATTTCTTTTCCGCCCTCTTCACTATTATGTAACTGCCCAAAAGCTCTGTAATAGCTTAGGTTTACATTTTCGCCTTTATCTCCTGCTATTATATTTTATGTAATGCTTAGATTAATAGGATTGTATAGAAAGATAAAAATGAACGATAGAAAACCCTAATTGCAAGATAAATATAACTGAAAAAACACACTGTTGCACACTTGCACCCCTAGGGTACTCCCCACTTGGTTGCCTCGGAAAACAATGGTCATGTCCCTCGAACGTAGGGATATCTTAGCAAAAGACCCTCAATCTAAAAGTCATCATAAAGATCATAGTCCCTTAACGTCCCTCGAGTTGCCTACAAGAAATGATCTTGTCCCTCGATGTTGCCTATGAATATATGATGACAGTCCCTTCGAAATGCTAAGGTATTCTTACATGTTGCCTTTAATGACCATTACGTCCCTTTCGATAGTCCCTCAAACATCGAACGACTAGGGTTACCTACTCACTAATAGTAGGATAACACGTTCTAAAGGATAGGAGGAAAAGAACACATTTTTTCGAGTAGGTAGATAATTGTTAAGTACTTGCTCAAACAAACAAACTTTTTCACACCAAACACTTTTCAAACAAAGTTTTCAAAAATAAATTCGTAACACTCTTGAGGACAGAAACAAGGGTTAAAACGAAGTAAAACAAAACTTTTTAAAACAAGCACACACAAGCAATTAAAAAATGAGCAAGTACCTAAGAGCCCATGGAAAACCATGGATATAAAGGGTGCTAACACCTTCCATTTCTATAATCTACCCCTCGTACTCAGAAACATCTCGAAAAAGGTTTTTTTTGTTCTTTTATCTTTTCCTTGTTGGATAAAATAAAAGTCGATGGCGACTCTTGCTTACCGCAACATTTTGCAAACAAAAAATGCAAACCAGTATTTATAGTCGGTTCTGCCACTGTATCACACCTATAGAGTGGCTCTTCCACCCAACCTGTCAAATTTCCATGATGTTTTCCTTGTGTCGTAACTCCGGAAGTATATTTCAGACCTGTCACATGTAATTCCGATAGATGATGTTCAAGTATGGGACAATCTTACTGTTGAGATTGTACCTGTGAGGGTCGATGATTCCGAAATAAAGAAGTTGAGAGGCAAAGAGATCTCTCTTGTGAAAGTGGTTTGGGGAGGAGCTTCCAGACATAACTCGTCGTGGGAGTTAGAGAGCAGGACGCGAGAGGTTTATCCAGAGTTATTTGCTTCAGGTAATTTTCGAGGACGAAAATATTCTAAGTGGGGGAGAGTTGTAACACCTCGATTTAATTAGAATTATTTTTAATTAAATAATAAGATGAGACGGTGAAATTATGTGAGTTGATGAATTTTATGATGTGATGTGATGCCTTGTTGGGGGCTAGATGCCTTAGAATTATAGAAGTTGAGGTTATGAGGGTGTGTGGAATAATATAGATTACTATTATTATTACTATATTATTAGAATAATAATAATTATTTTATAATAATAATAAATTAATTATTTATTTGGGTTAGTAATATTATTATTAGAATATAATAGAGTGAGAAGAAGGAAAAAGGGAATAATATGTGATATAGAAGAAGAACAGAGGAGTTAGAAGAGAGATAAGCACTAGGAAGCTAGGGCAAGGATTCACCGTAAGAATCAAGAACCAACCAAGAATCTAAGGTAAGGGGGGACTCTAACTCTATAAGGTTTTTCCTAATGATAGGGTATAGTAGGATTTATGTTGTATGATTGTATGTTTTGATTTCTCCATAATTGGTTATTTTGAGGGGGTTTCCCCATTAATGGATTTTTGTGATTTCAATGTGTTTGTGATGAAATTTGATGACATGAATTGGTTAGGATTAATGTAAAAATGTTGATGAGTAATTAGCCTTCTTAAAATATGATTTTGGGATGTGAAAACTATGAATTTTGGGGATTGGAACATGGGAAGATCGTAACAAGCAATTGCAAGATTTTTCTCTATTATCGCAGGATAACCGGTCACCCAAATCTAGTAACCGATTACCATATCAAAAATTGAAATAGGAATAACTATTGTCCTGTGGTAACCAATTCCCATAAGTGGGTGACTGGTTACCGCGAGGAATTTTGAAAAGGAAAATGTTACTGTTTTGTGGTAACCGATTACCATAACTGGGTAACCAGTTACCACTGCTATTGATAACATTTTTGGAAAACTTCTAAAACTCATAACTTTTGTATCGGGTGTCCGTTTGACGCGCCGTTTGGACCATTGGAAAGATAATCCAATTTCATATCTTATAAAAATGGCTTATAATGTAGTAGTTAATCATCTCATTAACTTTGATACCAATACGTGAGTGTGCTTTGATTTGTATGCCATGAATTATATTGTGATTATTTGCGATGCTTTTTTTGACTGTTTGACATGAAATACATGAGAATGATGACGATGGCCTGTATTGGCGAAATTGCAATGAGTAATAATGATAAATGTGAAGTACGTTGTTACATGATAGAGTCTCATACATTCATAAGTGAAGGTTTGTATTGGCCAACAAAGGCCTGTGTTGGCGTGCAAAGCTGATTGCTCTAATTGGCATTATTGCGAAGAGGGTGTTACCCTGTTGGTACCATATGCATTGAGTCCATGTCATTCTTTTGCATTGTATTGTGATTGATAATTCGATGGGTGAATGTTGATTAAATTATGTATTATATTACGATGTGTGAGATGTGCTGATTATATGCTTGAACCATTACATGCTTATTATTATGCTTTCTTTTATATTGTTTGATATCTCACCCTTTCTATTTGAATTTTACCTCCACGTGGGTAATGTGTAGATGATCATAAGTAGCTAGAGATTGAAGGTTAGCTGAGGAGTTCCTTCAGTTGTGTAGATTGAGTCGGTGTCTGCTCTGATACGTAAAAATTAGGGTTTTTCGCGTGATTTGTTTTGTTATGTTAGGAGTGAACTTGTATTGCTTTGTTGCTCGAGTTATTTATGATTATGTTAATGTTTGAAAGATGATATTCATTGTTTCGATTGAAAAATTGAGATGACTAATTCTTGATGTTTTTCCGCTACAAATATATGTAATGAAGTTTAAGACTCACTACTACAAAAAAGGGAAAAGACAACGCTTTTTTTGGCCTTTAACAACGCTTTAAAGTGCTGCCTAAAGCAGCACTGCTAAAAGAAAAGACAGTGCTTTTTTTCAACGTAAAAGCGCTGCCTTATGTCCACTTTAGACAACGCTTGGTAATTTTTTCCAGGTAGGCTTTAGACAACGCTTTCCTTTGAAAGCGTTGTCTATTCCCCCACTTTAGACATCGCTTTCAGACTTTAGGCAGTTCTTTTTTTAAAAGTTTTTACAATGCTTTTTTGCTAAAGCGCTGTCTATTGTTTACAATTTTTTATTTATAAATTATCTATTTTAATCATAATTTTTATCATATTTGGTAGCTTCATTCCAATATTTGGTAGCTTCATTCTAATATTTTGATCCAGGTTTTCAGAATTATCTTTTATGCTCCATATTTGGTAGCTTCATTCCAATAAAGACAACAACAACAACAATATTTATACATCTTTTTACAAGTTATGATACAAGTTAAAATTCTACAAGATAGAGACAACAACAATTACAAAACTTATGATACAAAATTTATGATACAAAATTTATAGACAACAACAAGTATTGAATTTACATCTATACATCTTTCTATATTCGAGAATTCTCATGAAACAACAACAACATGAATATCTTAGCTCTATCTTCTACACATATGTACCTATATACCTGGAAAAAAAATCAAATGATCGAAATTCATAACATGATAATATTAACGTTGCACTTTATTCGAAAATTTATACTCAAAACTTGAAAGTTCTCATCAAAGGAAATAAGACAATATACCTTAGCTTATAAAATTCTCAACCCGATAATGAATTGACACCATTCCTCCATAAGTTCATCCAATTGATCTTTTGAGTAATGTGCACAATTGAATTCCTCAAAGTACTACATATATAATAATATAACATAGTATGTGATTTAGTTAAAACAATATGTCATTTTATGAGAAACACAAATTATAAAAATAACATGTAATTCATAAGTTAGAAATCCATACCGTGGATGGAATCTCTAATCGATCCAAAAGAATGGTTTATTTCATAAACCTCAACATAAAATAGCCACAATCTATACCGTTACGCTGGCGAGGACACAACACATGGAAAGAAAATACGAATATATATCAGGATATACCCCTTAAATTGTTTTATCAAGTATCATCACTAAAGTAAGCAAAACTGAATATCTCTTTGTGAAAATATACCTCCACTCTGATCCATGTAACATTGTTCGCTCTACTTTTTGGTACTTGAAAATCTCGTTGGGAGCGAAAAGCAAGTAGAACACTATAGAATCATAAACATAAACACAAATCCAGATATGTTGACCATAAACATAAACATAAACATAAACATAAACTTGAATATCTCTTTGGGAGCGAAACACTTATGTGTCAATCATCTGTTTCAAATCTGGATATGTTGACCAATCATTGTATAACGAGTCCAGATAATACATAATTTCTCTCATAGGATTAATCGCAACTAATAGCCAGTGTCCACTGTAAGATTAAACAAAGATTAAACAATGGACAAAAACGGAAAACTATAATAGATTAAGCTAGGATGAAATTCTAACCCGTTGCCAGTATTATATGGCAAAAAGAACAACTTCTCGATATCTTTACTGGCCACGAATAAACCTAGTACATATGATATGACATCATCTGGTCTCGTTACAATCAACCCAGAATTGACAGTTTTGGGAGCTAAGAAGCCAAATCTTGCTTTTAATCCACGCGGGCGCACAATGTTGTCATACATAAACCTTAAATTAAAACATGATTAACATTATACTATATTCATTGAAATGAGGGATTAAATTGTTCATTTAATTAAACAAAGTTGACCGGAGTATATCTGATGTATATACCGATAACACCGAGGCCTAATTCCAAATGCCTAAAACCTTGCTCCATGTCCTCTCTACCAATTGCTTTAAAATATTTAAAACCAAAGATATCTGCACTCATAGATATAAGCCGGGTACCACCATCCAGAATATCTGTAATTCCTAAATATGTCCGAAGGCACGACCTGAACTGAGCAGTAGTTTTTTTGTGTGCCACAATCTTCTTAGCAACATTCTTTTTTTGTGTCGAAATGTTGCTAATTTCAGGTGCCTTACCCCTACTGAGTTGTGCAGTCTCTTTAGCATGAATCTAGTTATCATATAATTAGTTAGGGAAAGTATAAAATCATAAATTAGCATTTCTCATAGCATAATGTCATATAATTGTGTTACCTCAAATGATGCAATTGACTCGGTATCCCGCCTAATCCCCTTATTTTTTGGAATGGATTTAGTGGGAGTCTAACATTACCATGTAAACAAAATATAAGTATAATTGCCATAAAAATTTGAATAGTAAATGATTTTAAGCATACCTCATTATCTACGCAAATGAGGCTTGATGGCCATGCAACAAACGATCCTATTGCATCCGCCAACAATGTTGCATCCGCCACATCGTCAGGTAGTGGTAACAACGCACCCCCCTCTAAAATAACGTCGACCGATACTTTCAAATATCCCTCTGGGAGGGGTCTATGGTGAAGCATTTATCCCGAGATATTATACACTTTTTCCTTGCCAACCATCCGATAAGTCGGTGTAGACAAATAGAGTTGACACCGGGAAATGCCCTATAATTTAATAAATATGGTTATATAATTAATAAACATGGTTATATAGTTAATAAACATGGTTTTATAATTTATAAAGATGTTATATAATTACCTCGGGAATATTTTGTCCAAATTTACCGTTGATACTAGCTTTTTCACTAGTATCTTTAAAGCCTGTAGCTTGATCGATTTCCTTTTTCTTTCTCAGCTCATAGACTTCTTATTGTAACTTTTCTAAATTCTCCTGCAGTTCTTTATTGCTTGGAGATTTTGTCTTTGTTTTTTTCTCAAGAATGTGGGAGTGATCCCAAATCCCTTACCCCTCACTAGACCAGAATACTCTCGAATATCTAATGCTCGTGAGAGTATTCTCCTGCAATCAGTATCTTCGTCTGGAGGTATAGACTAGGAAAGACTCTCCTGAAATTCATATAAATATTCTAATTAAAGAATGATATGTTAATAAAAGAATGATGTAATTAAATAAATAAAAGTATGATGTAATTAAATAAATAATGTTATACTTACACATCTCTCGAAAATTTGTTGAACTTTTTCTTCAACAGCTCCATCCTTACACACACGTGCTTCCTTCCACAAAATGTGTTCCGGAAGAGATGTTTCAGAACTATTCTCTTTTGTTAGCTGCACATTAAGCCAAAAAACATGATTAAATATAAGTGTGTATATATTAAAGATACTTTGCAATTTATAGATACTTACAATAGATTGTTGTAATCGTGCATATCCCATACGGCCTTTTCTGTATGGATATGCTGGACTTGAAGCTCGTTGTCGATTTACGACACTTAAGCTTTCAAATTTTTGGGTACTTCTTTTCGATTTAAAAGTTTCCCATTCTTCAGCTGTAATTAAATCAGCATATTTCCTTGGAAGCTCTGCATCAACAAAAATTTTATCTGCATCCCTTAGAAACTTGTTTGACAAGAAAGCTCTAAAGCCTCTATGTAGTTTCCCGGCCAATTTAAGAATATAATCTCTCCTTGTATCCTCAATAATGAACGACCTCTACAAAAATCATAAACAAAGTGCATTAGTATAAGTAATTTAGAGACATAATCGTCATTAAAAACAATTAACATCACATATGGTACCTGTATCTCACTCCATATTTTATATTTAGCGTCGTCCAACACTCTTGCTCTCCAATCTTCACATGTGATTGGAATTTCTCTTCTTACCACGGAACCGAGATAACTTGTCAACGTTGAAACGTTAGGCTCAATGAGTTGGCCTTCTTGGCTCCAATGCACTTCATACTTTATGCCTTGGTCTCTATCCCGTATTATTCTCTTTATTATTGTTACTCCTCTTCTATATTCCATTTCAGTTTTACTAACGGCCTTATCTCCATCATGCACAGAATCATCACGTGGGTGATCGTCGTTAGTAGCCATCTAATAACCTGTAATAAACATAAACATAAACCCAATATAAAAGCGAGTCAGAACCAAGAACCAAGAATCCAAAAAATAGAACCAAGATATCATGTTTTATATCATGTTTCACCATCATATATCATGTTTTATATTCCAAAACATAGAACCAAGAATCTAAAAAATGCTATAAATGCTAAGTGCTAAAAATGTTGCTGTTATATATCAAGCCCTACCAAATGCTAAAAATGCTAAATGATGTTGTATATCAAGTCTTACCAAATATTGTTATATATTCAAAAGATGCTAAAAATGCTAAATGCTAAAAATGATAAAGAACACATTTTCAATGGAGTTAAACACATTTTCAATAAAGAACATACCTTGAGAACCGGCCGGTGTGGGTGGAGGAAAACAGAGTGAGACGGTGGTGGACGATACGACGGCGAACGGTGGAGGACGATTTGAGACAGAGACGGAAATGGGTTTCGCGAGGGAAAGGGTTTCTGTTTGCGTGTGATAGTGATATTGTGAATACAAATGTTCTGTTTTTTAATTCTGACTTATAAGGGTTTATACAACGCTTTCTAAAAGCGCTGGCTAAAGTGGACCTTAGACAGCGCTTTTGAAAAGCGCTGGCTAATAGTGACCTTTAGCAGCGCTTTTCTATTATTTTTTTTAATTTTTTATGACTTTAGACAACGCTTTCTTAAAGCGCTGTCTAAAGTGGCCCTTTGCCAGTGCTTATGATAAAGCGCTTTCTAAAGCAATCCTTTAGCAGCGCTTTTTAAAAGCGTTGTCTAAGGTCATATGTTTAGCAGCGCTTTTACTAATTATTTTATATGTTTTTCGTGTTTTTTTTATTCACTTATAGCAGCGCTGTTAAAACTTACTTTTGGCGTAGTGACTTATGAGCTTACGATTGTGTTGCGTATCCTAATTTTGAGCATGTGTGACTTGTGAAGTATGTGACATCCTATTTTGTTGATATTTATTTAGAAATTAATTTACTCTGACTTTATATAATTTATCGACGGGGAAGGAGTGTGTTACAGTAATTCATATCAACAAAGTCAAAGAGAAAATCTTAAAAATTGATCGCACGACAAGTGTTTGATAGTTTGCTTATTTTAGCTTTATCAATAATTTCATTGTAAATTGGTTAAATTTTTTTATCATTGTAATAAGATTGATTGAGAAATTATTGTAGTGAGGCTTATCATCATTTTAGATTTTTTTATGTGGTTTACGCATATCCGAGTTTCCAATACTCGATTCGCTTTAGACAACTTGTTCGATCTAGGCTTAATCTTTCGCTTGCCATAGTTTTTGATTTTCTTTCAAAACAAAAATTTAAAAAGTAATTTTTACTTTGGGGATATATTCACCCCTCTCTAGATAAGTTTTCTCCGTCTAAAAAGTGGTATCACGAGCTTCAATTTATTCTGTGCTTCAAAAACACTTATTAGATAATCGCCACCGAACCTAAAGGGGCGTACAATAGAGCGTATGTATTCACTAGTGAAAATTTGGCTATTGGAAATCTAGTATGCATATTCGTATCAATTCATATGAAATTGTGTGTAGGATTCTATTATCAACGATCCAACTTAAATTACCATGACCGATGCTAATGGTGTTGTCACACCTGAACCAAAAGTAAAATATAATGACGATGATAAGAAAAAGCAGGGTCACGATTGGAAAGCACGAACTATTATGATATCCGCTCTTCGTGTTGATGAATTTTATCTCATTTCCCATTTTGAAACCGCTGTCTATGTGGGACACATTGCAAGTTGCCCTTGAGGGAACTAATGAAGTCAAACTGGATAGAATTAATACATTAAATCAAGAATTCATAGTATTTCGCATGAAGCAAGGTAAAACCATTTCCGAAATGAAAAAGAGGTTCTCTCATATCATTAATCATTTAAACGCACTTGGGAAACTATTTTTCAATGAAATTGCTGCTAATAAAGTTTTGAGGTGTCTTACTAAGAATTGGAAACCAAAGGTCAACGCAATCAAGGAAAGTAATGATCTTACAACACTAGACTTCTCTATATTGTCTGGTAAGCTTGAAGAACATGAGCAAGAACTCACTTTCTTGGAAAAACATGAGAAGAAACATGAGACAAAGTTAAAGAAGGAGAAAGGCATGGATAATGCGGTAGAAAAGAAATCTATTGCTCTAAAGGATTCTAGTTCGAGGTCCTCAATAAATGAGCAAAGGGGTAGTAATTTTAGTGACGAAGACAATTTAGATGATGAAGAAATGGGATTATTTATGAAAAGGCACAATAAGTACTTTAGAAAGAATGGAGAAGAGCACTCTGACAAAATTCTCACCAAGTTTAGAAGACAATCTAAATCATCAAAGAAAGATGACTATAAGAAAGGAAACTCAAGACTTTCATGTAACAATTATGGAAAATCTGGCCATTACAAGACATATTATCCACACCTTGAAAAATATTATGAGAAGGGTCAACGCAAGAAATCTAGCAAGTCCAGAAGAGCATATGTTGCTTGGTGAAGCAATAGTGATTCTTCAAGTGATGAAGACTCAAGTTATAATTAAGAATGTGCAGCTGTTTATGTCTTGGCTCATTATAATGAAAAGAAGATAAATGACGTCAAACCATCAAAATATGACGAGGTTTGCCTCTCGAGCTATTATGATGAAAAGTAGAAAAAGGATATCAAACCATCAAAGTTTGATGAGGTTTGTCTCTCAGCTCATTATAATTAAAGAAAGAAAAAGATTGTAAGTCATTCTAAATATGAACATATTAATAGATTGTCTCATTCTGAATTACAAGATGCTTTTGAAAATCTACATAGAGAAGCGATATAGGCTTTTAAAAAGATGGCTTCAAATAAATAAAAAATTCATACTTGGAAGTTAACATTTTAAAAACCGAAAAGGAAATGGAAACTCTAAAGAAATCTATGATAGATGTTCAAAAAGTACAAAATGAGAACGAAAGACCCTCGTGGCTTGACTTTAGTTGTGATACTTGTCATATTTGGCAACGAGAGGTTAAGTCTCTAAAAGATAAATTAGAGAAGGCTCTAGAACCAAAAGTAACTTTTGTTATAGATACCTCTAAATAAAAATGCCTTCTCATAATGCTTATAGAAGATAAATTTGTAGAAAATGTATTAAAGGGAAAAAGCTCAGCTCATCAAAACTTTATTTGTCACTATTATTTTGTAAAAGGTCACACCATTACAAAATGCAAGCTTAGGAAGTTTTTAGTTTCTAAAGGAAATTATCAATGGTTGCCAACCAAGGTTTCACTTACTCTCAAGGACCAAATGAATATTAGGTACCTAATACATCTTTTTGATTTTGTATGTAAGATGTCTTGGCTCTATAAAGAGAATATGGAATCTCTTTTTTGGTATTTCAAGGCATATTATTGGTGACATCTCCAAACTGTATTGACTATGTGGCAATGGAGAAGGAGTTTTGTGACCTTGAAAGCAACAACAAGTATTCTTTAATTTGGTAAAAGTCATATGGTACTTTGTCAAAGAGAAAAGTGGATATAACATTGATGTCTAAAGCTTTTGTGGCACTGTTTTTCATTTTTTTCAACTTTCGTTTGAGAGTTCCTTGTGAAATGCTAAGTGCATCCTCCGTTATTCGTACAGTGAGATTATATTGTTTCAATTTTTCTCTTTATGAGTAAGTTGTTTTGTTTACCTATTTATTTCTTTAAAGTGTGTGATATACTTGGTTTGTGATATGTGTTATGAGTGTTCATTTCCAAAAATCTTAATTAAAAACTATAATATGTTTCAATTCTTTTGCTTATAGTGACCTCATCATACTATTCTCAGTTGCATTGTATGTTGTTTATATTTAATATTTGCATATATGTGTATGCAAGTTCATTAGTGTCAAATCATTAAAGATGTTCATTTGCATATGTTTCTCATAAGCATTCATCCATAAGTCATTTCGTGTCAATAAAATCTACCCAAGATCTTATTTTTCATTATTTATGCTTTATATGTCGACACATGATGCGTATAGATCAACTCATATTTTAAATATTTCATAAATTTTAAATTTTGGTTCAGTATGTGTCGACACATATGTCGAATGAGTCGACCCATCAATTAAAATTTTCAAAATTTTGAGTTTTGGTTCAGTATGTATCGACACAAGGGTAGAATGTGTCGACTCATGACCTATACAGGTTGACACATGTTCTTAGATGAGTCTTCCATATTATATTTTGGGCTCTCTTTTATTATCCCTATCTCTTTTACATTCATACGCCTATTTTAATTCACTTTTAAAATTCAAAATTATGTCTTCATACACTTCATCACTTTGAATTCTCCACTAAATCCTTTCAATCTTCTTCACTACCTATCATTAATCCTCCCTATTTCCAACATTTCATTAAACCTCCACAAATACTTTTCTCCCTATAAAAACTTGACAATCATAGTTTCATATCTCTTCTGTGATACGGTGGGAGAACTGACTTGAAGATTTTACGTTTGATCACAAATGTTGCGGTTAGCAAGAGTCGCCACTGACTTTTCTTTTATCCAAAAGGAAAGGTGAAAAAGCATAGGAAAGACCTTTGAGATTGTTTCTTGAGTTCAGGGGGTAGATTATGAAAAGGTAAGGTATTAGCACCCTTTTCATGCATGGTTTTCCATGGGCTCTTAGTTACTTGCTAGATCACTTGCTTTTGTTTTGAAATTGTGCTTTGTGTGGTTTTGAAAGTATTTTGTAAAAGAGGCCATTGTTTAGGCAATCTTTGTAATGATTTTCGTTCGTAAGAATGTATACAAAGATGTTTGTATTTTTGAAAATGTTTTCAATGTTTGTAAGATGTTTGGAAATGTGTGTGTTTGTTTTTGAAAATAGCAAGGATAGTTGTTTTGAAATGGAGCAAGTAACTAGAAGTAATCTACCTACTCAAATGTATTTCTTGTTCATTCTCTTTCCCTTTGATATTGTTGTCTTACCATCGATTTGGTAAGCAACCCTATCTTTGGATGTGGACGGGACGGGCGTGGGTCATCCTATAACCATGATTAGTAATGTTGCAAAGTATCTTAGCTTTTTTGAGGGACTAAGATCATTTTTGTAAGGCAACTCTAAATAGCGTCATCGAGGGACTATGATCTTATATTTGTTTGTTTTGCTAAGATACTTCGCATGTGTAATATGGCCATTTTTGTGTAAGGCAACCAAGTGGAGTAACCCTAGGGGTACTTGTGTGCGTGTGTTATTTTCATGCTTGATTTTGTCTTGGATTAGGGTTTTCTATTTGATTGTTTTTATCTTGCCATACAAATCCTAATTACTAACATGTTATGTAAAAGCGATAAATTACGTAATTTAGAGATTACTACGCTATTACAAAATTTAATGGGAGGAGGTATACAAATTATGAATGGGGATTTGCAATAATATAAATCTAATTAAACTATTACAACCAAATTGAATTTGTACAAATATTGGAATAAATAATGTATAATATAAATTAAATATGCAAAGATATGTATATGCAAGAAAAAAGATTTTGTTTTGTTTTTTATATGAAAAAAGCTTTGAACTAAACCTAATAAATTAAGAAAAGGAAATTATTTTTTAGAAATTGATTAACCCTAATTCTAACTTGTTAAAAGAAAAATAAAATTCTTTAAGTACTTTTTTTTGTATTTTTGTCTTGAAGATAATAAATAGTATTTATGAAATATTTTAGTCCTTTTACATGTTAAAATAAATATTTATAAGTGTGAGAAAAAAAATACTTAACCTTATTCTATTTTTAATTTACAAGTTTATTAAGAAAAATAGTTAATATATAATTAAATAAAAATATTTTTTATGAGAAAATAAAATAAAATAAACAAAATATAATATTTATCATTTTTATGTTTTTTATATGATTTTTAATATTTAAGAAAAATATATTTGATAAAATATAAGGAAAATAAATGAATAAATAAAATATATGGGCCAGGGGTGTCACAAGTTATCAAGAGGTGGATGTTAGAAAAAAAAATCACAAAGCCCAACAATCAGAAGGCCCATGCTGAGAGAAACAAAAAAAAAAGTTTAAAAAGTGTGGAAAAATGCAAAAAGGCAGCGTCAAGGCTCGAACCTGTGACCTTAGGCATTTATGCGCGCTGCCTTACCACTGGGGTGGCTGTACATCCGTTAGTTCAAATGAAAACAAAAATACATAACATGAATCACTTCCTTTCCCTGTACTTCATCTTCTTCCTCTAGCCAACTGGACCACCTGTATCTCTCTTATTTCTCCATGAAAATGGAAACTCCAAACATGAAAATGATAGTATTTCTTCCCACGATTTCAACCATATAACTCATGTAAACTAAAAGTCAAAGATCAAAGCTAATTTTACTGGCCCTAATTTAAAACCTAATTTTTACAGAAATTTTAAATCCAAAATTATCTATACACAATGAATATAAATGAAATCTATGAACATGGTTGGCTTTAGTGCAAGGATATCTACATTTTGTTTTCACAAATCGAGACCAAAGGATGCCTGTATGAAGAGATAGAAGTTAGAGTTTTTACCTCTTTCAGTTAAGATCATGAATGGAGTTTGAGCAAGTTTTGAGAAGGCCTGAGAATCTGTTTATCTTGCCTGGACCTCCCTGAGTGTGTTCCATGTAAGTCTCAGAGTGCCTAAGAGGGGGGGGGGGGGGGGGGGGGGGGGGGGGGTGAATTAGGTCTTATAAAAATTTATTCGGTTTTATGAGAATGCTTGGTAGTAATTTTTGGTTAAGTGTTTGAAGGTTTTGATTATATCTTTATCTTTTCATGATTATGGTGATGAAAGCGATAAATGCGGAAAAGTAAAGAACACGGTGATATATCCTGGTTCCCCTCACAACCCGAGAGTACTCCAGTCCCCTTTCCAACACGAAAGAGATTTCACTATAGTTAGAATGATTGTACAGCCTATGCTTACTATCTAACCTATAGAATGATCAAAGGTTCTTAAAACCTTTAAGACCAAACAAACACTAATGTGAATGAAGAACAATCCTCTTCAAATCACAACACTTACTTCCAACAATTCTAGATAGTAAGGGAATGATTTCTTTAAGTAATACAATGATTTATTTGAAGTATATGGAGAGCTTTATCAATCTTTAATTGATCTTCTTCTTCAAGATAAAAACAATTCTCAACAATGTATATAAATGTTCACAATGTATGTATGAAACTTGTAATGATTTAATGAAAGTGTATATGGCAAGTTTCACAAAATTATGAACACATGAAAATATGAATTTAAAGGTGAATGATGAAAAATTGTTTATTGAAGAAGTATATTTGTTAATTTGAAAACTGAAGCATTCTTTTTTTTAAAATAAGAAAATCTGCAGCATTTTATAAAGTCATAAGAACCTCTTCATTCATGCCAATTCATATGAAAAGTTGCAATGCATTTATGAAAAGATACCACTTGAAAAATGTTTAAAAAACAAAAGAAAAGCTGCACTGGTTCGCTAGGAACCGGTTCCGACACTGACAGAACCCGGTTCTTAGTGAACGTTATAAGTCAGATTTCAAAAATATCACGCAGGAACCGGTTCCCCTATTGGTACAACCCGGTTCCTGGTACAAAAACCAGGGACATGTTTTTTGAGTAAGTCTGGAACCCGGTTCCCTGTTAGGGAGGAACCGGTTCCTAAAGGTTTATTTTCAAAAAATCTTTTTGAAAAATATTTCAAACAAAGTTTTTCTTGATGTTAAAATTATGAGATATGTATATGTTGATGAATGCAAATTTTTGTGAACATCTATATTCAAGATTAAGAATTATTTATACCATATTGACATTTGATGATTTCTTCAATAATTCTTCAATAATCTTCAAGACTTTTATATGATGTTGATAAGCTTTTTGCACATCCTTTGAATGTTGATGTCCATGTTGTCTTCATCAAAACACATGCTTTAAATATGACTTGAGAAGCTTGCAATTACATTCTCCCCCTTTTTGATGATGATAACCAAGTCTTGAAAACGATTTCTTGAAATGTTTATGTTGTTTTGTATAGCAAACATGTTGAGCAAATGCAAGGCTCCCCCTAAATTGTATGCTCCCCCTAAGTCCATGATTCTTTGAATTTTGGAGTGAGTTTGATATTTATTTGGGCCTGCAATTTCTTTGAAACAAAACAACACATATGCATATTCTTCTCCCCCTTTATTAACATCAAAAAGGATGGGGAAAAAAGAGTGAAATAAATACATATAAAAATTTAAGACGTGCATCTTGAGAGAAACATTTAGATATCACCTTCATCCAAAATACTGAGTTCTCTTCGGATTTTGAAGAATGGTTCTCGAGCAAGCGGTTTAGTGAAGATATCTACGAGTTGGTTATGAGTATCCATAAAAGTGACTTCGACATCTCCTTTAAGAACATGATCACGGAGAAAATGATGTCGAATATCTATATGTTTGGTTCTTGAATGCATGACTGGATTCTTTGTAATATTGATAGCACTTGTATTGTCGCATCGAAGAGGAATGCATCCGAGATCAAGTCCGTAATCACGGAGTTGTTGCTTGAGACAAAGAATTTGTGCACAACAACTACCTGCTGCTATGTATTCTGCTTCGGCCATGCTAAGAGCAACACATGCTTGCTTTTTACAAGCCCATGATACTAATGCATTTCCAATAATGTGACAAGTACCACTTGTGCTTTTACGATCAGTTTTACAACCTGCATAATCCGCGTCAGAATAACCAATTAAAGTGTAAATACTACCTTTCGGATACCATAAGCCGACATTGGTTGTTCCTTTTAGATACTTCATGATCCTTTTAACTGCCATGAGGTGTGATTCCTTTGGATTTGCTTGAAAGCGAGCGCAAAGACAAACACTAAACATGATGTCAGGATGGCTTTCCGTCAAATACAATAAAGAACCAATCATACCTCTGTACTTTGTAATATCAACTGGAGTACCGGATTCATCTTGATCAACATATGTACCGGAGCCCATTGGAGTATTCATTGCTTTACAATTGTCCATATCAAACTTTTTCAATAATTCTTTGCAATATTTAGATTGGTTGATGAAGATTCCATCTTCTAGTTGCTTGATTTGTAGTCCAAGAAAGTAGTTCATCTTTCCCATCATAGACATCTCGAATTCTCCTTGCATCATCAATGAGAATTCCTCACACATTTCTTTGTTAGTCGATCCAAAAATGATATCATCAACATAGACTTGAACCAATAAAGTGTTACTTTGGATTTTCTTAATGAACAAGGTTTTATCAACCTTACCCTTTTAGAAACCTTTTTCACACAAAAAATTGCTAAGCCTATCATACCATGCTCTTGGTGCTTGCTTTAAGCCATAAAGAGCCTTTCTCAACTTAAAGACATGTGTATGATGTTTGAAGTCTTCAAATCCCGGGGGTTGTTTGACATAGACTTCTTCATTGATGTATCCATTCAAGAATGCGCTTTTGACGTCCATTTGAAAAAGCTGAAAATTTAATGAACAAGCATAAGCAAGTAAAAGACGTATAACTTCTAACCTTGCAACCGGAGCAAATGTTTCTTCAAAGTCGATTCCTTCCTCTTGATTGTAACCTTGGGCAACCAACCTTGCTTTGTTTCGAACAATTAGACCATTCTCATCAAGTTTGTTCTTAAACACCCATCGGGTACCTATGATGTGTTTACCACTTGGTCTAGGAACATGTTCCCAAACTTGATTTCTCTCGAATTGATTTAATTCTTCTTGCATAGCAATAATCCATTGATCATCTCCTAAGGCTTCATCAACTTTGGTAGGTTCAATTTGAGAAACAAACGCCATGTTTAAGCAAGCATCTTTTAGATTCAACCTTGTTGGTACTCCTTGGCTAATGTCACCAATAATTTTGTCAATAGGATGGTCTCTATGAGTTCTCCATTCTTTTGGTAGATCATTGGTGTTTGAATCTTGTTGTACAATGTTTTCTTGATTTTCCGGTGATTTCTTAATTTGATCAATTGAAAGATCTTCCGGGGGTAAATCTATAGGATCATCATCATCACAAACAACTACTTCCTCCTTGGAGGGGTTAGTTTCATCAAAAGATACATGCATAGATTCTTCAATAGTTAAAGTTCTTTTATTATAAATTCTATATGCTTTACTAGAAAGCGAATAACCAAGAAATATACCTTCGTCGGATTTCTCGTCAAACTTACCGAGATTATCTTTATCATTATTAATAACAAAGCACTTGCATCCAAAAATGTGAAAGTGAGCAATATTTGGCTTTCTTCCTTTGAGGAGTTCATATGGAGTCTTCTTTATAATAGGTCTAATGATAACTCGATTTCCAACATAACATGTCGTACTAACCGCATCCGCCCAAAAATATTTAGGAAGATTTGCATCACTAAGCATTGTTATTGCAAGTTCCACTAGAAACCTATTCTTTCTTTCAACTACTCCATTTTGTTGTGGAGTTCTTGGTGCTGAAAAATTATGAGAGATACCATGTTCTTCACAAAATTCTTCAAATTGTGCATTTTGGAATTCTCCACCATGATCACTTCTTATGGATACAATCTTTAGTGATTTTTCATTTTGGATTTGCTTAGCATACTTCTTAAAGGCTTTAAAAGCATCACTTTTCTGCACAAGAAACAAAGTCCAAGAATATCTAGAAAAATCATCAATAATGACCAAAGCGTATACATTACCTCTGAAGCTTTTTGTTCTTGATGGACCAAAGAGATCCATGTGTAACAATTGTAGTGGCCTTGTAGTAGACACCACATTCTTAGATTTGAAAGTTGTTTTGGTCTGTTTGCCCTTTTGGCATGCATTACATAATTTGTCTTTGATGAACTTCATCTTTGGTAGACCAATAACTAAGTCATGCTTAACCAATTTGTTCAAGTGCTCCATGTGAATGTGAGCAATCCTCTTGTGCCATAACCAAGCGTCATTGTTGTTTACCATAAGACATTGTACCTTCAGAGACAAATCATCTAAAGTAATCATAAAAATATTGTTAGTTCTTATACCTTTGATTTTTACCTCATTGGTTGCCTCATCCATAATAAGACATTCTTCTTTGTTAAATTTCATCTTGAACCCTCTATCACAAAGTTGACTTATGCTAAGAAGGTTGTGCTTTAATCCTTCAACATAGAGAACATCCTCAATTTGAATGGATGGAGGTGTGCCAACTATTCCAACGCCAAGAATCTTTCCTTTGGTGTTGTCTCCATAGGTGACATACCCTTTGGCTTTATGTACTAGATATGAAAATTGGTGTACATCTCCTGTCATATGCTTTGAACATCCACTATCAAGATACCAAACATTTGATGTGGATTTCAAGCATACCTACACAAACAAATTATTCTTTGTTAGGTACCCAAGTTGCCTTGGGTCCTTCATAGTTAGTTCCCTTTTTCACCCACACATAATGCCCACTTTCTATACTAAAGTTTCTAACATAGCAAGCATTAGGTGTATGGCCTTTAATACCACAATAAAAACAAGTAGGTTCAAAGTTACTTCTATATCTAGAAGGAAAAGATTTCTTCTTAGGAAATGTTTTCTTTTTCGATACATTAGCCTTTTTCTTTTGATGATTATGAATAACTTGCTTCTTTTCTACTTTCTTGGGATTGGAACTATTACTAGCCTTTACAAAATCAGTGGGATTGTTACTTGGTTTCTTAGAATTCACACAACCAAGACCCCTTTTATCATTTGGATAACGTTGTTGGCTTAGTAATCCTTCCAATCCTATTTGTCCTTTTTCATATCGTTCAATGACTCTTTTCAATTGAACAATTTGAAAGACATTTGATTCACACTTGGAGCATGCAAAGTTTTCTTTTTCTTTAATAAAATTCTGTTTTTGAAGATCAAAATCTTTAGTCATGGTGTCAATTTTTTCTAAACAACTTAGAAGTTCTTTTTCTTGATTTGACACCTTTTTGTATAAACTTTTGCATTCTTTCAAGAGTTCATCAATAGCATCTTGAACATCATCATCAAAAAGATTAAATTCATTACTAACCTCTTCTTCATCGTCGGAGTGATGTGAAGCCATTAATGCTAGATTTGCACATTCGTTGCTTTCCGAATCGGATGAAGAACTTATCTCATTATCTTCCCATGCAACATAAGCCTTTTTGTTCTTGAACTCCTTTTTGCCTTTGAATCCATTTTTCTTGGAGAGTTTTGGACAATCCGGCTTTATGTGACCTTGCTTTCCACATTCATAACATGTGACATCTTGTGTTGATGTGGAGGCTTCTTTATCTTTATGATTATAAAATTTCTTCCTTTTGACAAAGTTAGCATTATGAAGATTATTTTTATGACCAAAATATTTTCCTAGCCTTTTTACAAGAAGCAAGAAGTTTTCATCTTCCTCCGATGCATCTTTATCTTGACTTTCTTTTGAATCAACTTTCAAAGCAATGCCTTTGGATTTCTTCTCTAAATTTTCATGTTTTTCAAGTCTACCGAGTTCCATTTCGTATTCTTGAAGTTTGCCAAATAATGTAGCGGAAGTCATTGCGGAGAGACTCTTCTTTTCCGAGATTGCCGTTACCTTTGGTTTCCATTCCCTAGTCCATGATCTAAGGATTTTCAAGTTGAGTTCATCATTTGTCAAGGTTTTACCAAGAGCATTTAAGTGATTTGTCAAATGCACAAATCTCTTTTGTAAGTCAAGAATGGATTCTCCGGGCTGCATTCGAAATAGTTCATATTCTTGACTCAAGGTATTTAGCCTTGATCTTTTTACTTCAGCCGTTCCTTCATGAGTTTGAACTAGGGTATCCCATATTTCTTTTGTTGTTTTGCAGTTCGAGACACGGAAAAATTCGTCCATAATGAGTGCACCTTGAAGAAGGTTTATTGCCTTTTTGTCATAGAGAACTTTCTTTTTATCATCGTCGTCCCATGCAGTTTTGGGCTTTGCAGAACTAATGCCATTGATTACTGATATCGGGATAAATGGACCACTTTCAACAGCATCCCATACTTCCTCTCCTTGCGCTTCTAAATGCGCCTTCATGCGTATTTTCCAGAAGTCAAAATATTCACCACAAAATAGAGGAGGTTTGTTGTTACTACCACCATCTCTGAAAACTGGTTGATGATTTGCGGAAGCCATTCTGGATCTTTAGGAACAAGTTACCTATAACTTGCTCTGATGCCAATTGTAAGTCTCAGAGTGCCTAAGAGGGGGGGGGGGGGGGTGAATTAGGTCTTATAAAAATTTATTCGGTTTTATGAGAATGCTTGGTAGTAATTTTTTGTTAAGTGTTTGAAGGTTTTGATTATATCTTTATCTTTTCCTGATTATGGTGATGAAAGCGATAAATGCGGAAAAGTAAAGAACACGGTGATATATCCTGGTTCCCCTCACAATCCGAGAGTACTCCAGTCCCCTTTCCAACACGAAAGAGATTTCACTATAGTTAGAATGATTGTACAGCCTATGCTTACTATCTAACCTATAGGGTGATCAAAGGTTCTTAATACCTTTAAGACCAAACAAACACTAATGTGAATGAAGAACAATCCTCTTCAAATCACAACACTTACTTCCAACAATCCTGGATAGTAAGAGAATAATTTCTTTAAGTAATACAATGATTTATTTGAAGTATATGGAGAGCTTTATCAATCTTCAATTGATCTTCTTCTTCAAGATAAAAACAATTCTCAACAATGTATATAAATGTTCACAATGTATGTATGAAACTTGTAATGATTTAATGAAAGTGTATATGGCAAGTTTCACAAAATTATGAACACATGAAAATATGAATTTAAAGGTGAATGATGAAAAATTGTTTATTGAAGAAGTATATTTGTTAATTTGAAAACTGAAGCATTCTTTTTTTTGAAATAAGAAAATCTGCAGCATTTTATAAAGTGATAAGAACCTCTTCATTCATGCCAATTCATATGAAAAGTTGCAATGCATTTATGAAAAGATACCACTTGAAAAATGTTTAAAAAACAAAAGAAAAGCTGCACTGGTTCGCTAGGAACCGGTTCCGACACTGAAAGAACCCGGTTCTTAGTGAACGTTATAAGTCAGATTTCAAAAATATCACGCAGGAACCGATTCCCCTATTGGTACAACCCGGTTCCTGGTACAAAAACCAGGGACATGTTTTTTGAGTAAGTCTGGAACCCGGTTCCCTGTTAGGGAGGAACCGGTTCCTAAAGGGTTATTTTCAAAAAATCTTTTTGAAAAATATTTCAAACAAAGTTTTTCTTGATGTTAAAATTATGATATATGTATATGTTGATGAATGCATATTTTTGTGAACATCTATATTCAAGATTAAGAATTATTTATACCATATTGACATTTGATGATTTCTTCAATAATTATTCAATAATCTTCAAGACTTTTATATGATGTTGATAAGCTTTTTGCACATCATTTGAATGTTGATGTCCATGTTGTCTTCATCAAAACACATGCTTTAAATATGACTTGAGAAGCTTGCAATTACATTCTCCCCCTTTTTGATGATGATAACCAAGTCTTGAAAACGATTTCTTGAAATGTTTATGTTGTTTTGTATAGCAAACATGTTGAGAAAATGTAAGGCTCCCCCTAAATTGTATGCTCCCCCTAAGTCCATGATTCTTTGAATTTTGGAGTGAGTTTGATATTTATTTGGGCCTGCAATTTCTTTGAAACAAAACAACACATATGCATATTCTTCTCCCCCTTTATTAACATAAAAAAGGATGGGGAAAAAAGAGTGAAATAAATACATATAAAAATTTAAGACGTGCATCTTGAGAGAAACATTTAGATATCACCTTCATCCAAAATACCGAGTTCTCTTCGGATTTTGAAGAATGGTTCTCGAGCAAGCGGTTTAGTGAAGATATCTGCGAGTTGGTTATGAGTATCCACAAAAGTGACTTCGACATCTCCTTTAAGAACATGATCACGGAGAAAATGATGTCGAATATCTATATGTTTGGTTCTTGAATGAATGACCGGATTCTTTGTAATATTGATAGCACTTGTATTGTCGCATCGAATAGGAATTCATCCGAGATCAAGTCCGTAATCACGGAGTTGTTGCTTGAGCCAAAGAATTTGTGCACAACAACTACCTGCTGCTATGTATTCTGCTTCGGCCGTGCTAAGAGCCACACATGCTTGCTTTTTACAAGCCCATGATACTAATGCATTTCCAATAATGTGACAAGTACCACTTGTGCTTTTATGATCAGTTTTACAACCTGCATAATCCGCGTCAGAATAACCAATTAAAGTGTAAATACTACCTTTCGGATACCATAAGCCGACATTGGTTGTTCATTTTAGATACTTCATGATCCTTTTAACTGCCATGAGGTGTGATTCCTTTGGATTTGCTTGAAAGCGAGCGCAAAGACAAACACTAAATATGATGTCCGGACGGCTTTGCCGTCAAATACAATAAAGAACCAATCATACATCTGTACTTTGTAATATCAATTGGAGTACCGGATTCATCTTGATCAACATATGTACCGGAGCCCATTGGAGTATTCATTGCTTTACAATTGTCCATATCAAACTTTTTCAATAATTCTTTGCAATACTTAGATTGGTTGATGAAGATTCCATCTTCTAGTTGCTTGATTTGTAGTCCAAGAAAGTAGTTCATCTTTCCCATCATAGACATCTCGAATTCTCCTTGTATCATCAATGAGAATTCCTCACACATTTCTTTGTTAGTCGATCCAAAAATGATATCATCAACATAGACTTGAACCAATAAAGTGTTACTTTGGATTTTCTTAATGAACAAGGTTTTATCAACCTTACCCTTTTCGAAACCTTTTTCACACAAAAAATTGCTAAGCCTATCATACCATGCTCTTGGTGCTTGCTTTAAGCCATAAAGAGCCTTTCTGAACTTAAAGACATGTGTAGGATGTTTGAAGTCTTCAAATCCCGGGGGTTGTTTGACATAGAATTCTTCATTGATGTATCCATTTAAGAATGCGCTTTTGATGTCCATTTGAAAAAGATGAAAATTTAATGAACAAGCATAAGCAAGTAAAAGACGTATAGCTTATAACCTTGCAACCGGAGCAAATGTTTCTTCAAAGTCGATTCCTTCCTCTTGATTGTAACCTTGGGCAACCAACCTTGCTTTGTTTCGAACAATTAGACCATTCTCATCAAGTTTGTTCTTAAACACCCATCGGGTACCTATGATGTGTTTACCACTTGGTCTAGGAACAAGTTCCCAAACTTGATTTCTCTCGAATTGATTTAATTCTTATTGCATAGCAATAATCCATTGATCATCTCCTAAGGCTTCATCAACTTTGGTAGGTTCAATTTGAGAAACAAATGCCATGTTTAAGCAAGCATCTTTTAGATTCAACCTTGTTGATACTCCTTGGCTAATGTCACCAATAATTTTGTCAATAGGATGGTCTCTATGAGTTCTCCATTCTTTTGGTAGATCATTGGTGTTTGAATCTTGTTGTACAATGTTTTCTTGATTTTCCGGTGATTTCTTAATTTGATCAATTGAAAGATCTTCCGGGGGTAAATCTATAGGATCATCATCATCACAAACAACTACTTCCTCCTTGGAGGGGTTAGTTTCATCAAAAGATACATGCATAGATTCTTCAATTGTTAAAGTTCTTTTATTATAAATTCTATATGCTTTACTAGAAAGCGAATAACCAAGAAATATACCTTCGTCGGATTTCTCGTCAAACTTACCGAGATTATCTTTATCATTATTAAGAACAAAGCACTTGCATCCAAAAATGTGAAAGTGAGCAATATTTGGCTTTCTTCCTTTGAGGAGTTCATATGGAGTCTTCTTTATAATAGGTCTAATGATAACTCGATTTCCAACATAACATGTCGTACTAACCGCATCCGCCCAAAAATATTTAGGAAGATTTGCATCACTAAGCATTGTTATTGCAAGTTCCACTAGAAACCTATTCTTTCTTTCAACTACTCCATTTTGTTGTAGAGTTCTTGGTGCTGAAAAATTATGAGAGATACCATGTTCTTCACAAAATTCTTCAAATTGTGCATTTTGGAATTCTCCACCATGATCACTTCTTATGGATACAATCTTTAGTGATTTTTCATTTTGGATTTGCTTAGCATACTTCTTAAAGGCTTTAAAAGCATCACTTTTCTGCACAAGAAACAAAGTCCAAGAATATCTAGAAAAATCATCAATAATGACCAAAGCGTATACATTACCTCTGAAGCTTTTTGTTCTTGATGGACCAAAGAGATCCATGTGTAACAATTGTAGTGGCCTTGTAGTAGACACCACATTCTTAGATTTGAAAGTTGTTTTGGTCTGTTTGCCCTTTTGGCATGCATTACATAATTTGTCTTTGATGAACTTCATCTTTGGTAGACCAATAACTAAGTCATGCTTAACCAATTTGTTCAAGTGCTCCATGTGAATGTGAGCAATCCTCTTGTGCCATAACCAAGCGTCATTGTTGTTTACCATAAGACATTGTACCTTCAGAGACAAATCATCTAAAGTAATCATAAAAATATTGTTAGTTCTTATACCTTTGAGTTTTACCTCATTGGTTGCCTCATCCATAATAAGACATTCTTCTTTGTTGAATTTGATCTTAAACCCTCTATCACAAAGTTGACTTATGCTAAGAAGGTTGTGCTTTAATCCTTCAACATAGAGAACATCCTCAATTTGAATGGATGGAGGTGTGCCAACTATTCCAATGCCAAGAATATTTCCTTTGGTGTTGTCTCCATAGGTGACATACCCTTTGGCTTTATGTACTAGATATGAAAATTGGTGTACATCTCCTGTCATATGCTTTGAACATCCACTATCAAGATACCAAACATTTGATATGGATTTCAAGCATACCTACACAAACAAATTATTCTTTGTTAGGTACCCAAGTTGCATTGGGTCCTTCATAGTTAGTTCCCTTTTTCACCTACACATAATGCCCACTTGCTATACTAAAGTTTCTAACATAGCAAGCATTAGGTGTATGGCCTTTAATACCATAATAAAAACAAGTGGGTTCAAAGTTACTTCTATATCTAGAAGGATAAGATTTCTTCTTAGGAAATGTTTTCTTTTTTGATACATTAGCCTTTTTCTTTTGATGATTATGAATAACTTGCTTCTTTTCTACTTTCTTAGGATTGGAACTATTACTAGCCTTTACAAAAACAGTGGGATTGTTACTTGGTTTCTTAGAATTCACATAACCAAGACCCCTTTTATCATTTGGATAACGTTGTTGGCTTAGTAATCCTTCCAATCCTATTTGTCCTTTTTAATATCGTTCAATGACTCTTTTCAATTGAACAATTTGAAAGACATTTGATTCACACTTGGAGCATGCAAAGTTTTCTTTTTCTTTAATAAAATTCTGTTTTTGAAGATCAAAATCTTTAGTCATGGTGTCAATTTTTTCTAAACAACTTAGAAGTTCTTTTTCTTGATTTGACACATTTTTGTATAAACTTTTGCATTCTTTCAAGAATTCATCAATAACATCTTGAACATCATCATCAAAAAGATTAAATTCATTACTAACCTCTTCTTCATCGTCGGAGTGATGTGAAGCCATTAATGCTAGATTTGCACATTCGTCGCTTTCCGAATCGGATGAAGAACTTATCTCATTATCTTCCCATGCAACATAAGCCTTTTTGTTCTTGAACTCCTTTTTGCCTTTGAATCCATTTTTCTTGGAGAGTTTTGGACAATCCGGCTTTATGTGACCTTGCTTTCCACATTCATAACATGTGACATCTTGTGTTGATGTGGAGGCTTCTTTATCTTTATGATTATAAAATTTCTTCCTTTTGACAAAGTTAGCATTATGAAGATTATTTTTATGACCAAAATATTTTCCTAGCCTTTTTACAAGAAGCAAGAAGTTTTCATCTTCCTCCGATGCATCTTTATCTTGACTTTCTTTTGAATCAACTTTCAAAGCAATGCCTTTGGATTTCTTCTCTAAATTTTCATGTTTTTCAAGTCTACCGAGTTCCGTTTCGTATTCTTGAAGTTTGCCAAATAATGTAGCGGAAGTCATTGCGGAGAGACTCTTCTTTTCCGAGATTGCCGTTACCTTTGGTTTCCATTCCCTAGTCCATGATCTAAGGATTTTCAAGTTGAGTTCATCATTTGTCAAGGTTTTACCAAGAGCATTTAAGTGATTTGTCAAATGCACAAATCTCTTTTGTAAGTCAAGAATGGATTCTTCGGGCTGCATTCGAAATAGTTCATATTCTTGACTCAAGGTATTTAGCCTTGATCTTTTTACTTCAGCCGTTCCTTCATGAGTTTGAACCAGGGTATCCCATATTTCTTTTGTTGTTTTGCAGTTCGAGACACGGAAAAATTCGTCCATACTGAGTGCACCTTGAAGAAGGTTTATTGCCTTTTTGTCATAGAGAACTTTCTTTTTATCATCGTCGTCCCATGCAGTTTTGGGCTTTGCAGAACCAATGCCATTGATTACTAATATCGGGATAAATGGACCATTTTCAACAACATCCCATACTTCCTCTCCTTGCGCTTCTAAATGCGCCTTCATGCGTATTTTCCAGAAGTCAAAATATTCACCACAAAATAGAGGAGGTTTGTTGTTACTACCACCATCTCTGAAAACTGGTTGATGATTTGCGGAAGCCATTCTGGATCTTTAGGAACAAGTTACCTATAACTTGCTCTGATGCCAATTGTAAGTCTCAGAGTGCCTAAGAGGGGGGGGGGGGGAGGGGTGAATTAGGTCTTATAAAAATTTATTCGGTTTTATGAGAATGCTTGGGAGTAATTTTTTGTTAAGTGTTTGAAGGTTTTGATTATATCTTTATCTTTTCCTGATTATGGTGATGAAAGCGATAAATGCGGAAAAGTAAAGAACACGGTGATATATCCTGGTTCCCCTCACAATCCGAGAGTACTCCAGTCCCCTTTCCAACACGAAAGAGATTTCACTATAGTTAGAATGATTGTACAGCCTATGCTTACTATCTAACCTATAGGGTGATCACAGGTTCTTAACACCTTTAAGACCAAACAAACAATAATGTGAATGAAGAACAATCCTCTTCAAATCACAACACTTACTTCCAACAATCCTGGATAGTAAGGGAATAATTTCTTTAAGTAATACAATGATTTATTTGAAGTATATGGAGAGCTTTATCAATCTTCAATTGATCTTATTCTTCAAGATAAAAACAATTCTCAACAATGTATATAAATGTTCACAATGTATGTATGAAACTTGTAATGATTTAATGAAAGTGTATATGGAAAGTTTCACAAAATTATGAATACATGAAAATATGAATTTAAATGTGAATGATGAAAAATTGTTTATTGAAGAAGTATATTTGTTAATTTGAAAATTGAAGCATTCTTTTTTTTGAAATAAGAAAATTTGCAGCATTTTATAAAGTCATAAGAACCTCTTCATTCATGCCAATTCATATGAAAAGTTGCAATGTGTGATCGGTGGATCTGGAACTGACTGTTTAACGCTGGTTCGCGAAATGTCGCGGAAGCAAGAGTCGCCACCGTCTTTTATTTTCTCCAAATGGAAAGGACATAAGCACAGAAAAATTCCTTAAAGAGATTGCTCTCGGTTCGGGAGGTAGATTATAGAAAGGGAAGGTGTTAGCACCCTTTCTATCCATGGTTATCCATGGGCTCTTAGATACTTGCTCACTTGTGTTTTCAAAATGGTTTGTTTGCTTTTCAACTGTGGGTTTTAAAAAGTTTCTTTGAAAATTCCAGTTCGACTCTTGTATCGGTCCTCAAGAGTGTTTGAAAAATGCTTTCGAAAGCTCTTTGAAAATGTGTTGGTGTGAGAAGTATTTTTGAATTTTGTTTTGAAATTAGAGCAAGTATCTAGAGACGTCTACCTACCCTAAGGAATTCGTCTGTGTAAATGTCCTTTAAAGCAGTGCCATCCCACCATTGAGAGGTAGGTAGTACCACCGTTGGAGGTGTTCGGGTCGATTCGAGGTTCAGGACATGGTGATCACCAGAGCAATGGGAAGACACCTTAGAAGCTACCCTCATGCCAGGTTCCCGGATCATGAGGACTTACTAAGACATCCTCTACTCGACGATCACCTTTCGAGGCAAGGCAACAGTGAGGCGTACCCTAGGGGTGGTGTGTGATTTGTGTGTCATGTTCGTTCATTTTTGTCTTGTCATGTCAAAGTGATCTATGCGTTTGTTTTTATTTTAGGCCATTCATTCTTGCATGCATTTATTTAACAGTTAAAAAAGATGCGGAAAAATAAAATTCCTAAACTATTACAAAGGCGCGGGTCCACATCGCCAGAATTTCCAGGACCCGATTTGACAGAAAATAAACAAAGAAATAAAATAAAGTGCGAGAAATTAAGTTTACACGGCTTTGGGAGAATTACATAAATAATTAAAAGAAACAAAATAAAACGCGCGAATTAAATTAAAATTGGAAGCGAGGGCGTTGGACCCTTTTTAATGAAATTAAATTAAATTATTAAATTAATGAAGTTAAAAAGAAAAAAGAAATTATTTTTTTTGAGATTTTTTTGCATTTATGGTTTTAATGAGAAATATTAAGTGAAATTAAAATGTTAACCCTAATTCTAATTGTTTTTTAGTTTATTAAGAAAGTATTAAAGTTAAACCTAAATTAACCTAATTATTTACATGCAATTTTGATTACAAAAATAATATTTAATAATTAATTATTGTGAAAAGAAAAGAAAAAGGATAAAAATTGATACAAACCCTAATTCTACAAATTTTAGGTTTTTATTGAAAAAAATATTAAGGTTAATCCTAGATTTAAAAACTAAAATTAATTAATGCAATTTATTTACAAAAAATAACATTAAATAAAAATACTATTTTTTGTCTTTTTTCTGATTTTTATTGTTTTTTATGTTTTTCAAGAAAATATTAAATTAAAGAATTAAAAGAAATTAATTAAAATAAAGAAAAGAAAAATATAAAAAGAATAAAAGAAACAAACTCTAGGGGGTGCTGTCCCCAAGTGGAGGTGTAAATAATCAATTCAGGCCCAATAGCCATTGGCCAGGTTGACCTTTTCAGGAAGCATGTGGTACGTTTGACTAGAGTCCATGGTGTTCTTCCAATCAGTGCCTTTGGATGGATCTTTCTATACGCGTGGCAAGCTTGAGATTATGGATGTATGGTGTTCCCTCATAATGAATCTGCATAGAAGCGTAAATGGAAAAATAATATTGGAAAGGGATGGGGACCTGGGATCGAACCCAGGTCCTGTTGATTACCAAGTGAATTCTCCACCACTAGGCCATTCATGCGCTTCTGATTATGAAATAACTAATAAATAATATAACATAAAAACAATGGTTAGTGGGAAAGTTAGCGCGAAAATTTAAATGGACCAATCGCTGCCTTCCACTTCATCATCTTCTTCGTGGTTTGTATTTTTTCCTAAAACATAAAGCCATTAGCAACGGTTTTGAACCGTTCCTATATACACCATTCTGGAAAATAGCGACTAGCTTCTGGAGCCACATAAATTAGGCGCGAGGGGTGTTTCCCAATCGTCCAGTCATGCTGAGTTTGGCCATGGTATTGAGAGGTTCCAATTTTACAGCATTTAAAAGTACCCAATTCAAAGCTTGAAAAACCCTAAAAGACAACAATGGCAGATTCGTGTATGGTATATAAAAACTCAATCAAGTAATGTGGTTAGCTTCAGAATCAAGTAATTAGTGTGAATCCATAAACAAAATGCCATGAGAATGGCTGTAAATCAAAACACGAATATGCATTTATATGAAAAAATTTTGATTTCTGTATACCGATCCAAGGCGTTAGAGTTGATGTTCTTGATTGGAATAGTCTCCTGGTCACCTTGGCAAGCTAATGGAGTGATTATTTGACCTTGAAAAGCCCTAAAACCTAGTTTTCAGTTTTCACTTTTTTGGGCAAAAACTCAAGTTTCTCTATGCTTTTCTGGCGCATCTAAGAGCTTTTTTGGAATAGGGTTGGCTTTGCACTTATGTATGGAAGGATTAGGGTTGAGAAATTGATCAAAAAATCCATGAATTGAAGGAATCAATATTTGATTTTTATGCCATAATTTTTCAAATCTTTTCATGCATATTTGCTACCAAATCATGACAAATCATATTGATTCTTTCCAAATCTAACCATGCACGAAATATTGAGTATATATCATGCATAAAAAGATTTAAAAACCTAGGTTTAGTATTTTTCATATATTTTAATTAATTAAATGAATTTCTAGCATTTAAAAATTCAAATAAATAAAATAAAAATGATAAAAAACTTCCCTTTGGGCCAAATGGTCGTGCACATGTTTTGGATGATGGATTTTGGAAGAAAAGGAGGGCCATTAGCATTTTTAGGTCATTTGAAGCAATGTTGACTTTCCAAAATATCCAAAAATTTCCCAACTTCCACAAGGCATAACTTGCTCAATGTTTAAGCTTTGCTCATTTTCTTAGACATTTTGGAAAGGACTTTGAGTCCTCTAACCAATGCCTTTGGTCCCATGTCATTTTGGTTTACCAATCTCAAGTTATGGCCTTTGACTTAAAGTCCCTTTTTGTTGAATTTTGAAAATGACCTATAATGTTGAAATTGATAACCTTTTGTGAGAGCATTTCTTGGACTTGAAGTATGAAGAGGAGTTGTAGGAAATGTCTTTATCCTCAAAATGAGCTTTGGATGGAATTTTTCTGATAATCCATGTGAAAGTTATGCCCTGGTCAAGTTACAGTTGACTTTTTCAACTGTCCAAATATGGAAACTTTTGCATCTTGATGATTTTTGAGCCAAGCTTTGAGAATCACGATCAAGACTTGATCAAATGATGTTTGTGGCTTCAAAATGAGATGTTGACCAAAAATTTGAACTTTTGATTGTCAAATGACCATTTTGCCCCTACAGTTGACTATAGTGCAATTAGGGTTTTTGACTGTGCAATCTTGTGTTGTAAATCTTGAAACTTGGTATGAGGATACTTGACCATGTTTGTAGGCATGTGGGACTTGATTGGACCCTTGTAAACTTCATTTTCTTTGTCAGAACCAAAACCCTATTTTTTGACTGTTTAGGAGGCCCTTGATCTGTGCAACCCTTGGGGAATTTTGAAGCTTTGACTTGGCCAATTTTGAAGAATATGGGAGGGCAAATTTTGGGGTACAACAGTTGCCCCTGTTCAATCTTCTTAGACCTGAGGATGCAGATTGGCTGACATGCCTTTCGTAATCCGAAGGTGGAAGATGATTGAACACTAGAGTGCCCAGAAATTTGCGCTCACATAGTAGTGTGATGATGGGAATGGGCTTATAGATGCCCTTTGGAGATTGTTGGATAGGATGATGGGCTTATAGATGCCATGCTAAGAGATGATGGATAGGTGGATGGGCTTATAGATGCCATCTGGATGTTGATCGCATAAGAGATTCCTTAGCGAGAACTTGCATACCTGCAAAAGAAAATGATTACCTGACCCGTTACAGGAGCTGGTCTTCAGATTCTTTGTATAGATGTGTCCTGACTGGTTACGGGAGCTGAATCTGGAGCTTCAAATGGTGATGAATGAACCAGGGATGGTTACTACCTCAACAGGAACGGTGAGAGAACCTTGGATGATTACTACCTCGACAGGAACGCTGAGAGAATCTGGGGACGATTACTACCTCCGCAGTATCGGGGAGAGAACCATAGACGACTACAACCTCAACAGCAATCATTGAGAGAATCTTAGACGACTTCAACCTCAACAGCAATCATTGAGAGAATCTTGGGCGACTTCAACCTCAACAGCAAACATTGAGAGAATCTGGGGATGATTACTACCTCCGCAGTATCGGGGAGAGAACCATAGGCGACTACAACCTCAACAGCAATCATTGAGAGAATCTTGGACGACTTCAACCTCAACAGTAATCATTGAGAGAATCTTGGGCGACTTCAACCTCAACAGCAAACATTGAGAGAATCTGGGGATGATTACTACCTCCGCAGTATCGGGGAGAGAACCATAGGCAACTACAACCTCAACAGCAATCATTGAGAGAATCTTGGACGACTTCAACCTCAACAGCAATCATTGAGAGAATCTTGGGCGACTTCAACCTCAACAACAAACATTGAGAGAATCTGGGGATGATTACTACCTCCGCAGTATCGGGGAGAGAACCATAGGCGACTACAACCTCAACAGCAATCATTGAGAGAATCTTGGATATCTTCTACTGAGTCTTCATCAGAAAAATCTGTTTGGGGTCGATTTAACTGGACTAGAGAAGGCCTTGGACTGGATAAGAAACAGAAAATCTTAGGGTCGATTAACTGAACCGGTCTAGGTCTTGAAATTTTCCACTGGAATAAGTGTCAGAACGTCGCCATATCTGGGTCACATCTGAACGATATCTAGAAGGAAATCTGGAAGAAGTATCAAAACGTTGCCATATCTGGGTCACATCTGAACTATATCTAGAAGGAAATCTGGAAGAAGTATCAGAACGTTTCCATATCTGGTTCACATCTGAACTATATCTAGAAGGAAATCTGGAAGAAGTATCAGAACGTCGCCATATCTGGTTCACATCTGAACTATATCTAGAAGGAAATCTGGAAGAAGTATCAGAACGTCGCCATATCTGGTTCACATCTGAACTATATCTAGAAAGAGTTGCGACAGTTGGATAGTAGTCATCTTTGTATTGACCTTTTTCCTGAAAAGGCAAAACATCAGTTGTATGCAAGATCATGATGCCTGAACTGCATGATTTCAAAATGTCCTCAAAATTAATGAGATTCGTGTTGTATTATGCATATGCATGCTATAATGTATGAAGATGTGATGTTCATGAATGTATGTTTTCGTCTTGGGAAATAAATCCTTGACGGGTGCCGGGAAGTCACTCCTGGGCTGATGTTGAAGAGTAGATTTTGCTTCCGCTGGGGATGATAGTTGCAAGAATACCAGTAGGAGAAGATAACTCCGTTGGGGAATAAACTTGGTGAATGGATTACTCTGCGGGGAGAAAAAGTACTCTAACAATCTTGCTGGGAAGCAATACTCTGTGGGGAGAGAGGTACTTTGTTGAGTTGTTGATAATAACTTCGCTGGGGATTCCATTGTTGTGTTGGAAGTGTTAATAGACTTCGCCGGGGATAAGAAGACTTCGTCGAGGACGCTCTTTTTGTGGCTTTTGGCTGAGGATAACCCAGTTATATCCTGGTAGGGAAATAACTCTTTGAATACAGCCGGGGGACGCGTTCGTGCTCTGCGAGGATAAGCTTCCAGAATTTACTGGGGATAAGCTTACTGCTTGGGGAGACGGATTCCAACTTTCCTGGGGAAGCTGGGTTGGATTCTCTTGGGGAAGTATTGAACTGTATTGGTTATATTCTTCAACGGAACCTACCTTGATACCTTGGAGGACAGAACAATCAGATTGCTTAGACAACTCTTTATTGCCCCTGTTTCTGATGTGGGAGAGGAAGACCTGTGAGGTGCTGATAGTTGTTGATGGATAGGCCTTCTTCCGGTAGGCAGGTGACAAGATGACGGGACATAGTCGTACGCTTTGATCCCTAATTTTTGCCTGGACCGCTCTTTCGGGTTTTCAGTCCACCGGGATACCCATTTTTGCCCAAGCCGCCTTTTCAGGTTTTCGACTTGCCGGGTGTACAGATTTTTTCATTTCATCCCTTCATTTTGCCCGAACCCTTTTGGTTCGCCGGGAAGCCCTTATTTTTGCCTAGGTGTGTCAACCTAGCGGGTCTTTGATTATGCGTATTTTTTTTTCCGACCATGTCCGTGCTTTTAGGATGCAGGGAGTTGTCACTGTTAGGAGTGTTTTGTTGTCATACCACCCGAAGATCTTCGTTTGATCGTCCAATGTCCCAAGTGACTCAGGCGGAGATTTGCCCCAGGCTATTAGGCGTTTTGAGAGATTCTCTGAATTGACTTAACTGCCCCAGATGATGGACAATGATCATGTCGTGCCCCTTGATTGGAAGTGCTTCTGTTCATTAGGCTTTCGTCGTGCGAACTTCTTTGCTGTTCAAACAAAAAGTCATATGCAAACAAAGTTATGTTAAAAATGCAAAGCTTATGTCTGTCTTGAAGATTTTGAAAATGCATTCTTTTTCATAAAACAAATGAATGTTTGTAAAACGTGATGTCAACTCCGTATTTTACCGTAGGCCTTAAGGAGTCAGGATACCTTTCGTAACAGTATGCTTTCGAACTAACCCATGCTTCAGCTAGGACTTTTGAGGGTTATAACGTGGCCTAGTTCACAGTTTAAGAAACAAAGGATAAAGGCTCAAATTATTTGTACCCACCCGCTCTTCGTGATGTTCTTCAAACCTAAACTCAGCTGATCGTGCGTTAGACCTTGTTTGAGTCTTTGTCCTGATACTCTGGTGATGGTTCGGATACCGATAGTTTATTTCGAATAGGCCGTCATTTCTTTTTCGGTTGAGGGTTTGTAGGACCTCTTTCTTCTTTTTTTGTTTATCCCTATATTTTTTTCCTGAGCTGTTTCCTTTTTTTTTTTGGAATTACAGTCAGCGGGATGCCCCAGTTTCGTAAGTCTCCTTCATAGGTTTTGACTTATTGGGCTTTAGTTTTGAGAGATATAATGACTGCCTGTCCTTCTTGATTATTCAGAACCATCACCGTCTTTCTTTGTTTTGTGAGGACCTCTTTGGTGCCATTCGTTATGCACTTGGATCAACTGAGAGACTACCCTGCCCCAGGTTATGATTAAGGGTTTTAAATTTCGAAAAGAAAAACTCCTACTTCTTTGGCTCAGAGGGGTTGACGAGGGATTATCTTCCTTATAACTCTAGTGTTTAGGGATTTGAAACAATGCCTGTACTTCATCAGTGGGGTCTGTTCAAAAGCATACTGCAAAGATAGCGGTATCGTTTTCGTCATCCTCCCTCAAGAGGCTTAGAATTATTAACCGAGAGTTGATCATCACAGAAAAATGAAAAGAATTTTGAATATAATGAAAACAATTGTATTAATTCCCAAAATAGACATATGCGATGCATTGATAGAATAAAAGAGTCTGCTATGACATTAATTGTTTGTATAAGCAAAGAAAAAGACAACTCGGAAATTCCAATAAACGAAAGGTCTTCAATGATTGGGCAATGGAGCAGTGATTATGTTCGGAGTCTCAGGCACTTCAAACTGAATCTCTCCGGCGTCAATCATGTCTTGAATCTTGTTCTTGAGAGGCCAGCAGTTGTCCGTGGTATGCCCCGGGCTATCAGAATGATATGCGCACCTATCGTTGGGATGATAGTTAGGAGCAGAAGTGTTCGGATTCCGAAGAGGAGCCCTTAAGGTGATCAGCCTTGCCTTCAACATTTGTTGTAGTGCTTGATCCAGCGACATGTTGATCTTGGTGAACTGTCGTTTCTCCTTGCGCTGCTGCCCCTGTCCTTGTTGAGCAGGTCTAGGATTGGAGATCTGGGTTGCCCCTACCTCATGACGGCTCTTTTTACCGTACACAGCATTGGACTCTTTCTTTCCATGATGAGGCTTTTTATCAGAAGGTGCGGCCTCTTGAATTTTCCCAGACCTGATGCCAGCTTCTATTCGTTCTCCAGTCAAGATAAGATCTGTGAATCCAGCAGACGAATTCCCAATCAGGTGGTTGTAGAATGGACCAGACAGGGTCCCCAAGAACATGTCCACAAGTTCACGGTCAGTCAGCAGTGGTTGTACCCTTTCGGCCAGGTCTCTCCATTTCTGCGCATACTCCTTAAAACCTTCTCCCGATCCTAGCGACATACCCTGGAGTTGAGTACGCGTAGGAGCGAGGTCGGCATTGTACTGATACTGCTTATAGAAAGCAGTAGCCAACTCCTCCCAGTTACGAACCTTGGTCCCATCCAGCTGATAGAACCATTCGAGATGAGTCCCTGAAAGACTCTCCTGGAAGAAGTGGATCCATAAATTCTTGTCCACAGTATACGGTTGAATCTTCCGCACATAAGACCTGAGATGCAGCCTGGGACAGGATGCCCCATCGTACTTAGCAAAAGAGGGTGCTTTGAATTTGTATGGGATCACCACACCAGAAGTTAGACCCAAATCTCCGAAATCCAAACCAGGTACTTGTTGAATTTCCATCGCATTCAGACGGTCTTCCAACTGCTTGTACTTGTCTTCAGCAGGAGGGTATTGTTCGTCGTTGAAATCTGTCTCGTTTTCGGAGACCACTGGACTGGGAACCCTTTCCTCCTGATGACTTCCTTTCCCCACAGATGGAGTTGTCCTCTCAGCTTCATCCTGCAGTGTATTCCCAGATCTGCGTCTAGGGCTGAACAAAACAGTCCTCTTCTTCTTCTTCTGAATTAGAGTCTTCAATTCCTTTTGACCCTGAGCCAGGCTCGCAATCAACCCCTGGAACTGGGAATTCTGGGCCTGGAGAGCCTTGATAGTCTGCTCAGTGGATGATTCAGGATTCATGACGATCGGCTGAAATAAACAGCGAAGAAGGTAAGAGACCTGTCAAAAGGGTACCTGCAATACAATGATATGTATGATATGCATGCAATGTTTTCAAGGATCTCGCGGGGTAAACAAGAAAACCGTTAGAATTTGAATTCGGTGGCTTGATTGAAGGAACTGCATATTGTTGAGAGTCCTTCGTCAAGGATCAAAGGCTCACCATATCCAGTGGGTCATAGCCCCTGACTTAAGTCATCAACTTTGTTTTGATTTCCAAACAATCCTGGCTAGGGGAACCTTCTTCAAGTGTCAAAGCTCACCATATCAAGTGGGTCATAGCCCCTGACAACCTTGGCTAGGGCAACCTTCTTCAAGTGTCAAAGCTCACCATATCAAGTGGGTCATAGCCCCTGACAACTTTGTCTAGAGGAAAATAAATCCTCTTTGCCCCTTGCTGGACAGTTGGTTCATCCTGACCTGCATCACAGACCCTTGAGATCCTTGAAATGGGTTAGGATGTATGCAATGGTATGATGTCATGCTATGCATGGGGTAATGTAGGTAACCCTGTTATGAGTCCCAATTAAGGACTGCAAGCCAAAACCTGCAAGAAACTCAAGTAAAACCTGTTATGAGTCCCAATTAAGGACTATAAACGAAACCTGCAAGTAGTTCATGTGTCAGATAACGAGCATGCAAATAGTCAAGTACGAAGGCACGCAAGTCACACAAGAGAAGCCCTTAGAGTTTAGGCCAGCATGGGGTCTGGGTATTACCCTCTTGAAGTTGGTGGGCTCGACCTATCCTATCAAAGTAACCGGGTTCTTAGAGGATCCCAATATCATTGACTACCCTCAATCGGTCATAACTCCAGCATCGCAATCTTTTCTTGCAGCCAGAACCATCACGAGAGTTTAGCCTCAATGGGCGTAGCATACTACTACTGTTCTAATGGCCAAGTTGAGTCATTTAAGGTTCTAAGGTTGTTGGTACTTAATGACTCCTTGGAAGACCCATATTCTCCCCGTTTCTACACGAGGGATATCGGTACAGACCAAGGCGCCACACCAACGTAGCCACTGCTTCACCCATGTCGGTATATGCCGAACAGGTCCCTCACAGCTTATGCTACCTAAACAGGGTATCCCCAGATCCGGGTTAGGATCCATGTAACTCCCATGCAACCCATAATTTAAAGCAAGCAAAGCAATACAATTGAAAACACAGTTATGAACTACCCTAAGGTACACCTCACTTTAAAAGAAGTCCCCAACAGAGTCGCCAGTTCTGTGATCGGTGGATCTGGAACTGACTGTTTAACGCTGGTTCGCGAAATGTCACGGAAGCAAGAGTCGCCACCGTCTTTTATTTTCTCCAAATGGAAAGGACAAAAGCACAGAAAAATTCCTTAAAGAGATTGCTCTCGGTTCGGGAGGTAGATTATAGAAAGGGAAGGTGTTAGAACCCTTTCTATCCATGGTTATCCATGGGCTCTTAGATACTTGCTCACTTGTGTTTTCAAAATGGTTTGTTTGCTTTTCAACTGTGGGTTTTAAAAAGTTTCTTTGAAAATTCCAGTTCGACTCTTGTATCGGTCCTCAAGAGTGTTTGAAAAATGCTTTCGAAAGCTCTTTGAAAATGTGTTGGTGTGAGAAGTATTTTTGAATTTTGTTTTGAAATTAGAGCAAGTATCTAGAGTCGTCTACCTACCCTAAGGAATTCGTCTGTGTAAATGTCCTTTAAAGTAGTGCCATCCCACCATTGAGAGGTAGGTAGCACCACCGTTGGAGGTGTTCGGGTCAATTCGAGGTTCGGGACATGGTGATCACCAGAGCAATGGGAAGACACCTTAGAAGCTACCCTCATGCCAGGTTCCCGGATCATGAGGACTTACTAAGACATCCTCTACTCGACGATCACCTTTCGAGGCAAGGCAACATTGAGGCGTACCCTAGGGGTGGTGTGTGATTTGTGTGTCATGTTCGTTCATTTTTGTCTTGTCATGTCAAAGTGATCTATGCGTTTGTTTTTATTTTAGGCCATTCATTCTTGCATGCATTTATTTAACAGTTAAAAAAGATGCGGAAAAATAAAATTCCTAAACTATTACAAAGGCGCGGGTCAACATCGCCAAAATTTCCAGGACCCGATTTGACAGAAAATAAACAAAGAAATAAAATAAAGTGCGAGAAATTAAGTTTACACGGCTTTGGGAGAATTACATAAATAATTAAAAGAAACAAAATAAAACGCGCGAATTAAATTAAAATTGGAAGCGAGGGCGTTGGACCCTTTTTAATGAAATTAAATTAAATTATTAAATTAATGAAGTTAAAAAGAAAAAAGAAATTATTTTTTTTGAGATTTTTTTGCATTTATGGTTTTAATGAGAAAGATTAAGTGAAATTAAAATGTTAACCCTAATTCTATTTGTTTTTTAGTTTATTAAGAAAGTATTAAAGTTAAACCTAAATTAACCTAATTATTTACATGCAATTTTGATTACAAAAATAATATTTAATAATTAATTATTGTGAAAAGAAAAGAAAAAGGATAAAAATTGATACAAACCCTAATTCTACATATTTTAGGTTTTTATTGAAAAAAATATTAAGGTTAATCCTAGATTTAAAAACTAAAATTAATTAATGCAATTTATTTACAAAAAATAACATTAAATAAAAATACTATTTTTTGTCTTTTTTCTGATTTTTATTGTTTTTTATGTTTTTCAAGAAAATATTAAATTAAAGAATTAAAAGAAATTAATTAAAATAAAGAAAAGAAAAATATAAAAAGAATAAAAGAAACAAACTCTAGGGGGTGCTGTCCCCAAGTGGAGGTGTAAATAATCAATTCAGGCCCAATAGCCTTTGGCCAGGTTGACCTTTTCAGGAAGCATGTGGTACGTTTGACTAGAGTCCATGGTGTTCTTCCAATCAGTGCCTTTGGATGGATCTTTCTATACGCGTGGCAAGCTTGAGATTATGGATGTATGGTGTTCCCTCATAATGAATCTGCATAGAAGAGTAAATGGAAAAATAATATTGGAAAGGGATGGGGACCTGGGATCGAACCCAGGTCCTGTTGATTACCAAGTGCATTCTCCACCACTAGGCCATTCATGCGCTTCTGATTATGAAATAACTAATAAATAATATAACATAAAAACAATGGTTAGTGGGAAAGTTAGCGCGAAAATTTAAATGGACCAATCGCTGCCTTCCACTTCATCATCTTCTTCGTGGTTTGTATTTTTTCCTGAAACATAAAGCCATTAGCAACGGTTTTGAACCGTTCCTATATACACCATTCTGGAAAATAGCGACTAGCTTCTGGAGCCACATAAATTAGGCGCGAGGGGTGTTTCCCAATCGTCCAGTCATGCTGAGTTTGGTCATGGTATTGAGAGGTTCCAATTTTACAGCATTTAAAAGTACCCAATTCAAAGCTTGAAAAACCCTAAAAGACAACAATGGCAGATTCGTGTACGGTATATAAAAACCCAATCAAATAATGTGGTTAGCTTCAGAATCAAGTAATTAGTGTGAATCCATAAACAAAATGCCATGAGAATGCCTGCAAATCAAAACACGAATATGCATTTATATGAAAAAATTTTGATTTCTGTATACCGATCCAAGGCGTTAGAGTTGATGTTATTGATTGGAATAGTCTCCTGGTCACCTTGGCAAGCTAATGGAGTGATTATTTGACCTTGAAAAGCCCTAAAACCTAGTTTTCAGTTTTCACTTTTTTGGGCAAAAACTCAAGTTTCTCTATGCTTTTCTGGCGCAGCTGGGAGCTTTTTTGGAATAGGGTTGGCTTTGCACTTATGTATGGAAGGATTAGGGTTGAGAAATTGATCAAAAAATCCATGAATTGAAGGAATCAATATTTGATTTTTATGCCATAATTTTTCAAATCTTTTCATGCATATTTGCTACCAAATCATGACAAATCATATTGATTCTTTCCAAATCTAACCATGCACGAAATATTGAGTATATATCATGCATAAAAAGATTTAAAAACCTAGGTTTAGTATTTTTCATATATTTTAATTAATTAAATGAATTTCTAGCATTTAAAAATTCAAATAAATAAAATAAAAATGATAAAAAACTTCCCTTTGGGCCAAATGGTCGTGCAAATGTTTTGGATGATGTATTTTGGAAGAAAAGGAGGCCCATTAGCATTTTTAGGTCATTTGAAGCAATGTTGACTTTCCAAAATATCCAAAAATGTACCAACTTCCACAAGGCATAACTTGCTCAATTTTTAAGCTTTGCTCATGTTCTTGGACATTTTGGAAAGGTCTTTGAGTCCTCTAACCAATGCCTTTGGTCCCATGTCATTTTGGTTTACCAATCGCAAGTTATGGCCTTTGACTTAAAGTCCCTTTTTGTTGACTTTTGAAAATGACCTATAATGTTGAAATTGATAACTTTTTGTGAGAGCATTTCTTGGACTTGAAGTATGAAGAGGAGTTGTAGGAAATGTCTTTATCTTCAAAATGAGCTTTGGATGGAATTTTTTTGATAATCCATGTGAAAGTTATTCCCTGGTCAAGTTACAGTTGACTTTTTCAGCTGTCCAAATATGGAAACTTTTGCATCTTGATGATTTTTGAGCCAAGCTTTGAGAATAATGATCAAGACTTGATCAAATGATGTTTGTGGCTTCAAAATGAGATGTTGACCAAAAATTTGAACTTTTGACTGTCAAATGACCATTTTGCCCCTACAGTTGACTGTAGTGCAATTAGGGTTTTTGACTGTGCAATCTTGTGCTGTAAGTCTTGAAACTTGGTATGAGGATACTTGACCATGTTTGTAGGCATGTGGGACTTGATTGGACCCTTGGAAACTTCATTTTCTTTGTCAGAACCAAAACCCTAATTTTTGACTGTTTAGGAGGCCCTTGATCTGTGCAACCCTTGGGGAATTTTGAAGCTTTGACTTGGCCAATTTTGAAGAATATGGGAGGGAAAATTTTGGGGTACAACACAATGCATTCATGAAAAGATACCACTTGAAAAATGTTTAAAAAACAAAAGAAAATCCGCACTGGTTCGCTAGGAACCGGTTCCGACACTGACAGAACCCGGTTCTTAGTGAACGTTATAAGTCAGATTTCAAAAATATCACGCAGGAACTGGTTCCCCTATTGGTAAAACCCGGTTCCTGGTACAAAAACCAGGGACATGTTTTTTGAGTAAGTCTGGAACTCGGTTCCCTGTTAGGGAGGAACCGGTTCCTAAAGGGTTATTTTCAAAAAATCTTTTTGAAAAATATTTCAAACAAAGTTTTTCTTGATGTTAAAATTATGAGATATGTATATGTTGATGAATGCATATTTTTGTGAACATCTATATTCAATATTAAGAATTATTTATACCATACTGACATTTGATGATTTCTTCAATAATTCTTCAATAATCTTCAAGACTTTTATATGATGTTGATAAGCTTTTTGCACATCCTTTGAATGTTGATGTCCATGTTGTCTTCATCAAAACACATGCTTTAAATATGACTTGAGAAGCTTGAAATTACATTCCAATCCTTACTTTGCCTTGAAAGTTCCTAAATCTCCTTACTCAAGTCAACCTGCAAGCTTGAAATGCAAAAATGGTAGATGGAGAAGGATGAGTTACAGTGAGGGGATGATGGTCTGGAACACTTAGATATGATCTAGGTTAAGTGTTTAGGTGGTTAAAACTTAAAACACACGAGTGGTTTTTGAGATTGTTATGCAAGGTGTAAAACTGCAAGTTATGGCAGGTTTTCAGTGGTAGAGAATTTGGGAGAGTTTATGAGCTTTAACAATCGTGTTCTAAGTCACAATACATTTGTGTATAAGTATAGAAAAGGTTAGACCTTAAGATCCCTCAAGATTTCTGAGTTATAGCCTTTTGGCTCTATTGCTTGCTTTTGAAGAAAAATGAGGAGACAACTCTCTATGTGCTTGTACAAGCCTGATATGAGTTGGTACAGGTCTTAGACACATTGCTTTTGGTTTATATGGTTTGTGTGTGCAGAAAGAACAAGTGCAAAGCTCAAGGAGTTGACAATTTCTAAAGTTGTGCTTTATCAAAATGGAAATGGCAACTTTGTGCCATTTATGGAATTGTAGCTTGGACAAAGGCTCTAATGCTTGGATTAAAGCTCTATCAAATGTGTAAACATTTAATTATGGAGTGAGAAACAAGTTTGAGGGCTGCAAAGCAAGGATTATGCAGCCTAGGTTTGAATTTGAATTTTGGTTCATCATAAAATGGCTTGAAATCAAAATGAGAAATTGCCAACTTCATCTCTTCGATTCTCCATACTCAAGAATGATCTCAAGGAGTTCTTTGACATTTTTGAAAGCTTGAAATGTGATATATAACTCATATTTGAATTGCTTTCCAAGATTACTCTTGGAACTAGGTGAAAAGTTTCCATTAAGTTAGGGAAAAAACCTGCCTAAATTAGGGCAAAATTTCACTAAGTTATTTTAGTTCATGAGCATGTATTCACAAAATTATATCTTGAGATCCAAGCATCTTTAGGAGAAATTGTGTGTAGAAAAGTTGTATATTTCATGTAGATCTACAACTTTCATATTGGGAACTTTCTTTGGATCATCTTGTATCATGGTGAGAATTTGGCTTAAAGTTGAGAAAAAATAAGAAATTTTCTATACTTAGAAAAATTTCTAAGTTAAGAAAATTTCAAATTTCAAAACAAAATCTTCAATCTTTGATTTCTTGATGAAAAATTTTCACATTTTGACATGTTTTGATGAATTGTGATCCTTGGTATTTGATTTTGACCAAAAAGTCAAAGTTTGACTTTTCAGTATACAGTTGACTTTTGATCAATTGATTGAAAAATTCATCTGTCAATCCAATGGATTTGCAATGTTTTGAACCATGTCATTAGGTCAAGATGATGCAATCATGGTTCAAACCAATTGATCATTTTCTTGGTCAAAAATCAGAAATTGCCCTTTCTCAGTCAAAACCCTAATTTTGACCATTTTGCCCTTTTGATGATTTGATCAAATTTCTTGAGGAATTGTGGTCCAAACTTGATCAAATGATACATATGAGCCTAAAATGTTGATGTGGATAAAAAATTATGAAGTTTGACTGTAGATTGGCCATGGTTGACTTTTTCCCCAATACAGTTAATTTTTAGGTCAACTGATCAATTGATTGATCAAAAAATGTGATTCAAAGCTTGAAACTTGGCATGAATAATGTCGGGGGTCCATAATTGTCTTAAAAAGTCACATGAAGCATTGATAGTCCAAAAAATCTTTGTGCAATCCCAAACCCTAATTTGGGGTTATCAGTGCATGATGAGATTTCTTGAGCTGGTCAAACTCTAATCCAGTCTTTAGTCAAAGAGATCTTGTGAGAAAAATATTGATAAATGAGAGGGAAAATTTTGGGGTACAACAGCTGCCCCTGTTCAATATTCTTATACCTGAAGAGTTAGATTGACGAGTTTTGCCATTCGTGACTCGAAGGTGAAAGATGATTGGACACTAGAGTGCCAAGAAATTTTCACTCGACGATGTGTGGTTAAGGGAATGGGCTTAAAGATTCCATTTGGAAAGGTGATAGAATTTTGTTGGAGATGGGCTTGTAGATGCCTGATGCGGTGTATTCGCAAGTGTACGAATCGCGTCAGAGTAATATAAAAGATTATCGATCCACAGAGACCAATCGTCAATCTATCGTTTCCTATTGATACGGTGCTTAGCTAAGTCAATATTAAACAGGGAATTTAGCATGCAAAAAAGTAAAGTGCAGTGAAATAAACATCAGATATAAAAGCAGGGTCGAATGTAATTCACGTAGTCAGATGATATTCGCAATGCTTCTAAATAGAACTACTTATAGGGGAATATTTTCTACTAAAGAAAAGAACTAATTTAACAGGAACTATCGCTTTCGCGTAATCAGAATCGAGTTTACTCTCTAATCATACCTTATTATTGTCACTTATTAAAATGCGCGCATTGTGTTAAAGTAATAAACCTATTTTTAAGAAATAGAGTACTTGACCAAGTTGAAAAGTATTTTGATCTGGAATTTCTAAAAAAAAGGGAACCTAACTTTAACCCTATAAACGCGTCCAAAAATAGTTTCAAAATTGATTTCTTTGATAATAAAAATCCCTAACTATCCGGACAAAGCGCTTTCGCTTCCTTTGACCAATTAGAACTACTCGAGTTTAACAAAGGGTTGGACGGCTTTCGATCTTACCCAACAACAATAAAGTACAGAAAACTCGTATTAAAAACCAAAATATCCCATAAGCATTTCTATTGACACATTATTTGGAATATCGACCTAACTAGATTCCTTACATTCTAGCCCAGTAAGGTTCAGCCTGACATGGGAATGTAAACAGACATGTTAAATAAATCATGCGAGAAAGTAAATAATTTAAAGTGCGGTGTGGGAAACAAACAAAGTAATAGCAAGTGCGGGAAATAAACAAAGTAAAAGCAGTGCGGGAAATAAACAAAGTAAAAGCAGTGCGAGAAATAAACAAAGTAAAAGCAGGTGCGGGAAATAAACAAAGTAAAAGCAATGCGAGAAATAAACAAAGTAAAAGCAATGCGGAATATATAAATAGAAACCTGCTCCAAACGGGGAGGTTTTAAATCTGCTACAAACTGGGAGTAAAATGCGATTGGAAATAAACAACAGTTGAAAATAAATACGACAAGATAAAATTCTGCCGAAGTTCTCCAAACTCGATTACAAACTCAATCTAAAAACTCGATCACAGACTCAACCAACAATGCAATAATTCCCCGATGTGAAGAATTATTGCTTTACAATGGTGAAATTATATGGCTTAAGTTCGCAACTATGGTTGGATCAAGTTTGCAACTAAGCTTGGGTGAATTGAAATGAAATCATGAACTTATATTTATAGAGGATGAGGAATGCAGGAAATCATAGGAATGCCCCCCAACTCCTTTTGGGGGTGAAAACATCGTCCAAAGGTGGCGCCCGCCATGGAGGCCATGGCACCCGCCATGAGTGTAAATGAAAGGAAGTGGGGAACGTGGCAATTGAGGTCAGCAGGAGGTGGTCCACGTCATGGCCTACCCTATGGCTGGCGCCATGGTCGACGCCATAAGTGCAAACTTGACCTAAACTCCTGTTTTTCAGCCTGTTTTCCTTCATTTCTTCAGGGGAGCTCTGGATATTTGAAATACCTGAAAAGGAAACAAAAGATAGGAATAATACGAGAAAAAAATAATAAAAAACCTAAATAACATGTGAAATCAGAGTCAAAAACAAGTGTTAAGTAAGTGTTATCAAATTCTCCCACACTTAAACCTTTGCTTGTGCTCAAGCAAGAACTCTAAATAGATTAAGAAGAAAAACGGTGTTAGTGAATAAGTTGGGCTGCAAGGGGCCTCTGGAATTAAAACAGGGATGTATTGATAGGTACTGACTGATTCAAACCAAGGATATCTTAGTGACACTCTTCCGTAAAATGGACATAAGCTTCGTTCTTTTACGAACCAATCCATATAATGCCACTATGCTTAGGTCTATATTTTTCCTTTTTTTCAAATCCTTTTTCATTCAGGCACAATCACATTAAGCCCGTTATTCGTACATGCTCATAGTAAAGTGACCGGGTAGTGATTCTGATCATAAAATGCAGGGCTCTGGTACAAAAAGTTGGTGTAACCCCTTTTATTGACCCATTTATAGTTGCGGGGGAAGGGATCGTAATCCGCCCTACCAATTTCAGCACCAGATACCTCTGAACCAACTAAAGATGGGTAAAAAAAAATTTCTTTTTCTTTTTCTTCTTCTTTTGCTTTTGCTTTTGCTTTATTATTTAACATACAACTTTTGTTGAGTTAAATGACTTTTTGGGGGTCACCTGTCCTGGGGTTGTAGTTTATAATAAGAACATAGCATATAGATCATTCACTTCTCTTCGGTCCCCTACGTAGAGCATGCTTAGACCGGAGCTGACTGCTAGGATAAACTATTCAAGGATTTAAGAATGAAAATTTTAAGGCCACGACATAGGGGGTATCGGGATCGAATTCCTAAATTTACGAAGCTTAAGGTGTAAAAATGACGCCGATGCTTCGAAAGGGCTTTCCCAAGTTATACTACATCCTATCTCAACCAAGTCTTATAGCCCAACTAAGTTCAAAACATAGTGTTTTTCTTAGGAAAAAAATTTCGGTTAGGCTCAAGAAATGAGGGAGTGGACATACACTAGACCATACAGATATAGACGACTCTTCAAACACATGTATTATTTTGAAAAGAAAGAAAACAAGAAAATTAAAGCAAATAAAGAAGTAAAATAACGAGAAGGAAAATGCAGGAAAAGGGAAAAATAAAGCGAGAGAGAAAATAAAGCGAGAAAGCGAGTAAATCTCTTCCCACACTTAAATCGAACATTGTCCCCAATGTTACGAAATAAGAATAGGAAAGAGTCACCTAGTAAAGCACTATGGTTGGCTGGGTCCCTCGCCATCAAGGAGTGGTAGGGTCTGTGGTCGACTCAGGACCATGAGCTGCAGCTAACTTACTATGAAAATCATCAGTTTCCTGCTGTAGGAGGTCTGCCTCTGTAGAGTGAGTAGCATCGGAAACCATAACCTGAAGAGAGAGGTTTTCCACTGTCTGACGAAGTTGGGCTACCTCTCTACGCAGCTCAACAACCTGTGCATAGATGTCAGGTTGTTGCAAAGAGAAATTATTAGTGAATAAAGTGGTCCTTTCTGGCGATGGACATGGATGATACTCAGGTATTGGAGGTGATTTTCGCTCGTCCACAGTCTCTCCAAGACCTTCTAAGGCATATGTCTAATTGGCAGGGTTATGGACATTGGTTATCATGGGATCAGGCAAGGTAAAATAATGAACGGTTTCATTATCAATTAGGAGTCTATACTGGTTGAGATTAAAGTAGACTCTTCTCATCAGCCCACGATCCAAACAGAAGTCAATGTACATTGTAGTATATCCACAGTAGAAGGTAAGGTGAGATAACTTACTTGTATGACCCAAAACAGAAGCAATCTGAGTCACTGTCCCTCCCATATGGAGGATACCTTCAGCAGACTTAGAAGTCATCATGAGATTCCATAGTAGAAAATTTCCACAGGCTACAGGGCGAGACTGGGTCACACAGTAGAGGAAGAAGGTCTCCTCCTTGCTAATATGGGTATCAGGGTCGGCCTTCCCTAGGAAAGTGTAAGCAATAACCATATGAAAATACCTGATAGTGGGGTTGTGAATAACAGGGGATAGCTGAGTGGAAGGATCAAGGCTCCCTCCAGCAGTAATATCTCTCCAGAATTTCTCTATGTCCCTAGTCATGAAATAGCCAACTGGTAGCTCAAGTATAGCATCAGGTGTGGTCTGGAAGCCTAGCAAGTCGCCAAACTCCCTTTGGGTAAAACAATATTCTATCCCGAATAGTCTGAAAGTGAGATATCCATCCTGGCCATTATAGGGCTCAAACTCGAATGAACTGAGGAATTCTAAGGTGAGGTTCCTGTAGGTCACATTTAGGTCATCTACATACTCGTCCCACTTTAGCTGGTTGCATAGATACTTGATACTGGCTTCAAAGCCAAGAGCTTCCATGCAAATATGGTCTGGATATCTGGTCGGTGCCATGGGTCGCTGTGAAAGGACCGCATAACATTGTCTCTGAGTGTCATCTCAGAAGGAAACATGTATGTCATCGAAATGCTCCATCCTGAAAAATGTAGTTAGCAAAGATGGCTAGCAGGTGATGCCTAAAATCATAAATTTTGCAACTGTTAGTATAAAGATAAAAATAAAATTTGATAAAGTAAAAAGTAAATAAATGCAAAAAAATAAAAACAAACTCATGGGTTTCCTCCCATGCAGCGCTTGTTTAACATCGTTAGTTTGACGAGTAAGCTTCATATATCGGAAACTGGTACTGGTGGATCAATCAGAGTGTGGCTAGAGTAGTTGGTGGGAATGTCACCTCCTTCGTAGTGCTTCAACCTCTGCCCATTGACGATGAATGGGTGTGATACGGTGGCAGAACTGACTGTTTGACGATGGTTTGTGTTTGAAAAATGTCGCGGTAAGCAAGAGTCGCCACCGACTTTTATTTCATCCAACCGTAAAGGAAAAAAGTACAGAAAAAATCATTTTTCGAGATATTCTCTGTACGGGGGTAGATTATAGAAAGGGAAGGTGTTAGCACCCTTTCTATCCATGGTTTTCCATGGGCTCTTAGGTACTTGATCATCTTTTTAAATTGCTTATGTGTGTGTTTTGTTTTTTTGAAAATATTTTACTTCGTGATAACCCTTATATCAGTCCTCAAAGGTGTGACGAAGTTGTTTTGAAAATTGTTTTGAAATGTGTAAGTGTGAAAAGCTTTGATTTGAGAAAGTACCTACTAGCATCAACCTACTCGAAAAAAAGATCGTTTCTATTCTTGGTTCCCTTAGACAACGCTATCCTACTATTGAGAAATAGGTAGCACCGTCGTTGGAATTGTAAGGGTCAATTCGAAAGGGACATACGATCACTAAAGCAAGGTTAGGACATCTTAGTAATAACCCTAGAGTCTTAAGATCGTATTCGAGGCAACATTTTCGAGGCAACATTTCTGAGGCAACATTTGATCTTTTTAGACAGGAGGGTAACCACTAAGACACCCTATACTTAATGATTGTTTACCGAAGGCAACCGAAGTGTGAGTATACCCTAAGAGTGATATGTGCGAGTGATCTGTTTTCAATTATTTAGTCTTTGCACATTAGGGTTTTCTAACTGTATTAAATTTGTCATACATTCTTATCATACAATCCTATTAGCATACATCTAAACCTTCAAATATTTGCGAGAATTAAAATGCGAGAAAGTAAATCTACGCTATTACAAGGCTTCGGGGAGGGGGATTAATTACATAGCCAAAAACCCGGGAAAAAAGCGATAAGTAAAAAGCCCTAGATTAAACTATTACAAACCATGAACAGTTACAACAATATTGGCAAAAATAAATAACACGCGCGCGATGAATTGAATATGAGACAACTAGGGTTTTGACCCTGCCTAAACCTAATTGCGATTGATTAAATTTTTGTTGTTGTTATTTTTAAGAAAATAATGAAATAATTAAATTAAAGGAAAATCCTAAGTCTAATTAATTTTAAACTAGGAAAATAAATTAATTTATTCTAAAACCTATTTTTGTATTTTTATTTGTTTGAGAAAAAAAGGAAATAAAATTAAATCCAAAGTTTAACCTAATTTCTATTTTGATTTTATTTATGAAAACAAATTACAATTTCCTAAGTTACACTAAATTGAATTAATTTTGATAATAAAAAAACTAATCTTAATTTTGTGAATTAATGATTATATGATTTTATGGAAATTAAATTAATTTTCCAATTAAAATGATTAAAAGAAAATTAAAAAAATTAAAGAAAGGAAATAAATAAAATAAAAAAAGGTTAGAGATGGGCCTGATGCTATTTAGCAATTGGGAGGGTGTGCTAAGGAAATTCTGGGCCCAAATCAAACTCATCCCTTTTGACTTTTCCTGTTTCGGTATATGCATTGACCTGATGCGTATGGTGGACTTTCAGTGGAATAGCCTTGGATCTGGCTGGAGAGGCGTGTGATGGCCAAATGTTGATGGCGTACAGTGGACTTCTTAATATGCAGTGCACTGGATTACCAATTAAAAAATATTATGAACAAAGGTTGGGACCTGGGGATCGAACCCAGGTCCTCATGCACTTTTCCAATGCACGCTTGCCATATGTGTTGCACTTGCTATTTGTATATACAATAAAAACCAATTATAATATAATGAAAACAAAAACACTGAAACCCAAACGCGCGAAATTCAAATCACCCAACCAGGGAGTGCCACGCATCCATCTTCTTCCTCCCAACCGTCGTTTTAGCCCAAGATGTTTTTACCTACAGACATTGCGTTGTAGCTACAAACCTGTGTATCTCAAAAATTCTCTACAAGCAATATAAATGACCATGGCTGGTACCAATCAATTCGTCTCATTCTCACGAGTATCATGGTACCAGAATCAACGTTCAATTTAACCTGTATTGCAAAGCCCTAAAACCAAACAAGAAACCCTAGCTATGGCAATTTTACATACGTTCATCAAAAACGCAATTCAAGAGAATGAATCGCTTGCAAACTCAATAAGGAACAAGAATATGTAATCAAAACGTGCAAATGATGTATAAATCAATGAAGACGAAAATGAAATTTTTGGCTAACCGTGTGACTGCTACAACGGGTTTCAGGATGTGAGGAGGCTTGCTAATGATTGGAACACGATCCTGAGACGTCCAGCAATAGATTGGCAAGGTGAAGATGGCTTAGGATGGCATGTACCTTGGAATTGGATCACCACTTTTTCTTGAGATTTTTCAGTTTTTTTCTTGCTCTACACGACTGTTCAACCTCTTCTCATGCCTTGGATCTCTTCTGTATAAGTAATGCAACATATTAGGTCAACAAAAACGAATTCAATCTTGCCCATTATGAAGATTTGATTTGTTCTTTCATGGCATATGATATCTTTCCAAATTTTATCAAATTCAATCTTTTTCCACCCAAATCAACCTTGCACGAATTGATTCTTAATTGACAGCACATAAGATCTTCCTTCAATGCAAAAATCATCCCTAAAACACATTATATGATTTATCTAGATTTATTTGATTTTATTTGAATTTTAAGTGAATAAAAATCAAAATAAATTAAATAAATAAATAAATAAAGCATGGAGGGTCCCATAGGTCGTGGACTATGTTATCATTGAAGTTCAAGTATAATTAAGTTGGGCCCATTTAGCAAAAAATGCAAATTTGAGCACATTTGACTTTTGGCAATTTTCCAAAAAAGGTCAACTTGGCCAATGCACAACTCTCTCAATTTTGACCCTAGAGAGGTGTTCTTAGACTTTTTATAAAGATTAGGATGTCCTCTAAGCAACCCTTTTGATATAATCTCAATTAAGTCTTCCATGTTCATGTATGAAGCTTTGGCCCAAAAGGTGTTTTTGTTGACTTTTCAAAATGACCTATAATGTCAAAATTTATATCTTTTTGTGAGTGCATATTTTGAACTTGGGGGATGAAGATTAATTGTAGGTAATTGCATCCTCTTCAAAATGAGCTTTGGATGGGTCATTTCTGATAAATTATGAGAAAGTTATGCTTGGTCATAGTTGAGTTGACTTTTTCTACAAAACCCTAATTTGGCAACTTTTGGGTTTTGATGAATTGTGAGCAATCTTTGATGAATCATGATCAACCCTTGATAAAATGATGAATGATACTTAAAAATGAGGATGTTGACCAAAAATCTTGAAGTTTGACTGCATGTGAGCTACAGTTGACTTTTGATCTAGCATAGTCGATTTTCAGGCCTTTGAGCCATTGACTGAGCAAACTTCCTCTACAAGGCTTGAAACTTGACATGGAAGATCTTGAGAACATATTAGGACAATGGTGAGCATTTGGGATCCTTTGGACTCAAGCATCTTGATGAAAAATGAAACCCTAATTTGAGGTAGACTGTCTTAGGAGAGAGTTTGTCTGTTCAACTCTTGGACTTCCTTGAGCAATTTGAGGACCTCAATTTCCATGTATTGAGAAATATGGGAGGGCAAATTTTTGGGTACAAAAGCTGCCCCGATTCAATCTTCTTAAACCTGAGGATGTAGATTGGCTTGTCTGCCTTTCATGATCTGAAGGTGGAAGATGATTGAACACTAGAGTGCCCCAAAATTTGCACTTGCATGAAATGATATTTGATTTGTGATATTGAGAATGGGTTTATAGATACCATTTGGTAGCTTCTAGAGAATTGTCGGAGATAGGCTTAAAGATGCCATCCGAAGAGATGTCGATCGCATAAGAGATTCCTTTGCGAGAACCCGTATACCTATTGTTGAGGAGGACTTCGCTTGGGAATGATGGTCTCTGTCTTGGGAGAAATAGAGTTTTAGGAGCTTCAGTTGTCCGTCGCTCTACCGGGGAATAATCCCGATTTGGGAAGGGGAAATAAAATGTGTGTTTGGCCGGGGTATATGCTGCACCGCAACTTTCTGGGGAAATGTGAAACCAAATGTGTTTGATCGGGTCCAGGTCTTACAGTGTTATGGACTGCCGTTTGGTGATAAGAGAGAAAGAACCCACATAGTAAGGTTATGAGAAGGAACCTGGACGGTAGGGTTACTTCGAGATGAAAACCTAGATAGTAGGGCTGTGAGAAGGAACCTGGATAGTAGGATTACTTCGATATGAAAGCTTGGATAATAGGGCTGTGAGAAGGAACCTGGATAGCAGGGTTACTTCGATATGAAAGACGTGATAGTAGGGCTGTGAGAAGGAACCTGGGTAATAGGGTTACTTCGATATGAAAGTCGGGATAGTAGGGATTTGAGAAGGAACCTGGATAATAGGGTTACTTTGATATTAAAGCCGGGATAATAGGGCTGTGAGAAGGAACCTGGATAGTAGGGTTACTTCGATATGAAAGCCTGGATAGTAGGGCTGTTAGAAGGAACCTGGATAGCAGGGTTACTTCGATATGAATGCCGGGATAGTAGGGCTGTGAGATGGAACCTGGGTAGTAGGGTTACTTCGATATGAAATCCGGGATAGTAGGGCTGTGATAAGGAACCTAGATAGTAGGGTTACTTCGATATGAAAGCCGGGATAGTAGGGTTGTGAGAAGGAACATGGATAGTAGGGTTACTTCGATATGAAAGTAGGGATAGTAGGGCTGTGAGAAGGAACCTGGATAGTAGGGTTACTTCGATATGAAAGCTGGGATAGTAGGGCTGTGAGAAGGAACTTGGATAGTAGGGTTACTTGATATGAAAGCCTGGATAGTAGGGCTGTGAGAAGGAACCTGGATAGCAGGGTTACTTCGATATGAAAACCGGGATAGTAGGGCTGCTGAGAAGGAACCTGTATAAGGTTGCATTTGTCGCCGATGATTACTCTGTTTAGCTTTGAGTGTTGATCGTGTACCTGTTGGAAATTGTTGGTAATAACTGTCTTTTCCTGAAATAAATACAGGGTTAGTTATGTGCGGTGCATGAGATGCATTTGTATGATGACGTTCTCAAAAATAAATGAGACTCTAATATATGGGATGTATGCACATGTCATGATGTATGAACATGAAATGCTGACGTGATAATCTGAGTCCGGGAAAATAAATCCCTGACTGCTATTTAGAGAGTATGAGAAATGGTATTCTTGACTGCTGTAAAAACCATAGTTCCTCTACTTCTATTGGGGATGGTGAACAGAGATGACTAGCTGGGGATTTTCCCCTTGGCTGGTAAATATTTTGTCGGTCAAGACTCTGTCTGAGGATAACTCTACGGGGAATAACTCTATTGGGAAGGAGATACTCTGTTGATAGATCTGCTGACTTGGAGAAGCAACTCAGCTGGGGATGAATTTCCGTTGCTGGCGATGATGACTTTTTTCGGAGACTGAATTTCCACTTGAGAGAGGAATAAACTCTGCTTGGGGAATAATTTGCTGATTCACTCGCGATTGTGAACCTCAGCTGGGGAGAGTCATGTCCTGCTTGGGAAAGCTAACATCGTTGTCTTTGGATATATTTTACTCTTTGGGGAGTGTATGTACCACTACTCATGTTCTCAAGCTGATTCTACCTTGGTACCTGATGGTCAAAGTAACTGTAAGGTTTGGGCACTTCTTGTTTTCCCTGTTCCTGGAATTACGAGTAATTATCTTTTGCTTTTCATGTAAATATTTATGAGCAGCAATTATTTTCAAATGCATATATCAAAAATGGACCATTGGACGTTCTAGCAAAACAAAAACAGAAAAAAAGAAAATAAATCAAAGCTTTGTGAAAATGACTTGTATTAATTTCGAAGTTGGCCTGTAATAGGCGTTTTGTACAAGGAGGCTGACGCTATAGTAAGAGAACGCCGCCGAAAGATAGAAATTACAACTTGTTTTTTAAGAAATAAAAACAGCTATGTGAAATGAACCCCATTGGGTTCATACTCTGCTATTGCCTTTAAATCTTCAAGCATCTCATCGTTGCTTCTTGGTCGAAGGTGGATCAGATTGATTGGCGTCGTCTGAGCTTGATAGTCGATACCGAAGTCTGGTTGCAAGATGATCCAATGAGACATAGTGTTACGCTTTGATCCCTAATTTTTTCCTGGACCGCCCCTTCGGGTTTTCAGTCCAACGGGATACCCTTTTTTGCCCAAGTCTCCTTTTCAGGTTTCCAACTTACCGGGTGTACATTTTTTTCATTTTCATCCCTTGCTTTTTCCCGAACCCTTTTGGTTCACCGGGAAGCCCTTATTTTTGCCTAGGCCAGTCAACCTAGCGGGTCTTTGATTATGCGTAGTATCTTTTCACTATGTCTGCATTAAAGGGGTGAGGAAGGTCGTCACCATCCACGGTGGTTAGAATCATAGATCCTCCCGAGAAAACGTTCTTAACCACAAATGGTCCTTCATTTGTGGGAGTCCATTTGCCCCTGGGATCACCTTGCGGTAGTATGATGTGTTTGATCACCAGATCCCTGACTTGATATTCTTGACGCCTGAATTTCTTGTTAAAAGCCTTGATCATTCGCTTTTGATACGCCTGACCATGAAAAATAGCAGTAAGTCTCTTTTCATCGATTAGATTCAGCTGATCAAGTTGGGTTTGGATCCAGTCGTCTTCATTCAAACCCGCATCCTTCATAATCCTGAGAGAGGGTATCTAGACTTTGATGGGTAGGACTGCCTCCATGCCATACACCAAAGAGTAGGGTGTTTCCCCTGTCGATGTATGCATTGAGGTACGGTACCCATGAAGAGCGAATGGTAACATCTCATGCCAGTCTTTGTATGTCACCGTCATCTTCTGCACAATCTTCTTGATGTTCTTGTTAGCCACTTCAACAACCCCGTTCATCTTCAACCGGTAGGGAGAAGAGTTATGATGTTGTATCTTGAAATGTTTGCAGAGCTCGGTGATCATTGTGTTGTTGAGATTTGTACCATTGTCAGTAATAATCCTCTCTGGGACACCGTATCGACTGATCCGATTGTGTCGTATAAACCGCGCCACGACATTCTTGGTTACTGTAGCAAAGGAAGCTGCCTCAACCCACTTCGTGAAATAATCAATAGCTACCAGAATGAAACGATGCCCGTTAGATGCAGTAGGTCTAATCTCGCTGATCATATCGATGCCCCACATTGCAAAGGGCCAAGGAGCTATCAAAACATTCAAGGGAACCGGAGGTACATGTACCTTGTCAACATAGACTTGGCATTTATGACAAGTTCGAGAGTGCTGATGACAATCGGCTTCCATGGTGGACCAGTAATATCCTGCCCGTAGGATTTTCTTCGCCATAGTATGTCCACTGGAATGAGTTTCGAAGGTACCTTCATGTAACTCTGCCATGATCCTTTCTGCCTCGCTCTTGTCCACACACCGCGGTAAAGTTGAATCATGGTTACGCTTATAGAGGATCCCATTACTGATGAAGAACTTCGCAGCGAACCTCCTCAGAAACTTCTTATCATTAACAGATGCCCCCTCGGGGTATTCTTGAGCCTCAAGATACCTCTTTACCTCGTGAAACCAGGGTTTATCTGCTACCTCTTCAGTCTCAATGTAACAGCAATGTGCGGGTTCGTCCAACCTCTCAATAGTAATCTGGGGAGCTTCATTGTCCGACCTAACTTTGAACATAGAAGACATGGTAGCTAGCGCGTCCGCTAACCGATTCTCCTCTCTTGGGAAATGTTCAAAGGTTATCTCCTCAAAGTGCGGGAGCAATGTCAGTACATATTATTTGTAAGGAATAAGATTCGGGTGCTTCGTATCCCACTCGCCTTTGATCTGACTTATCACCAGGGAGGAATCTCCGAATACACTCAAGAAATTAATCCTCAGGTCAATAGTAGCTCGAAGACCCATGATACACGCTTCATACTCCGCCATATTATTGGTGCAGTTAAAACATAATCGAGCCGTGAACGGAGTCTGACAGTCCTCAAGAGATATAATTACAGCACCAATGCCATTTCCCAATGCGTTCGAGGCTCCATCAAAATACATAGACCATCAGGATCCCTCCTCAGGTCTTTCATCTGGTCCAGGTTCTTCGCAGTCGGTTACCAACATGATATTCTCATCCGGGAACTCGAAATTCATGGACTGGTAGTCATCCATGGCCTGATGCGCCAAATGATCCACCAATACACTCCCCTTGATTGCTTTTTGGGTTGTGTATTAGATGTCGTACTCGATTAAGATCATCTGCCATCTTGCTATTCTTCCGGATAAAGCGGGCTTCTCGAAAATGTACTTGATTGGATCCATCTTTGATATCAAAAAAGTGGTGTGAGTCAGCATATACTGTCTCAGTCGGCGAGCAGCCCATGCCAAAGTGCAGCAAGTTTTCTCGAGCAATGAGTATCGAGTCTCACAGTCGGTAAACTTTTTGCTAAGGTAATAAATGGCATGCTCTTTTCGACCAGACTCGTCATGCTGCCCCAACACACACCCCATTGAATTATCTAGCACTGTTAAGTATAATATCAAAGGTCTTCCTTCAACTGGAGGCATCAGAATTGGTGGTTCTTGAAGGTATTCCTTGATTCTTTTGAAAGCATTATGGCACTCATCATTCCACTTTACCACTTGATCTTTCTTTAGCAGCTTGAAGATTGGCTCACAATTAGCAGTTAGATGTAAAATGAACCTGGCGATGTAATTCAGACGTCCCAAGAAACCTCTAACTTCTTTTTCTAAGCGGGGAGCCGGAATCTCTTGTATGGATTTCACCTTTGCAGGGTCCACCTGAATACCTTTGTCACTGACAATGAAACCCAAAAGCTTTCCAGACTTTACCCCTAAGGTACACTTGTTCAGATTCAACCTCAGCTTGTACGTCTTCAACCTGTCAAACAGTTTCTGGAGATGATCAAGATGCTATTCTTTAGTCTGGGACCTGGCTATCATGTCATCAACATAAACCTCAATCTCGTGGTGAATCATATCGTGGAACAAAGCGACCATGGCGCGCTGATAAGTTGCCCCAACATTCTTCAACCCAAAAGGCATTACCTTGTAACAGAAGGTGCCCTACTATGTAACAAAGGTTGTCTTCTCCATGTCCTCAGGAGCCATCTTGATCTGGTTGTAGCTAGAGAAACCATCCATGAAGGAGAAGATCTTGTGTTGCACGGTATTATCGACTAGAACATCAATGTGAGGAAGTGGAAAGTCATCCTTGGGGCTTGCCCTGTTCAGATCTATGTAGTCCACACACATCCGTACCTTACCGTCCTTTTTAGGTACCAGAACGACGTTGGCAACCCACTGCGGATAAGAAGTGACAACTAAGAATCATGCATCAAACTATTTCATGACCTCTGCCTTGATTTCTCTGACATTTCAGGGCACATATGGCGGACCTTCTGCTTCACCGGAGGGCAGTCTTCTTTGGTTGGCAGGCGATGTACTACAATATCAGTGTCCAGACTAGGCATGTCTTTATAGGACCAGGAGATGATCTCAACATAGTCGTGTAGCATCTGTATTAGCCATTGTATGACACTAGGCTCCAGATCTGCACCTATTTTAACCTCCTTCCTGTCTTCCTCTGTACCCAAATTCACTGATTCAACTGGCTCTTCATGAGGTTGTATGGCCCTTTCTTCATGCTATAGTAGTCTAGCAAGTTCTCCAGGCACCTCACAATCATCCTCACCTTCGTCCTCGGCTTGGCTGATCAGATTTTCAAAGTCATAACCGACATTAGCAGAGCTGTTATCAATGGGATCCAAAGTGGATATGAATCTGCAGCATGATATGTGGGTGTGTGTAAGAGAATAGCTATTTTGATAAAGTGAGAGACAAAAAAGAAAAACAAGGAGCACAAAATTTGTAATGCAAGAAACGTCCAATGTTTTTATTAATGATATATGAAAATGACAAATAATAAGCCCTCACAAGCAAAGCCAAGGTGCCTCGGGAAAGGCACCGGGCCGTAAAGTTTTAAACTATTTATTACAAATCTTAAAACAAAAGTCAATTATTGCGGAATAAAAGAAACCGGTATGAATTCCTTCGCCGTCTAGTTATTCAATCCACCATTGGTTGTTGGGTAGATCCAGCTGTCGATGTCTGAATCCTCTTCATTGTCCTCAATTGCATTAACTCCCCGATTGCTGATGTATAGAGGAGGTCTTCCAATCCATGCATGCCTAACAGCCCTTTGAGCCCCTATAGTAAAGCCCAAACCAAATTTGTCAGTTTTGTGAGTGAAATCAGGGAGCCGACCCTAATTGGTACACCCACCTTCTTCAACAATAGCCTTGGCATCTTTGAGAAAAGCCATCTTCAGCGTAGGTTTGTTGGTAGTAACTTCAGTTGATGCCAAAGTCTGAGGGACCTCTTCGAAGTTCTGACACGGAGTTTCTATGAACTCCCCATCCATCTCCATATAACAGAAGGAATTGAGATGACTTACCATGTACTCTTCTTCACCTCGCACTGTGACAATTTTCCCCTGCACTGGATACTTCAGCATTTGATAGAGTGTAGAAGTAACTGCCCCAGCCCTATCGATCCAAGGACGACCCAACAAGCAATAATACAATGGCCTGATGTCCATTAGATAAAAGGTGGACCCAAAGGTCTGAGAACCCACTTTGACAGGGATGTCTACCTCCCCGTGCACCATCCTTTTTGATCCGTCAAAAGCCCTTACCACAATGTTACTCGGCTTTAAAGTCAAACCCTCACAGTCCAAACGATCCAATGCTTTCCATGGCAGAACATTCAGTGAAGACCCGATATCCACCAGCACATGAGCCATAGTGGTGTCTCTGCACTCAATCGAGACATGAAGAGCATCATTATGATTCCCCCCCTTAACGGTCAGATCCACATCGGAAAATCCTAGCCCATTGTCGGCAGTCAGGCTAGCCACACAATATTTGAACTGATATGAAGAAGTTTCCTGCGGCACATGCGTAGTCTTGAGAAAGGAAATCAAAGCCTTTGCATGGGCTTCAGAACACAACAACAGAGACAACATAGAGATCTTTGACGGGGTCTGCCCCAGCTGTTCGACTACATTATAGTCGCTTTTCTTGATTTTTTAGTATTTCCTCTATTTCTTGTTTAAAGGCTTCCACAATAATTTTTCTAGGCGCCTCCGTCCGAGCAGGCTCACCTATTATTTCTTTGCCCCGAGTCCCAGATGGCTCGACGACAGGGGTGACAACTGGAGTAGGAACTGGAACAATAGTTGATGTACAAGAAGATGGAATGACAACATGTTTGTGGATAGTCGGCGGGGAAATCTCGGGAGAAAAGATTCTTCCACTTCTGGTGACCTTGCTAGCCCCGACAATATTACTGACACCAGTATCAGCTTCTTCATTCTTCAACTCTTTCTTAATGCCATGATAATACACATCCGCACCATAGTGCCATGGGACAGCCTTGTCTGAAGTGCACGGGATGGGACCGGGAACGGTGATTATTAGCAGAGCAATTCTAGGAACAAGTGTAGTCCTAACAGGTTTTCTCGAGGAAACCTTGGAAGGATTGGCGGAAATGGTTATGATGGCGACATTTTCATTGGGAACAACAGGAATCATAGTCTTCTCGAACATAATCTCTTTATTATCCATCAGGCACTGAACACCTGACTTCAATAAACGACAACCGGAAGGTAGAATCGAGCACATGTGGCAACCTTCATGACAACCCGGAAATACACCGACCAATAGCAAATTCCTCTTAACAGTCATAAGAGGAGTAGAAATTTCTTCAACAGAGGTCATAAATAAATCATTGTCAATAGCATTAACCCCACAACCATGTTTGGGCATAGGAGCAATTATTACATTCGTCTTTTCTGGAGCATCAAACTCTATCTCCTTAGCTTCCAGCAAATCTTGTACTTTGTTTCTCAAAGCCCAACAGTCATTGGTATCATGGCCAGGACTCTCAGAATGGTAAGCGCACCACGCATTGGGATTATATCTAGGAGAGGTAGTGTTTGGATTTTTGGGAGCCTCCCTCAATGTGGTCAAGTTGGATTTTAGCAGGTGAGGTAACACTTCAGCAAATGTCATGCTAATGCGGGTAAACTGCCGTTGTGGTCTTTCCACCCTTTGTTGATTGTTGCATTGTGGAGTAACAACGGGTCTTAGTATCACTATAGCATTTACCGTTGGACGGTGTTCAGATCTGTTTTGGCCCCTCGGGCTATAAACTGCACTGGCTTCCTTCTTACTAGTAAAAGGTTTCTTCATTGAACTCGAAGAGGCATCCTTCTGTATTTTACCACTTCGAATTCCAGCCTCCACTCTTTCTCCAGTTAGAATAAACTCGGTGAAGCCAGACGATGAGTTGTTAATCAAGTGATTGAAAAATGGACCAGACAACGTCCCCAGGAACATATCAACCAACTCCCTATCAGACAAAGGGGGTTGAACTCTGCCAGCCAAATCTATCCATTTTTTAGCATAATATTTGAAACCTTCACCTGTTCACATGGACATACTCTAGAGTTGAGTACGAGTGAGAGCAAGGTCGGCATTATACTGATACTGCTTGTAGAAAACAGCAACAAGATATTCCCAGTTTCGAACATTGGCCCCTTCTAACTGGTAGAACCATTCAAGCTGAGTCCCTGACAGACTATCTTGAACGAAGTGCACCCACAAATTTCTATCAGCAGTGTGGGGTTGAATTTTCCTGACATAAGAGCGGAGATGGAGTTTTGGGCAAGACAATCCACCATACTTAGCAAAAACTAGAGCCTTGAACTTCTGAGGAATGACCACCCCCGATACCAATCCCAGTTCTCTGAAATCTAAACCAGGTATCTTTTGATCTTCCATAACACCCAAACGGTCTTCTAGCTGCTTGTACCTATCCTCGGCAGGAGGATATTGCTCATCATCAAAATCAGTATCATTATCAGAGACTGCAGGACTGGGGTCCTTTTCTTCTTCTTGGTTCTCCCCTTCTTTGGATGAAGAGGTCAGATCAGTTTGATGCTTCAACCTTTCTCCCAACCTTCTGCTCATATTCAGAAGACCGACCTTCTTCTTCTTCTTCTTCTTCTTCTTCTTCTTCTCTTTTAGAATGAGAGTTTTTAGATCCTCTTGCCCCTTTTCCAGACTGATGAACATCTGTTGGAATTGGGTGTTCTGGGCATGAAGATCTTTGATGGCTTGATCGGAATACATTTCTGCTGAAACAAACAGCGAAGAAGATAAGAAACCTATAGTGGTACCTGTGATGATGTGCATGATAATGGGATGCACATGTAATGATTTCAAAGACTTTGGGAGATTCAAATTTGCAAAACAAAAATAAACAAAACTTTATTTTCTTAACTTTGAAAGGTTCAACAATGCCCTTAAGGAGTTACAAAGAAGTAAATAAAACAAATCTAAAACTTAGAAAAGCAAAATCAAAAGTCCCATGGACACTTTCTCTTTGTGCTGATGTAATCATTGAGCACTCTTTCCTCCTCGAGTTGTCTGGTGAGCTTCAAAACCTTCCTCTCTTGCTTATGGAACGTCTCCCTGTAAGTATCTCGCTCATTCTTTAGCTGAATCCAAGACCTCTATAGCTCCCCCAAATCAGTGGACATGTAAGGATAGAGAACTGTGTAAGGAATACTGTCTTCAGTAGTGGGTTCCACAATCACTGGTAACACTGCCGCATAAGGCATCACAAGCTTCTGGGCACGAGCTCGGACCCATTGGAGGTAAGACTGCATAGGAAGGGAAGTCTTTGGTCTCAACTCATGGGGGTCAGATCTATTTACCATGCCCCAAGCTCGTATGAACCTCCGGCGATGCCCCTTAACATCATCCTCATAGTCGAATACAATATCCTCGAGAAGTAACCTATAGGGACCATCTCTTCGAGCACGACCAAATTGTCGCAAAGCTAGACAAGGATTGTAAGTTATACCTCCTATGATACCAAGTAATGGGACATTAGGATACTTTCCACAACGATCAATAACAGCAACGTCTTCCATAGCCCGGGAACACCAAAGAATATATGTATGAGCAAGCGACATTATTCTATGCGACTAACCCAAACCTTCTTCGTTCTTCAGCACAGACTTAGGGAGGTGAGAATTAAACCACCTCGACAACAATGGCATTCAGCACATAAGAGTCCCTCTTCTCCTCGTGGTACGAGTATAGAGAGCGTGGAAGATATCTCCAAGAAAGGTAGGCACATGATTACGAGAAAGGAAAATCTTGATAACATTCACATCTACAAAGGAATCCGGGTTAGGGAAGAGAACCAAACCATAGATAAGAAGAGCCAAGACATCTTCAAAAGCCTGAAAATCTAAATTATCCCAGAATAGATGAGCCTGGTCTATCAGAAATTTGGCTAGAAAACCCTCGACTCCGCTTCGAGTTTCCCAATTGGATACTACATTGGCCCGTTTCAAATGCAAAGCTGAGGCAATGACTTCTGGCTTAGGAACTTCTTCCAAACTTGTGAAGGTTACCTGTTCAAGAATGAATATGCCTAATAGATGAGAGAATTCCTCCAAGGTGGGTACCAACTGATAATCTGGAAAGGTGAAATAGTGATGCTCAGGAACGAAGAACTGGAAAAGTACGCTCATCATCTGTTCATCAGGGTTTGAAGTAACCAAGCTGAGAAGTTGACCATGTCTCTTAATGAACATAGAAGTTTCATAAATTCTTGACACTAGATCTTTGAGTTGGGATGGTATCTCCACAAAGTTGACTCGGATAGTCTTTCTACGTACGGACGCCATGATATGCAAAACAGAACAAAGATAAATTCCCTTGGTCTTTGAAATGGTTAGTGTAATGAAGCATGAATGCTGTGTTATGATGCATGATGTCATGATAAAACACAGGTATAGCAAATAACAGATATTGCAAAGACAAACAAGTCACACAGAGCCCTTAGGTTTAAGGCTTGCATGAGGTAAAAGGTAATACCCTCTTGAAGCTAAGTTGGTTTCAACCTGTCCTAGAAAAAGTAACCGGGTTCTAGAGGATCTCAATATCACTGATGATCCTCCATCGGGCATGGTTTCAGCTCACGCAATCTTTTCTTGCGGCCGAAACTATTCCGAGAGTATGGTCTCAATGAGTGTAGCATCGAGTATCAACCAGTTCTTAGCTTTAGACCGAGGCCGGCTATTTGAATACTTTCTAATGGCCAAGTTAGGCGATTAAAGGTTATAAGGTCAGTTGATGCTTAACGACACCACGCGGTGGACCCGTATTCTCCTCGTTTCTCCACAAGGGATACCGGTTCCAACCAAAGTGTCACACCAATGTAGCCACTGCTTCAACCGTATCGGTCTACGCCATACAGTTCCATCACAGTCTATTGCTACTTACCTAAAAGGTATCCCCCGGATCCAGGTTAGGATCTATAGTAACCCCAAGCAAAACCCTTAAAAGTAAAGCAAACAAAACAATCAAGAGAAGCAATTATGATGAACTAGATCCTAAGGTATACCCCACTTATTAATTCCCCAGCAGAGTCTCCAGTTCTGTGATACGGTGGCAGAACCGACTGTTTGACGCTGGTTTGCATTTTGCGTTTTGTGTTTGTAAAATGTCGCGGTAAGCAAGAGTCGCCACCGACTTTTATTTCATCCAACCGGAAAGTAAAAAAGTACAAAAAAAATCCTTTTTCGAGATATTATGAGTACGGGGGGTAGATTATAGAAAGGGAAGGTGTTAGCACCCTTTCTATCCATGGTTTTCCATGGGCTCTTAGGTACTTGCTCATCTTTTTAAATTTCTTATGTGTGTGTTTTGTTTTTTTGAAAATGTTTTACTTCGTGATAACCCTTGTATCAGTCCTCAAAGGTGTGATGAAGTTGTTTTTGAAATGTGTAAGTGTGAAAAGCTTTAGTTTGAGCAAGTACCTACTAGCATCTACCTACCCGAAAAAAAGATTGTTTATATTCTTGTTTCTCTTAGACAGCGCTATCCTACTTTTGAGAAATAGGAAGCACCGTCATTGGAATTGTAAGGGTCAATTCGAAAGGGACATACGATCACTAAAGAAAGGTTAGGACATATTAGTAATAAACCTAGAGTCTTAAGATTGTATTCGAGGAAACATTTTAGAGGCAACATTTTCGAGGCAACGTTTGATCTTTTTAGACAGGAGGGTAACCACTAAGACACCCTATACTTAATGATCGTTTACCTAAGACAACCGAAGTGTGAGTATACCCTAAGAGTGATATGTGTGAGTGATCTATTTTCAATTATTTAGTCTTTGCACATTAGGGTTTTCTAACTGTATTAAATTTGTCATACATTCTTATCATAAAATCCTATTAGCATACATCTAAACAGTCAAATGTTTGTGAGAATTAAAATGCGAGAAAGTAAATCTACGCTATTACAAGGCTTCGGGGAGGGGGATTAATTACATAGCCAAAAACCCGGGAAAAAAGCGATAAGTAAAAAGCCCTAGATTAAACTATTACAAACCATGAACAGTTGCAACAATATTGGCAAAAATAAATAACACGTGCGCGATGAATCGCATATGAGACAACTAGGGTTTTGACCCTTGCCTAAACCTAATTGCGATTGATTGAAAATGTTTTTTTTGTTATTTTTAAGAAAATAATGAAATAATTAAATTAAAGGAAAATCCTAAGTCTAATTAATTTTAAACTAGAAAAATAAATAAATTTATTCTAAAACCTATTTTTGTATTTTTATTTGTTTGAGAAAAAGAGGAAATAAAATTAAATCCAAAGTTTAACCTAATTTCTATTTTGATTTTATTTATGAAAACAAATTACAATTTCCTAAGTTACACTAAATTGAATTAATTTTGATAATAAAAAAACTAATCTTAATTTTGTGAATTATTTATTATATGATTTTATGGAAAATAAATTAATTTGCCAATTAAAATGATTAAAAGAAAATTAAAAAAAATTAAAGAAAGGAAATAAATAAAATAAAATAAAATGTTAGAGATGGGCCTGATGCTATTTAGCAATTGGGAGGGTGTGCAAAGGAAATTCTGGGCCCAAATCAAACTCATCCCTTTTGACTTTGCTTGTTTCAGTGTATGCATTGACCTGAGGCGTGTGGTGGACTTCTAGTGGAATAGCCTTGGATCTGGATGGAGAGGCGTGTGATGGCCAGATGTTGATGGTGTACGGTGGACTTCTTGATATGCAGCGCGCTGGATTACCTATTGAAAAATATTATGAACAAAGGTTGGGACCTGGGGATCGAACCCAAGTCCTCATGCACTTTTCCAATGCACGCTTGCCATATGTGCTGCACTTGCTATTTGTATATACAAGAAAAACCAATTATAATATAATGAAAACAAAAACACTGAAACCCAAACGCGCGAAATTTAAATCATCCAACCAGGGAGTGCCACACATCCATCTTCTTCCTCCCAACCGTCGTTTTAGCCCAAGATGATTTTACCTACAGACATTGCGTTGTAGCTACAAACCTGTGTATCTCAAAAATTCTCTACAAGCAATATAAATGACCATGGCTGGTACCAATCAATTCGTCTCATCCTCACGAGTATCATGGTACCAGAATCAACGTTCAATTTAACCTGTATTGCAAAGCCCTAAAATCAAACAAGAAACCCTAGCTATGGCAATTTTACATACGGTCATCAAAAACGCAATTGAATAGAATGAATTGCTTGCAAACTCATTAAGGAACAAGAATATGTAATCAAAACGTGCAAATGATATATAAATCAATGAAAATGAAAATGAAAATTTTGTCTAACCCTGTGACTACTACAACGTGTTTCAGGACGTGGGGAGGCTTGCTAATGATTGGAACACGATCCTAACACGTCCAGCAATCGATTGGCAAGGTGAAGATGGCTTGGGATGGCCTGTAACTTGGAATTGGATCACCATTTTTTCTTGAGATTTTTCAGTTTTGTTCTTGCTCTGCACGACTGTTCAACCTCTTCTCATGCCTTGGATCTCTTCTGTATATGTAATGCAACATATTAGGTCAACAAAAATGAATTCAATCTTGCCCATTATGATGATTTGATTTGGTCTTCATGGCATATGATATCTTTCCAAATTTTCTCAAATTCAATCTTTTTCTATCCAAATCAGCCTTGCTCAAATTGATTCTCAATTGACAACACATAAGATCTCCCTTCAATGCAAAAATCATCCCTAAAACACATTATATGATTTATTTAGATTTATTTGATTTTATTTGAATTTTAAGTGAATAAAAATCAAAATAAATTAAATAAACAAATAAATAAAGCATGGAGGGTGCCATAGGTCATGGACTATGTTATCATTGAAGTGCAAGCATAAAAAGTTGGGCCCATTTAGGAAAAAATGCAAATTTGAGAACATTTGACTTTTGGCAATTTTGCAAAAAAGGTCAACTTGGCCAATGCACAACTCTCTCAATTTTGACCCTAGAGAGGTGTTCTTGGACTTTTTAGAAAGCTTAGGCTATCCTCTAAGCAAACCTTTTGGTCTCATCTCAATTAAGTCTTCCATGTTCATGTATGAAACTTTGGCCCAAAACGTGTTTTTGTTGACTTTTCAAAATGACCTATAATGTCAAAATTCATATCTTTCTGTGAGTGCATATTTTGAACTTGGGGGCTGAGGATGAATTGTAGGGAATTGCATCCTCTTTAAAATGAGCTTTAGATGGGTCATTTCTGATAAAGTATGAGAAAGTTATGCTTGGTCAAAGTTGAGTTGACTTTTCCTACAAAACCCTAATTTGGCAACTTTTGGGTTTTGATGAATTGTGAGAAATCTTTGATGAATCATGATCAAACCTTGATCAAATGATGAATGATACTTCAAAATGAGTATGTTGTCCAAAAATCTTGAAGTTTGACTGTATGTGAGCCACAGTTAACTTTTGACCTAGCACAGTCGATTTTCAGGCATTTGAGCCATTGACTGAGCAAACTTCCTCTACAAGGCTTGAAACTTGACATGGATGATCTTGAGAACATATTAGGACAATGGTGAGCATTTGGGATCCTTTGGACTCAAGCATTTTGATGAAAAATGAAACCCTAATTTGAGGTAGATTGTCTTAGGAGAGAGTTTGTTTGGACAACTCTTGGACTTCCTTGAGTAATTTGAGGACTTCACTTGCCATGTATTGAGAAATATGGGAGGGAAAATTTTGGGGTACAACAATGGGCTACAAGAATTGTTCTTGATCTTGACTGCTCCATATCTTAGGATTCTAGAGACCTCAAAAGGACCAGTCCATCTTGAACGTAGCTTGCCAAGAAAAAGTCGCAACCTGGAATTGAAAAGGAGAACAAGGTCGCCTATATTGAAATATTTCTTTACAATTATTTTTTCATGCCATGTTTTGGTTCTTTCTTTATATATTATAGCATTCTCATAGGCAGACTGGCGGAATTCCTCCAATTTATGAATGTCAAGGATGCGCTTTTCACCAGCAGTCAAATATTCCAAAGGGTTTTAAATGGCCCAATAGGCTTTATGCTCTAACTCGAAGGGTAAATGACAAGATTTTCCATAGACTAATTGGTAAGGGGTTGTTCAAATAGGGGTTTGAAAAGCTGTTATGTAGGCCCATAGTGCTTTATGCAGCTTTTGAGACCAATCTTTTCTGGAAATTGAAACGGTTTTTTCTAAGATTTGCTTAATCTCCATATTAGACACTTCTACTTGGCCGTTAGTCTGTGGGTGATAAGGTGTTGATACTTTGTGCTTTACTTCATACTTACTCAAGAGCTTATCAAAGATTCTGGATATGAAATGTGATCCTCCATCACTTATAACGAGACGAGCTGTTCCAAACCTCGGAAAAATGATATTCTTAAATAACTTGACTACCACTCTTGTGACGTTTGTGGGTGATGAAATAGCCTCAATCCAATTAGACACATAGTCCATAGCTACCAAAATGTACCTATTTCCCATTTAAGGTGGAAATGGTCTCATAAAGTCTATACCCCAAACATCAAAGAGTTCAACTTCCTGGATATTCCTCATTGGAATCTCGTCACGTCTCGATATGTTCCTGGTGCGTTCGCATCGGTCGCACTTGACAATGTAGGCATGAACATCGCGCCATAAAGTTGGCCAATAGAGGCCTGCTTGAAGAATCATGGCGTGCGTTTTAGATATACCTGCATGTCCACCATAAGGTGCAGAATGACAGTGTCTAATGATGTCTTATATTTCCTCTTCTGGGACACAACGCCTGAAAATATTATTTATTCCTCTCTTGAATAGGAGCGGTTCATCCCAGTAGAAATGTTTAACATCTTTGAAGAACTTCTTTTTCTGTTGGTAATTTTGATCAGGGGGTATGATATCTACAACTAGGTAGTTTACAAAATCAGCGTACCAAGGTACGCTCTTCATTACTGAAACTTTTTCAAAATCTTTATCTCTGTAAGGCTCGAAATCATCAGTCTTAGCTATAAGTCTGTCATAGGTGAAATCATCATTTATAGGCAATAAGTCAGGTTTTAAGTGTTCTAATCTAGAGAGGTGGTCAGCGACAACATTCTCTTTGCCTTTCTTATCCTTAATGTCTAGATCAAACTCTTGGAGTAACAGGATCCATCTAACTAATCTAGGTTTAGCGTCCTTTTTATTTAATAGATAATGTATGGCAGCATGATCAGTGTAAACAATGATCTTTGCTCCAACTAAGTAGGACCTAAACTTATCTATCGCAAAAATTACTGCAAGTAATTCTTTCTCTGTTGTTGCATAGTTGAGTTGGGAGGTATCTAGGGTTCTACTAGCATAATATATAACATGTAATTTCTTGTCTTTTCGTTGTCCTAGAACAGCACCAATTGCATAATCTCTGGCATCACACATGATTTCAAAAGGTTGTGTCCAATCTGGGGGTTGCATGATCGGAGCTGAAATCAGTGCTTGTTTCAAAAATTTAAAAGCTTCGAGACATTTCTCGTCGAAAACAAATTCAACGTCCTTCATTAGAAGATTAGTCAAAGGTTTTTTTATTTTAGAGAAGTCTTTTATAAAACGCCGATAAAAACCACCATGTCCAAGAAAACTTCTAATCTCCCTAATGGTTTTAGGTGGGCCGAGGTTTTCTATAACTTCAATTTTGGCTCTATCGACCTCAATGCCTCTTTCGGAGACAATGTGTCCTAATACTAAACCTTCATTAACCATAAAATGGAATTTTTCCCATTTTAGCACTAGGTTCACCTCTACGCATCTTTCAAGGATTTTTTCGAGGTTGGAGAAACAATCTTTAAAATTGAATCCACACACCGAGAAATCGTCCATGAAAACTTCCATTATTCCATCTAGGTAATATGCAAATATAGACATCATACAACGTTGAAAAGTGGCAGGGGCATTACAGAGTCCGAAGGGAATTCGTCTACCGACGAACGTTCCATAAGGACATGTAAAGGTTGTTCTCTCTTGATCCTCAGGGCGAATAGATATTTGGAAAAATCCTGAGTATCCATCTAGATAACAAAAGTGCGAGTGTATGGCTAGACGTTCGAGCATTTGATCTATAAATGGAAGAGGGAAATGATCCTTCCTGGTTGCTTTGTTTAATTTTCTATAATCTATACACATACGCCAACCTCCTTCTGTTTGTTTAGCAATATGCTCACCTTTCTCATTTTTTATGATTGTGACGCCTCCTTTCTTTGGCACCACATGCACAGGGCTCACCCAATTACTATCTGATATTTGGTAAATTATACTAGCCTCTAGTAACTTAAGAAATTCTCTTTTAACAACATCGCTCATTATAGGGTTTATTCTTCTTTGATGTTCTCTTGAGGGTTTTGAGTTTTCCTCTAACAAGATCCGGTGCATGCACACCGATGGCCTTATTCCTTATAAGTCAGAGATGTTATACCCTAAAGCTGAGGGATATTTTCGTAAGATCTCTAAGAGTTGAGTTGTCTCGTCTTGACTTAAAATAGCGTTAACTATAACAGGACAATTCATCTCTTTATCTAAGAATTCGTATCTGAGGTTCTTGGGAAGTTCCTTCAGTTCTAAAGGTGGTTTCAAAGGGAAAGGCATGAGATCGGGAGTAAGCGACAAACATTTATAGAGGTCATCATCGATGTAAGGTTCTAAACCTTTAAATCCATCGTCCTCTATAATGGGGGTCGAAGGTAACTTAATATTTTTGGTAGATTCCTCTCGCTTAAGTTCCAATATACACTCGTCAATGACGTCGATGGCATAACAAGCATCTCCTATGACTGGTGCCATTAAGAACTTTGAAAGAATAAATTCTATCTTCTTATCACCCTCCTCAAATGTTAATTTTCCTTTCTTAACATCAATTATGGCTCCGGCTGTTGATAGGATTGGTCAACCTAAGAGGATTGGGATTTCTTCGTCTTATTTAATATCCATAACCACGAAATCAGTTGGCATATATTAGCTGACCGATCTTAACTGGTATGTCTTCAAGTATGCCTATAGGATACTTAACTGATCTATCAGCCAGCTGGAGAGACATTTTAGTCGGCTGCAATTCTCCTAAGTTTAACCTTCTACAAACTGCTAAAGGCATAAGGCTGACGCTAGCTCCTAGATCTAAGAAGGCTTTGTCAATAGTATGATTTCCTAAGATACAAGGAATGGAAAAACTTCCTGGATCCTTTTCTTTCTTGGCAAGTTTATTTTCTGAAATAAAATTGCATTCGATAGGTTTGGGATCATCAAGTCTACGCTTGTTGGTCAGGACGTCTTTTAGGAATTTAGCATAAGATGGTATCTGAGTGATGGCTTCGGTGAAAGGAATCTCTACATTGAGTTTTTCTATAACTAACGAATCTCTGGTATTGATTGTCAAGTTTGGTTTGTTTAAGTCTTTGCGGAAATGGGACTGGGGGTTTGTACGGGGGTGGTGATTTATTAGTTTTATCTTTTAATTCTGGTTCTTTTTGCTTTTCGGGTTCCTCTGGTTCCTCCACTTGGTCTGTAGGAAAAACATTTGTCTTAGGTTGTGAGGGTGTACTCATGGCTGGATTCTTGGGTCCATCGTAAGTAGTCCCACTTCGTAAGGAAATGGAATTAGCTTGCCCTTTAGGATTTGGTTGAGGTTGTCCAGGGGATTGTCCTCCAGGTGTAGTTTGTGGGGCTTGTGTTTGGGCTATCTACGAGATCTGGGTTTCAAGCATCTTGTTATGCGTAATTATCTGATCAACCTTAGTTCCTAATTGCGTGATTAGTTCACTTACATGAATATTCTGATTTAGGAACTCTTTATTTTGCTGGGTTTAAGATGAAATGAAATTTTCCATGATTTTCTCAAGGTTTGGTTTGGGTGCCACAGGTTGCATAGGTTGATTTGGTCTTTGGGCTTGGAAACCTATTGTTTTTATAAGAAAAGTTTGGGTGATTCCTCCATCCGGGGTTGTAAGTGTTTGAAAATGGGATTCCTTGGGTGTAATTTACTTGGTCTGAGCAAGGCTCATTCAACAAGTTACATTCCGCAGGTTGATTTCCTTGGGTCCCACAAAGTTCGCATTCGAAAGCTATTGCGGCTACAATATTAGGGTTTTGAGACATGTTTTGAACTTTTAAGGCAAGAGCGTCCATTTTAACTTGCATCATGTCTAGAGAACTTATCTCATGTTTTCCTCCTTGGGTCTCCTTTTTCTCTACCATAGCTAGTTTTGTTCCCCATTGGTAATGGTTTTGGGCCATGTCCTCAAGTAGAGCGCAGGCTTCTAGGTAGGGTTTATTCATCAATGCGCCACCAGCGGCAGCATCGATATACATCTTTGTGTTGTAATGGAGTCCATTATAGAAGGTGTGGATAATTAGCCATTGTTCTAGGCCATAGTGTGGACATGCTCTTAACAAGTCCTTATATCTCTCCCAAGCTTCAAAAAGTGATTCTCCCAGGTTTTGGTTAAATCTAGTGATTTGGTTTCTATGGACAACAATTTTGCTGGGCGGAAAATATCTTGCGAGAAATACTCTCCTAAGGTCTTCCCACGTTGTTATTGAGTTGGGTGGAAGGGAATCTAACCAATCTCGTGCTTTATCTCTAAGGGAAAAAGGGAATAGTCTTAGTCGTATTGCCTCAGGCGAAGCACCATTGCATTTTAAAGTGTCTGCTAATTGTATAAAAGTTTTTAAGTGTTGATTCGGGTTCTTAGTAGCGAGACCACTGAATTGGTTTTGTTGTACCAATTGTAGCAATGAGGGTTTTAGTTCGAAATTATTTGTGGTTATAGCTGGGTTTACGATACTTGAACTAGGTTCCTCATCTGACGGTTGGGAAAATTCCTTAAGGGGTCTATGGTTACGATTCTCGGCCATAGTTTTTTCTAATTCTACGGAGAAAATGGATGTAACGTTTAGGTTCTGCTAAAGGATTGAATAAGGTTCCGGTGCTGCGATATTTTCGCATTAACCAGACTGTAAAACTTAGTCTAGACGGTGCGACTATAGGGTGTGAAATTTGACGAAATTGCTCCCCGACAACGGCGGCAAAAACTTGATGCGGTGTATTCGCAAGTGTACGAATCGCGTCAGAGTAATATAAAAGATTATCGATCTACAGAGACCAATCGTCAATCTATCATTTCCTATTGTTACGGTGTTTAGCTAAGTCAATATTAAACAGGGAATTTAGCATGCAAGAAAGTAAAGTGCAGCAAAATAAACTTCAGATATTAAAGTAGGGTCGAATGTAATTCACGTAGTCAGATGATATTCACAATGCTTCGGAATAGAACTACTTATAGGGCAATATTTTCTACTAAAGAAAAGAACTAATTTAATAGGAATTGTCGCTTTCGCGTAATCAGAACCGAGTTTACTCTCTAATCATACCTTCTTATTGTCACTTATAAAAAGGAGCGCATTGCGTTAAAGTAATAAACCTATTTTTAAGAAATAGAGTACTTGACCAAGTTGAAAAGTATTTTGATCTGGAATTTCTAATAAAAAGGGAACCTAACTTTAACCTTATAAACGCGTCGAAAAATAGTTTCAAAACTGATTTCTTTGATAATAAAAATCCCTAACTAACCGGACAAAGCGCTTTCGCTTCCTTTGACCAGTTAGAACTAACCGAGTTTAACAAAGGGTTAGACGGCTTTCGATCTTACCCAACAACAATAAAGTACAGAAAACTCGTATTAAAAACCAAAATAGCCCATAAGCATTTCTATTGACACATTATTTGGAATATCGATCTAACTAGATTCCTTACATTCTAGCCCAGTAAGGTTCAGCCTGACATGGGAATGTAAACAGACATGATAAAATAAATCATGTGAGAAAGTAAATAACTTAAAGTGCGGTGCGGGAAATAAACAAAGTAAAAGCAGGTGCGAAAAATAAACAAAGTAAAAGTAGTGTGGGAAATAAACAAAGTAAAAGCAGTGCGGGAAATAAACAAAGTAAAAGCAGGTGCGGGAAATAAACAAAGTAAAAGCAGTGCGGGAAATAAACAAAGTAAAAGCAATGCGGAATATATAAATAGAAACCTGCTCCAAACGGGGAGGTTTTAAATCTGGTACAAACTGGGAGTAAAATGCGACTGGAAATAAACAGCAGTTGAAAATAAATGTGGCAAGATAAACTTCTGCCGAAGTGCTCCAAACTCGATTACAGACTCAATCTACGAACTCGATCACAGACTCAATCAACAATGCAATAATTCCCTGATGTGAAGAATTATCGCTTTAAAATGGTGAAATTATATGGCTTAAGTTCGCAACTATGGTTGGATCAAGTTTGCAACTAAGCTTGGGTGAATTGAAATGAAATCAAGAACTTCTATTTATAGAGGATGAGGAATGCAGGAAATCACAAGAATGCCTCCCAACTCCTTTGGGGGGGGGGGGGAACATCGTCCAAAGGTGGCGCCCGCCATGGCGCCTTCCATGAGTGTAAATGAAAGGATGTGGGGAATGTGGCAGTTGAGGTCAGCAGGAGGTGGTCCACGTCATGGCCTACCCTATGGTTGGAGCCATGGTGGACACCATGAGTGCAAATTTGACCTAAACTCCTGTTTTTCAGCCTGTTTTCCTTCATTTCTTCAAGGGAGCTCTGGATATTTGAAATACCTGAAAAGGAAACAAAAGATAGGCATAATACGAGTAAGTGTTATCAATTCCATCGAAGAATGCTTGTTGAATTGAAATTTGTAAGCTGAAAGAATGAGTATCAGAATGGCGTCCGTGTTTGGGGCATACCTGAACTGTATCTAGAAGCTGATTTTGACTAAGTATCAAAATGGAATCTGTGTCTGGAGCGTATCTGAACTGTATCTGAAAGTTGAATTTGAATGAGTATCAGAATGGCATCCGTGTCTAGAGCGTATCTGAATTGTATCTGAAAGTTGCATTTGAATGAGTATCAGAATAGCGTCCGTGTCTGGAGCGTATCTGAACTGTATCTGAAAGTTGCATCTGAATGAGTATCAGAATGGCGTATGTGTCTGGAGTGTATCTGAACTGTATCTGAAAGTTGCATCTGAATGAGTATCAGAATGATGTCCGTGTCTGGAGCGTATCTGTACTGTATCTGGATTGCATATTGTTAATGGTAGCTGTTAATCTTATTCTGAAAAGGGTAAAATGTTAGCTAAAATACAAAGTTATGTTTGCATGAAATGTATGATACAATCTATTTGCTTTATCAATGTTTATGATATATGGATGCAATGTATGTGTATGTGAACTAATTTGTTGCATTGTTGTTTGACTGAGGAAAATAAATCCCTGAATGCCGCTGAGGATATGTGAATTTTCATGTCTTGAAGTTGAAGTACTGATGAACTTTTATTGAGAGAAGTAAATTATGTGGTGAGGGCAATGCCATGTACTGCTTGCAAGATCTGTCGGGGAGTCCCGAGAAATTTGACGACTTTTGCTGAGGATTGATAACTGAGAATTTTGTTCCGATGGGGATTTAAATGACGTACTGTAGGGGATTACTTATGGAATAGACTAGAGACATTTTCCTATTCTTTCAACCTATCAGTAATTGTCTTTCTCATTTTGTTTATTTGTAAACAGTAATCATGTTCAAATGCATATGTTCAAAAATGAACCATTGGACATTTTTGTAAACAAAACACAAGCGTAAAGAAAAGGACAAATAGTTTTTGCACTTTCAAAGGGATATCTTTGTATTGACTTTGAGTAAATATTTTGTACAAAGGGGACAAACATTCTAGTAAGAGAATATTGTCATAAAACAAGAAAAATTTGATAAAAGAAAAGATAGCTACATGTATGAAAATCATATGGGGTTTCCATTCTGCTATAGCCTTCGTATCTCCGAGTATCTTATCTATTTGTGCCTTGTCCGAAGATAACTAGATTGATCAGAAATGCTGAATCTGTCAGTTGAAGCCAAAGGTTGTCCCTAAAGTGATCCGACGGGACATAGTCATACGCTTTAATTCCCTAAATTTTGCCTAGACTGCCCTGTCGGGTTTTAAGTCCACCGGGAAACCCCTTTTTTCCCAAGTCGCCCTTTCGGGTTTTCAACTTGCCGGGTGCACAGATTTTTTTTCATTTTATCCCTAATTTTTGCCCGAACCTTTTTGGTTCGCTGGGATGCCCTTGTTTTGCCTAGGTATGTCAACCTAGCGGGTCCCTTATGCGTAGTATCTTTTGACTATGTCTGTGTTCGTAGGGCGTGGCAGGTCATCACCATCCATGGTGGTAAAGATCATTGCCCCACCGGAGAATATGTTTTTGATTACAAATGGTCCTTCATAGGTAGGAGTCCATTTGCCCTTGGGATCACTTTGTGGCAAGATAATACGTTTGATCACTAGATCCCCAACTTGATATATTTGGCGTATGACTTTCTTGTTGAAAGCCTTGATCATCCGTTTTTGATAAATTTGACCATGGAAAACAACAGTAAGTCTCTTTTCATCAATCAAATTCAGTTGATCAAGTCGAGTCTGGATCCAATCGTCTTCGTTCAACCCTATATCTTTCATAATCCTCAGGGAGGGGATCTGAACCTCAATAGGCAAGACAACCTCCATGACGTAAACCAAAGAATAGGGTGTTGCCCCGGTTGATGTGCGAGCCATGGTACGATAATTATGGAGAGAGAATGGTAACATCTCATGCTAGTCTTTGTATGTGACTGTCATTTTCTGTATGATCTTCTTAATGTTTTTATTTGCAGCTTCAACAACACAATTCATCTTTGGTCGATAGGGAGAAGAATTGTGATGCTGGATCTTGAATTGCTCGCATAATGCGGTGATCATATTGTTATTGAGATTTATACCATTGTCAGTGATGATCCTTTCCGGGATACCATACCGGTAAATAAGGTTTTGCTTGATGAAGCAGGCAACAACATTCTTGGTAACGGAAGCGAAGGAAGCTGCCTCCACCCATTTTGTAAAATAGTCAATGGCCACTAGGATGAAGCGATGTCCATTGGAGGCTGTTGGCTTGATTTCTCCAATCATATCAATTCCCCACATAGCAAAGGGCCAAGGAGCCGTCAAGACATTCAGAGGAACCGGAGGTACATGCACCTTGTCAGCATAAATTTGACACTTATGACAGGTTCGAGAGTGTTGATAGCAATCTGCTTCTATGGTAGAACAATAATAGCCTGCCCGTAGGATTTTCTTCGCCATCGTATGCCCACTGGAGTGGGTGCCAAAAGTACCTTCATGTAATTCAGCCATGATCTTTTCAGCTTCAACCTTATCCACGCACCGAAGAAAAATGGAGTCATGATTGCATTTGTACAGGATTCCATTACTAAGGAAGAATTTAGCAGATAATATCCTTAATAACTTCTTATCATTGATTGAAGCTCCTTCTGGATATTCTTGAGCCTCGAGATACCTCTTGACTTCATGAAACCAAGGCTGGTCCACTACCTCTTCAGTATTAATTTCGTGATAGTGCGCTGGTTCATCCATTCGTTCAATGGTGATCTGGGGAGCCTCGTTATCCCAATTAACTTTAAACATAGATGACATTGTGGCTAGAGCGTCTGCTAGCTGATTTTCTTCTCGCGGGAAATGCTCGAAGGTAATCTTCTAAAAATGTGATAGCAATGTCAAAACATGTTCTTTGTAAGGGATAAGGTTTGGGTGCTTGGTGTCCCATTCCCCTTTGATCTGACTGATGACCAAAGCTGAATCTCCAAATACATCTAAGGATTTGATTCCCAAGTCTATGGAAGCTCTGAGACCAAAGATGCACGCTTCGTATTCTGCCATGTTGTTTGTACGGTTGAAGCAAAGTCTGGCAGTAAAGGGAGTATGACACCCCTCTGGAGATATGAGTACAACACTGATACCATTGCCGAGTGCATTGGAGGCTCCATCAAAGAACAGGGTCCATCGAGATCCTTGTTCAGGTCCGTCATACGGCCTGAATTCTTCACAGTTGTCTAATGTCATGATGTCTTCATCCGGGAATTCAAACTTCATGGACTGATAGTCTTCTACAGCTTGGTGAGCAAGGTGATCATCTAATACACCGCCCTTTATAGCTTTTTGGGTAGTATACTATATGTTGTACTCTGTCAGGATCATCTGCCATCTAGCTATTCTTCCAGAAAGCGAAGGCTTCTCGAAGATGTATTTTATCAGATCCATTTTAGATATCAATAAGGTAGTATGAGTCAGCATATACTGTCTTAGCTGATGAGCAGCCCATGCCAGAGCGCAACAAGTTTTCTCGAGCAGTGAATATCTGGTTTCACAGTCGGTAAACTTTTTGCCCAGGTAATAAATAGTGTGCTCTTTTCGGCCAGACTCGTCATGCTGCCCCAATACACACCCCATCGAGTTTTCTAAAACAGTCAGATACATGATCAATGGTCTTCCCTCGACTGGTGGCATCTATACATGAGGTTCTTGTATGTTTTGTTTGATTTTGTAAAAAGCAACTTGGCCTTCATCATTCCATTTGACTACTTGATATTTCTTCAATAGTTTGAAGATTGGCTCACAAGTAGCTGTTAGGTGAGAAATGAATCTGGAAATATAGTTCAAACGTCCCAAGAATCCTCTGACTTCCTTCTCAGTACGAGGAGCAGGAATCTCTTGTATTGCTTTAACTTTGGCAGGATCTACCTTAATACCTTTGTTACTAACGACAAAGCCTAGGAGTTTACCGGACCTTACTCCAAATGTGCACTTGTTTGGATTCAACCTCAGCTTGTACTTCTTCAGTCTCTCAAACAGCTTTTGTAAGTGATCAAGATGCTCTTCTTCTGTTTGTGATCTGGCTATCATATCGTCTACGTAGACCTCTATTTCGTGATGTATCATGTCGTGAAATAAAGCTACCATGGCGCGCTTATAGGTTGCCTGAGCATTCTTCAATCCGAATGGCATTACCTTGTAGCAGAATGTGCCCCACTATGTGACAAATGTTGTTTTCTCCATGTCCTCAGGTGCCATTTTGATTTGGTTATAACCTGAGAATCTGTCCATGAAGGAAAACACTTTGTGTTGTGCCATATTTTCAACCAGGATATCAATGTGGGGGAGTGGAAAATCATCTTTAGGGCTTGCCCTATTCAAATCTATGTAGTCCACACACATTCGTACTTTGCTGTCTTTTTTAGGTACGGGAAAAATGTTGGCAACCCATTGAGGGTAGGAGGTGACAACCAAGAATCCAACATTGAATTGATTCATGACCTCCGCTTTAATCTTTTCTGACATATCAGGTCTCATACAACGAACCTTTTGTTTTACTGGCGGACAATCTTCTCTTGTAGGTAGACGATGTACCATGATGTCTGTATCAAGTCCTGGCATGTCTTCATATGACCATGCAAAAACTTCAACATAATCGTGTAACAACTAAATCAAATTCTCCTTGACACTGGGTTCCAGATTTGCACCCACCTTAACCTCTTTTTTATCCTCCTCAGTACCCAGGTTGATTGTATCCACAGGTTCCTCGTGAGGCTGAATGGTTATTTCCTCTTGTTGTAGCAGTCTGGCAAGTTCCCCTGGTACTTCACAATCTTCCTCACCTTCGTCTTAGACTTGGTAGATTAGATCCTTAGATTCATGAAAGGCCATAGCAGTATCATTACCCATGGGATCCAGAATGGATGGATACCTGCATTTGAGAGTGTGGGGTGTGTAAGGGTATAGCTATCTGTAAAATAAAATGTAAAAGAAAAAACAATGAGCACAAAAGTTTGTATGCGAAAAACGTCCTTGATTCATTGATGTCATATGAGGATGAAATAATAACCCTTACAAATGGACCATTGTGCCTCGGGCAAGACCCAAGGTTTTAAGAGTACGAATTATTTTTGAATATTACAGATCCAACAAAATGTAAAGATAAATTACTGTGGGATGAAAGTTATTGGGACAAAGTCTCTAGCCTCCCAATTGCTGAGTCCTCCATTGACAGTTGGAAAGATCCAATCCTTCAGGTTGCAATCATCTTCACCATCTTCTACCGCGTTGACCTCATGGTTGCTAATCTTCAAGGGTGGCCCTCTATCACGGGCACGTCGTACAACCTTTTGAGCACTTGAAGTGAAACCTAGGCCAAACTTGTCTGACTTATATGGGATATCCGAAAGTTGCCCCCAGATGGTGCATCCACCTTCCTATACTACTGCTTTGGCGTCCTTCAGAGATAACATCCGGAGTGGAGGCCTTGTAATCTTGGGAATCTGGGACACAGTCTTGGTCACTGCTCCTCCTTGGGGACCTCTTCGAAGTGTTGAAAAGGAGTTTTAATGAACTCGCCGTCCAATTCCACATACTTGAAGGAATTGAGATGGCTGATCATGTATTCTTCCTCTCTGTGTCTTTCCTTGAACCGGATACTTCAGCATCTAGTGAAATGTAGAGGTAACAACGCCAGCATTATAGATCCATGTCCGTCCTAGAAGACAAGAGTAAGAAGGGTGGATATCCATTACATAAAAGGTTGAATTGAAAGTTTGAGTCCCGACCTTTATGGGGATACCCATCTCCCCGTGTACCATCCTCTTCGAGCCATCAAATGCTCTTACTACTATGTTTCTTGGTTTTAACGTCAGTCCCTCGCAGTCAAGTCTGTCAAGAGCTTTTTTTGGTAATACATTCAAGGATGAGCCTGTGTCCACCAAAACATGGGCCAGAGTTGTGCCCCTATATTCCACAGAGACATGTAATGCCTCGTTGTGCTTTCTTCCCCTTGGTGTCAGATTAGCATTCGAGAAGCCTAGGCCGTTATCCGCTGTCAAGCTGGCCACGCAGTCTTGAAATTGATCAGCTGACGTCTCTTGAGGCACATGGGCTGTTTTTAGGAACTTCACCAAGGCTTTCGCATGTGCCTCGGAACACAGTAGTAATGCCAGCATGGAGATTTTTGAGGGAGTTTGTCCCAACTGTTCAAGTACATCGTGTCGCTCCTCTTTATAATTTTTAGGATCTCCTCCATTTCTTTCTTGGATGTATCGGGGATAGTCAGGGATTGAGCCTTCGTCCGAACAGGCTCCACTTGAATACTCTTTCCTCGAGTTTCAGCAATAGGAGTGTTGGTAGGAATGACAACAGGGGTTGTAACGGCTTCGTCAGTAGGAGCACTTGCAAAAATGATTATGGGTATGGAAGTAACCTTTGGAGCAGCCATAGGGATGATCACGGGTCCAGAAACTTCTTTTGGGGGAGCAATTTCTGGAGAAAAGATCTTATCGCTTCGGGTAATTTTACTAGTTCCAGTAATATTGCTGATGTCAGAATCTTCTTCTTCAGAGTTTATCTCTTCGACGGCCGACCCATCTTGTTTGATGCCATGGTAGTAAATGTCCCCTCCGTAATTCCACGACACAGTTTTGTCTGATTCATGTGGGACTGGCCCAGGCATTGTGATTATTAGAGGAGTTGCTTTCGCAACCGATGTAATTCTAACGGGTCTTTTGGTGGAGACCCTGAAAGAATTGGCGGAGATGGTAATGATTTAAACATCTTCAACAGGAACAGGTGAAACAGGAGTACTTTCAAACAGAATCTCTTTGTTATCTATCAAGCGTTGAATGCCTGTTTTCAACAAAGGGTAATCAGTTGGTGAGGATAAGCAGAGATGGCAGTCCTCATTACATCCCGGGAACACACCGACTTTCAACAAATTTATCTTAATGGTTGGAAGCGGAGTCACGAGTTCATCAACTGTGGTAACAAACAAATCTTCTTCGATAGCATTGGTATTGTGACCATGTCTGGGCATAGGAGCAGAAATGACATTTGGCTTCTCGGGCGCATCAAACTCAATTTCTTTTGCTTCAATAAGGTCTTGTATTTTGTTCTTCAAGGCCCAACAGTTATTAGTATCGTGACCAGGACTTTCAGAGTGATATGCGCAACGGGCATTGGGGTGATAATGAGGGGATGTTGTGTTGGGGTTTTTCGGAGCTTCTTTCAAGGTTTCCAAATTGGATCTCAGAAGATGCGGTAATACTTGAGACAAAGTCATGTTGATTCTGGTGAATTTCCTGACTGGCCCTTTCCACCCTTGGTTGATTACTTCTTTGTTGATTAGACATAGACTTTGGAATCATAACAACCCCCACCATTGGTCGGCGTTCGGCTCTCTCTTGGTTTCTTTACGGATATACAGCAACTATCTCTTTCTTCCCGATAAAAGGCTTCCTTACAGCTATAGAAGAAGATGAATCCTTCTGAATCTTTCCACTTTTTATACCAGCTTCCACTCTCTCTCCGGTTAGTATTAATTCAGTAAAGCCTGCATATGAACTTCCGATTAAATGGTTGAAGAAGGGGCCAGATAAGGTGCCTAAGAACATGTCCACCAATTCCCTTTCAGACATAGGGGGTTGAATTCTTCCATCCAGATCTCTCCATTTCTGTGCATAATCCTTGAAACCTTCATTGGAAGCCATGGCCATACTCTGGAGTTGAGTACGGGTAGGCGCCAAATCAGCATTTTATTGATATTGCTTGTGGAAAGCTATGACAAGATCTTCCCAATTATAGATGTTGGATCTTTCTAGTTGGTAAAACCAGTCGAGTTGTGTTCCAGACAGACTATCTTAGAAAAAATACACCCACAAGTCTTTATCAGCGAAGTGTGGTTGGATCTTTCTCACATATGATCGAAGATGCATCTTAGGGCATGACACCCCATCATATTTTACGAACATAGGAACTTTGAATTTCAGAGGAATCACAATCCCCAACACTAGTCCCAATTCTTCAAAGTCTAAGCCTGGAACCTTTTGTATTTCTATCGCGCTCAAACGTTCTTCGAGATGTCTGTACTTGTCATCAGCTGGAGGATACTGTTCCTCAGAGTAGTCTTCCTCTTCTTCCCCCTCTTCAGATTCTGACGGGATCGTTGTTTCCTTGCCTTTCCCCTCTCCTTCACCGGATGTTGTTGCAAAATTCAATGTCCTTCTCGTCTGCTCATGAAATCTTCTCCCCATGTTCAAGACTTCATTTACCTTCTTTGTTTTCTTTTTCCTCTCTTCAGCTAGCAGAGTCTTCAATTCTTCTTGCCCCTTGGCTAGGGTCATGAGCAACTGTTGAAACTGCGTGTTTTGAGCTTGGAGATCTTTCATTGTTTGTTCGAGATCCATCTTACTGAAATAAACAGTAGAGAGATGAGGAAACTTATTGCAAAAGATCTATTTATGTTATGATGAATGATATGTGCATATGCAATGTTTTCAAGGATTTCAAAGATTCAAGTTCGTTTTAGACAAAAAGAAACACACGTTATATTAATAAGATAAAGTTTGAGTACATCAATGCCCTTTGGACAAAATAATACAAAACTATAAGATAAAAAAGTAGTGCGCATCCTCTTTGGTGCAATGTAGGCATTTAGAGTCTTCTCCTCATGAAGTAGCCTAGTGAGTTCCAAAATCTTCTTCTCGCTTGCGTAGAATTGGGCTTAGAAAATATCTCGCTCTCCTTTGAGTTGTATCCAATCCCTTTGTAAGTCTTCAAGAGATGTGGGCATGTCAGGATGTAGGATAGTGTATGGAACACCCCCCTGCTTAACATGCTCAATGATTACCGGGAGGATGGAAGGATAAGGCATCATGAGACTTTGAGCATGGGTTCGTTCCCATTTGAGGTAGGGATCAAGAGGGATGGAATTCTTGTTCCCCAAAGTCTTGCTATCCACCTTGTTTAGCATCCTCCAAGCTCGGATGAATCTTTGGCGAAGACCCTGATCATCGTTGTCGTAGTCGAATACCAAACCTTGAATCAGCATCTCGTGCGGGCCATCCCTTCGGGTGTAACCAAACTGTCTTAAGGCTAAACAAGGGTTGTAGGTGATGCCTCCCCTAATGCTAAGTAGAGGGACATTAGGGAATTCTACACAACGAACCTTGCTCATTCTTTAAGACTGATTGGGGAAGATGAGAAATAAACCATCTTGCCAGGAGAGAGGTGCAACACATAAGGACACCTCTTTTCCTCATTGTGTGAGTGTGAAAAGAGTGTAGGATATCTCCTAGCAATGTAGGCATCGGGTTGCGTGACATGAAGATTTTGACGGTGCTCATATCTATGAGTTGGTCAGGATTGGGAAACAAGACCATCCCATAGATAAGAAGAGCCACAATTTCCTCAAAGGCTTGCAAGTCTAAGGAATTCCAACAGCTTTGAGCTTTCTCAAATAGGAACTTTGCTAAGATGCCTTTGACACCACTCCTAGTTTCCCAATGAGTTGTGACATCAGATGAGTGCAAGTGTAGAGCTTGAGCAATCTCTTCTAGATTTGGGTCTCTTTCTATACCGTTGAAAGGTAGTTGATTGATAATGGGAATCCTCAAGAGTTGGGAGAATTCTTCTAAAGTAGGCACAAGTTGTTAGTCCGGAAATGTGAAGCAATGGTGCAAAGGATCAAAGAACTGAAAGAGCACCTTCATCATATCCTCATTAATGTTGTAGGTGACCATGTTGAGTAGACGACCATGTCTTTCGGTTAATGGGGAGTTCTCAAGGATCCTTGAAGCTAGCTCCTTAAGTTGTGGAGGAATTCTTACAAGGTTGACTTGAATAGTTTTCCTGCGAAGTGAATCCATATCCTACAAAACAAGAACAAAGATGAATCCTAAAATCCTTGAAATGGTTAGTAGATGTATATGATGTTCATGATGTCCATGATGTTATGTACAAGTATGCATATACAAGCAAAGCAATCAAGTTCTTAGTTTAGACTTGCATGGGGTTTTATAGGTAAGTACCCTCTTGAAGTTTAGTTGGCTTAAACCTGTCCTAGTAATAGTAATCAGGTTCTAAGGAACTCAATATCACTGGATTGTTTCCTTGGTTATTGTTTCAGCTCAAACCTCTTTAATGGCGACCGAAATATCCCAAGAAACCAAACCTCAATGAGTGTAGTATAGAGTATCTACCAACTTCGGACTGCACCAAAGCCGGTCATCTCACTACATCCTAAAGACCAAGTTGGCTAAGTAAAGGTTCTAGAAGTTCATTAGTGCTTCATGACATCACTTAGCGGCCCCTTATTCTCTTTGATTAACTCAAAGGCTACCGGTATCCACAAATATGTCACACTAACATAGTTATTGCTTAGACCATGTCGGTATACCCCGCACAGTTTCCACAACGTATTGCTATTTACCTATAATGTATTCCAAATCCGGGTAGAGGATTTCAAACCCAAACAAAGAACCATAAGGTAAAGCATACAAGTCAAACAATGTAAGCAAATAAATGTGATCTAGCCCTAAGGTAACCCCACTTTTAAAATATTCCCCAGCAGAGTCACCAGTTTTGTGATACGGTGGGAGAACTGACTTGAAGGTTTTGCGTTTGATCACAAATGTTACGGTTAGAAAGAGTCGCCACCGACTTTTCTTTTATCCAAAAGGAAAGGTGAAAAAGCACAGGAAAGACCTTTGAGATTGTTTCTTGAGTTCGGGGGGTAGATTATGAAAAGGGAAGGTATTAGCACCCTTTTCATCCATGGTTTTCCATGGGCTCTTAGTTACTTGCTAGATCACTTGCTTTTGTTTTGAAATTGTGCTTTGTGTGGTTTTGAAAGTATTTTGTAAAAGAGGCCATTGTTTAGGCAATCTTTGTAATGATTCTCGTTCGTAAGAATGTATACAAAGATGTTTGTCTTTTTGAAAATGTTTTCAATGTTTGTAAGATGTTTGGAAATGTGTGTGTTTGTTTTTGAAAATATCAAGGATAGTTGTTTTGAAATGGAGCAAGTAACTAGAAGTAATATACCTACTCAAATATCTTTCTTGTTCATTCTCTTTCCATTTGATATTAATGTCTTACCATTGATTTGGTAAGCAACCCTATCTTTGGATGTGGACGGGACGGGCGTGGGTCATCGTATAACCATGATTAGCAATGTTGCTAAGTATCTTAGCTTTTTTGAGGGACTAATATCATTTTTGTAAGGCAACTCTAAATAGTGTTATCGAGGGACTATGATCTTATATTTGTCTGTTTTGCTAAGATACTTTGCATGCGTAATATGCCCATTTTTGTGTAAGGCAACCAAGTGGAGTAACCCTAGGGGTGCTTGTGTGCAAGTGTGTTATTTTCATGCTTGATTTTGTCTTGGATTAGGGTTTTCTATTTGATTGTTTTTATCTTGCCATACAAACCCTAATTACTAACATGTTATGTAAAAGCGATAAATTGCGTAATTTAGAGATTACTGCGCTATTGCAACATTTTATGGGAGGGGGGGGGGGGGGTATACAAATTATGAATGGGGATTTGCAATAATATAAATTTAATTAAACCATTACAACCAAATTGAATTTGTACAAATATTGGAATAAATAATGTATAATATAAATTAAATATGCAAAGATATGTATATGCAAGAAAAAAGATTTTGTTTTGTTTTTTATATGAAAAATGTTTTGAACTAAACCTAATAAATTAAGAAAAGTAAATTATTTTTTAGAAATTGATTAACCCTAATACTAACTTGTTAAAAGAAAAATAAAATTCTTTAAGTACTTTTTTTTTTGTATTTTTGTCTTGAAGATAATAAATAGTATTTATGAAATATTTTAGTCCTTTTACATGTTAAAATAAATATTTATAAGTGTGAGAAAAAATAATAAATACTTAACCTTATTCTATTTTTAATTTACAAGTTTATTAAGAAAAATAGTTAATATATAATTAAATAAAAATATTTTTTATGAGAAAATAAAATAAAATAAACAAAATATAATATTTATAATTTTTATAATTTTTATATGATTTTTAATATTTAAGAAAAATATATTTGATAAAATATAAGGAAAATAAATGAATAAATAAAATATATGGGCCAGGGGTGTCACAAGTAATAAGGAGGTGGATGTTAGGAAAAAAATCACAAAGCCCAACAATCAGAAGGCCCACGCTGAGAAAAACAAAAAAAAGTCAAAAAAATGTGGAAAAATGCAAAAAGGCAGCGCCAAGGCTCGAACCTGTGACCTTAGGCATATCTGCGTGCTGCCTTACCACTGGGGTGGCTGTACATCTGTTAGTTCAAATGAAACAAAAATATATAAAATGAATCACTTCCTTGCCCTGTACTTCGTCTTCTTCCTCTAGCCAGCCGGACCACCTGTATATCTCTCATTTCTCCATGAAAATGGAAACTCCAAACATGAAAATGATAGTATTTCTTCCCACGATTTCAACCATGTAACTCATGTAAACTAAAAGTTAAAGATCAAAGCTAATTTTACTGGCCCAAATTTAAAACCTAATTTTTACAGAAATTTCAAATCCAAAATTATCTATACACAATTAATATAAATGAAACCTATGAACATGGTTGGATTTAGTGCAAGGATATCTACATTTTGTTTTCATAAATCGAGACCAAAGGATGCCTGTATGAAGAGATGGAAGTTAGAGTTTTTACCTCTTTCAGTTGAGATCGTGAATGGAGTTTGAGCAAGTTTTGAGAAGGCCTGAGAATCTGTTTAGCTTGCCTGGACCTCCCTGAGTGTGTTCCAATCCTTACTTTGCCTTGAAAGTTCCTAAATCTCCTTACTCAAGTCAACCTGCAAGCTTGAAATGCAAAAATGTCAAATGGAGAAGGAGGAGTTACAGTGAGGGGATTATGGTCTGGAACACTTAGATATGATGTAGGTTAAGTGTTTAGGTGGTTAAAACTTAAAACGCACGAGTGGTTTTTGAGATTGTTATGCAAGGTGTAAAACTGCAAGTTATGGCAGGTTTTCAGTGGTAGAGAGTTTTGGAGAGTTTCTGAGCTTTAGCAATGGTGTTCTAAGTCACAATACATTTGTGTATAAGTATAGAAAAGGTTAGACCTCAAGCTCCCTCAATATTTCTAAGTTATAGCCTTTTGGCTCTATTGCTTGCTTTGAAGAAAAGTGAGGAGACAACTCTCTATGTGCTTGTACAAGCCTGATCTGAGTTGGTACAGGTCTTAGACACATTGTTTTTGGTTTATAGGGTTTGTGTGTGAAGAAAGAACAAGTGCAAAGCCCAAGGAGTTGACAATTGCAAAAGTTATGCTTTATCAAAATGGAAATAGCAACTTTGTGCCATTTATGGAATTGTAGCTTGGACAAAGGCTCTAATGCTTGGATTAAAGCTCTATCAACTGTGTAAACATTTAATTATGGAGTGAGAAACAAGTTTGAGGCCTGCAAAGCAAGGATTATGCAGCCTAGGTTTGAATTTGAATTTTGGTTCATCATGAAATGGCTTGAAATCAAAGTGAGAAATTGCCAACTTCATCTCTTCGATTCTCCCTACTCAAGAATGATCTCAAGGAGTTCTTTGACATTTTGGAAAGCTTGCAATGTGCTCTATAACCCATCTTTGAATTGATTTCCAAGATTCCTCTTGGAACTAGGTGAAAAGCTTGCAATGTTTTAAACCATGTCATTAGGTAAGATGATGAAATCATGCTTCAAACCAATTAATCATTTGCTAGGCCAAAAATCAGAAATTGCCCTTTCTCATTTAAAACCCTAATTTTGACCATTTTGCCCTTTTGATGATTTGATCAAATTTCTTGAGAAATTATGGTCCAAACTTGATCAAATGATACATACGAGCCTAAAATGTTGATGTGGATAAAAAATTATGAAGTTTGACTGTAGGTTGGCCATGGTTGACTTTTTCCCTAATATAACTGATTTTTAGGTCAACTGATTAATTGATTGATAAAAAAATGTGATTCAAAGCTTGAAACTTGGCATGAATAATCTTGGAGGTCCATAAATGTCTTTGAAAGTCACATGAAGCATTGATAGTCCAAAAAATCTTTGTGCAATCCCAAACCCTAATTTTGGGTTATCAGTGCATGATGAGATGTCTTGAGCTGGTCAAACCCTAATCCAGTCTTGAGTCAAAGAGATCTTGTGAGAAAAATCTTGATAAATAAGAGGGAAAATTTTGGGGTACAACATCATCCAAATCACCCGTACTTTAAATTTTCATAGATTTGGCGTCTGAACTATAATTTGTCTACTTTTTTTGCACATTCATATCATAGTTGGGTTTGTGGGCATTCATACTTTCCTCTAACATAAAGATTATTCATTCATACATTTTATCAAAAACCTTATGTGCATGCTCTATTTGGCATCTCAAATACGACCCGAAAGACTTCTAGAAGTAAAAGTGATGCTAAGGGAAAGGACAAGGTTGGTAGGTCTTCAAATGCTCCAAAAATTGCTTTATCTTTGGTTGATGAAGAAATTCTTGAGTTCTTTGATGGTAAATGCCGACATATGCTTGTGGCCAAGCAACATATTTACAACCATAGAGTGGTTGAAGAACATCACATTCCTGAAATTGTGAGCCACATTAAACATCAATGAATCAACTACTTTCCACAACTCTCTTATGATTACACCAAGGATCTCATTTGAGTGTTTTATGCCGGATTGTCAGATCTCATCTTGTCTATTTTCTACTATATAATATAAAGATAAATTGGGAAAATTATTTTGTATCTCTAATGTTCTCCATCATAAAATTTAACAAAGTAACTTTGTTTTGTTATATTTCTAAGATAGCAAAAATCCTCAACTTTTCAACATTGGGGTTTCTAATCTCTTGTACATTCCACTGAGTCAAAATCAGGAGTTCACCCAATGTACCTTGACCAACATGAGTTACTTTTTGTGTTATTTCTATGGATTTATGGTTGGCTAAATTTTGGCTAATCATGGTTCTAAATATGGTTCTATGTTGATGTTGAGTAAGATGGTGTAACATTCTTATCAACTGTCATAAAAATCTTGATGTTATGTGTTTTGTTTAACCAGATGTCGAAGACAATGTCATGGCATCATGGTATGACATAGATCTTGTTGTTATGTGTTTTGCTTAACCACATGTCAAACACGATGTCATGACATCTTGGTCTGGCATAGCAGTCACTATTATTTAGTATCTATTGACAAGATTTAAATTGATTATTGAGAGATATCCTTTTTGGATATATCTCATCTATTTTACAGGTCAAGAAGATTCTACCTGGAACAAAAAGATTTGATCTACAAATGTATAAGAGTTTCTAAAATTAGTTGGAAGACAAATTTGGAAACTTAATGTTGCATTCCAAGATTTAAAAAGATTCTGCAGGATTATGTGCATTCTTCAACCGTGTGGTTCAAAGAATATGTGGACTAAGAATTCGAAGCATACAATCTGCTGAAGCTTATAAAAGGAAGACCAAGACCTAGGGCATTTTCGTTTAGTAGTTCTCAAGGTTTGTATAACAAATAAGGTTTTGCTGTTTTGAGAGTCGTGTGTGCTCTTGTGGGTGTAAGTCACCCTTGTGCCTTTTGATACTTATGGTATACATAGTGTTACCACTAAGAAGCCTTTAGGTAATGAGTTGAGTATTGTTCTCACTCCAAGCCTATAGGAACGAGTTGATTATTGTTCTTGGTGAAAGCTTTTAAGCAACCTAAGTATTATTCTTAATTAAGAGTCTTAACTAAGCATTTTTAGATTGGAAGTATGTTCTTCCTGAAAGTTCCTGGGTTTGGGATTGTCTTTAGTTGTAATTGGGGAGTGTGTACTTCTTAACAGTTTCTGGGATTGGAATTGTTTTCCCTCTGATTGGGAGTTAGATATCACTGCCCTGATTGGAAGTGAGATGGCAATTTCTCGTATATAGGAATTCCTAGGTAGAAGTTGCACTGGGTAAGGATTAGGAGAGAAGTTGTAAATGGGGGAATTTATCTTTAAACTGATATTACTGATAGTGGATTTCCTTTCTGGCTTGGTAGCCCCCAAAGTAGGTGAGTTGCATCGAACTGGGTTAACATATTATTGTGTTCTTTATCATTCTGCGTTTATAATTCTGTAAAATTTACCATTTGATATTGTTGTACAATCTATGTGAAGATGTTGTAACATCAATCATAACATCATGTTTTAATGATTATAACATCAATTTTTCCATACTCAATTAGTGCTAGAATTTCAATTGGCATCAGAGCAGGTACCCTGTCTGTCATTGTGTGAGCTTCGTGGTGTATCTTTCTGGTACTATCTGGTTTTTGGAATGCATGGAGAATGGATGTATCTGAATTAAGTGACAACTAATGATGGTTGTCTTTATGTCACAACTACTTTTGATTATGATACTCCTACAATAACTACTGATGGTTGTTTGTTTGTTGATTCTATGACATCTACTGGTGGTTGTTTGTGCATGATGTCCTTTAAAATGTTTTGACATCCCACCTAAGAATTATGAGGTTTTCGTTTAAGTCTTCTACTGCACATACCTATGATGTATTAACCTTGGCAGTTTATAACTTGTACTTCTTGTGTAAAGGCTAAAGGAAGGTTATTTCTTGAAAGCCAAAAGAGGTTGAGTTGTCTCTTGAAAAAATTTAAGACTATGAATGTCACATTCAATAGAGTTGATTCCGATCAAGTCAGAATTTCACTTGTACTGTGGAAAAACTTCTTGAGTTTATTTCTTAAGACTTCTCTTGAAGGTGCTCAATTATCAACTATTGTGGAGTAGAGTGTCCTATCAACTTCAAGATTTATCTGAAGGGACTTTCTATATCCTGATCTAAAAAGGCTTGTATCCCTTGATGAAGATCTAGCTGCTTCTTACTAGTAATTATGCATCAAAAGTGAAGAAGTAACTCATCAAGGAAGTTATATGTAAGTATCCCTTTCTCATCTTTGGCCTAAAATAAAGAAAATGTGGTTTCACTTTGAAGATCTCCAAACTTGAAATATGTTCAAATTGTTGAACATTAATTCAAATTTATTTGGATGTGATTCTTCAAGTTGAGAAGATATATGGGTGTATAGAAAGGATGTGACCTTAGTATCAAGGTTTTTACAATCAAATAAAATATTAAATATCAAACCTTGTTTCTTAAGAAGCAGGCTGAGTTAATAATGTCAAATCAAATGTCTTAACATCATAATAAGACATCAGTTTACTCAAGCCAATGACCAAGTCTAGCATTAAAAGAGATCACTTATGTGATTTGTTTTTTTATCACATTTGGTATATATATTTTAGCCTGTATGGCTCCTTCAAAAGTCCTTCTCAACCTAAGATTAACCTGGGAGTGGTTAAATATCAAAGGAGGCATAAATATTCTTTCAAGAGTGCCTTCAAAATGAAGAAAGGTATTCTGACATTACCTTGGGAGGTCACATGTCTTGTTGGTGAACGTTTTGTTTCAGTCTTCCAGTTGTGTCTCTTTGGCACTGAGGCAAAAGATGGAGATGTTTAAAAAGGGGATAATTCAGGATTCCCTTGATGATGTTCTGCTGAGTGTGACATCTATTATAACAAGAATAATTCAGCTGGTTGATCAAGATCTGAATATATAATTCATCAAGAAAGAAGTTTTATTTTTGAAGATGAAGTTCTTTATGAGATGGTTACCATAATTACCTAATTGCTTATCCTCATACTTGGTGAAATGAAGATGTTTCTCCAGAAGTTGCAACATCAATCTACTACAATTCTAGAACTCTCACATGTGAACCTCATAAGGTTTCTACAAGGTAAGAATCCTGACTAAACTGATGTATGGTCTTGTGGTAGTTTCTGATAATTTTGGTGACTCTTAAAAAATATATAAAGATCAAATCTAATTGAAGTTATCAAAAGTTCTTATCAACCTCTACAAAGAAAGGTGAGCTCCAATTATGCTTAATGAATAACTACGAGCTTCTCTGATAGTCGGCTGAATTTATAAAGATGTTACTGTCATTAAGAAAAGGTAAAAATGTTGATCCAAATGTGGAACATTTTCTCAAGACATTGTACTCTAGATTAGATTAAGACTCTGAAGAGTTGCAAGTATTGCATCAGAAATTGCTTAACTCGGCCAAGGTTAGGATATTTTATTCAGAAGATTGGATAATTCAGTTTGGAGTAAAGCTATTAACATAGTATGGACTTTTAAGAACAAATCTATTAAAATTAGTGTTAATGGAGGATCACTATCCATGGGAAGCAATCTTATCTCCTAAATCAGCTAATTTTGTATCCTAGTTTTCACTAAGGATAAGATTATAGCCGAGGGAAGTTATTACTCTCTATTATTTTACATACAATTTCAGAAAGGATGTTATGACATTGTACTATGACAAGTTAATTACGACTTGTAAACAAGTGTATAAGATTAACTAGACAAAGCTCGTTGATATTGGTCTCAATCTTGTTAGTGATCTTGCTGCAAGCAAAAGCATTTTACTTAGCTTGGGATCTATGAGAAGTTTTTTTAGACATATTTAGTAAGTTTTTAGATGAAAGTTAGGTTGAAATCGTAAAGGGTATTTTGGAAATTTGTCCTGCGTATAAAAAATTGAGAGTATACAAGAGAAATAGGATTGCAAACATCATCCAGTCAGAATGTGACAATGTCAGAGAAAGTAGTGTGAGGTTTCTAAGAAATAAAAAACTTGGAAAGGAAAAAGGAATAATGAGAGAATGTCTCCCTGATGTGGTAAATGGGGATAAATGAATAAGAATTATTCATTTTATTCAAATCTCTCTCTCTCTCTGTCCTTGATTGAAAAAAATTCACAAGAAAATCAGTTCCTCAGGGCTAAAATTGTTTTTGCCTCTTCCTCATCTCAAAATCAAGGTTCAATTATGAGCCAATTGTCCAAGGATGTTGGGTCTAAGAAAGTTGATTTGCTTAAAGTAAGGCCAGGAAAGAAGGATAAGCAAGTTTATCCAAAGAAGGTTGGATCAAATGAAGGAATAAGTGATGACTAATCTACTAGAGTAATAAGGGCGGGAAATAAGTCTGTAACAAAGATGAGGTGATGCCAGAAAAATCATGTTCAAAAATATGATCCCTTCTCCGATGCTGATGAGTATTGGATCGCATATCTTGAATCTGGTGGATGGGCTGAAAATGTTATTTAAAGGATGAAATATTCCTATTGTCATCATGTGTTAGTTGAATCTGTAATAATTCACTAACATAATGCTCTTTTGATGTTGTTTGCTTCCACCACTAGTTATGTGATATGTTGTGTGTTTCCAATTATTATTTATTTGTGCTTTCGTCTATGTTTCCAATGTGTACATTTATTCTGTTTCTTTTTGTCAATATTTTGGAGAAAAATGGGAAGTAAAGTGTTGTGTCCTGATGTTACATGACATGACTTGACATGTTCATTTAGCATTATGATAGGACTGTGTGCTACCGCTTATATAAGAGTAGTTATGTGTATAATTGCTCATGCAATCATTGATGGGGAGTATGCTTGCTCATGCTTGTGTGTGTTGAAGCTTCTGTTGTTGATTCTGTTGTTTTGATGCAGGTGCTCTGGTGTGGGTTTTTCCCTTGAGGGGGAGAACCTATTATGTATGACAGGGGGAGTGCTAACCTATCTAGTTGTACAAGCTTGTTAAATGTGTTGTGTTTTACAAAGTTTACATGATCAACATGTAGCTTATGTTTTGGTTTTATTCCTCTCTCCAACTGAATTTGTTTTTTGGTTTTGTTAACCAAAATTTTCCAAAGGGGGGATTGTTAGTTCAATGGATTTATGGTTGGATAAATTTTGGCTAAGCATAGTTCTAAATATTGTTCTATGTTGATGTTAAGTAAGATGGTGCAACATTCATATCAACGGTCATAACAGTCTTGCAGTTATGTGTTTTGTTTAACCAGATGTCAAAGACGATTACATGACATCTTGATCTGACATAGGTCTTATTGTTATGTGTTTTGTTTAGCCAGATGTCAAAGACAATGATTTGACATCTTGGTCTGACATAACAGACACTATTATTTAGTATCTCTTGACAAGATTTAAATTGATTATTGAGATATTTCCTTTTTGGATATATGTCATCTATTTTACAGGTAAAGAAGATTCTATTTGGAACAAAAATATTTGGTCTACAAATGTACAAGAGTTTCTAAAATTAGTTGGAAGACAAATTTGTAAACGTAATGTTGCGTTCCAAAATTTAAAACGGTTTTGCAGGATTATGTGCAGTCTTCAACCGTGTGGAAAAAGTAATATGTGGATTAAGAATTAGAAGCCCATAGTCTTCTGAAGCTTATAAAAGGAAGACCAAGACCTAGGGCGTTTTAGTTCAGTAGTTCTCAAGGTTTGTATAACCAATAAGGGTTTTCCATTTTGAGATTTGTGTGTGCTCTTGTGGGTGTAAGTCACCCTTGTATCTTTTGATACTTGTGGTAGACATAGTATTCTCATTCACAAGCCTTTAGGTAATAAGTTGAGTATTATTCTGACTCAAAGCCCGTAGGCACGACTTGAGTATTGGTCTTGGTTAAAGATTTTAAGTAACCCAAGTATTATTCCTAGTTAAGAGTGTTAACTTAGCATTTGTAATTTAGAAGTATGTTTTTCCTGACAGTTCCTGGGTTTGGGATTGTCTTTAGTTGTAATTAGGGACTGTGTACTTCCTAATAGTTCCTAGGATTGGAATTTTTTTCCCTGTGATTTGGAGTTTGATATCACTATGGTGATTAGAAGTGAGATGGTGATTTCTCATATCTAGGAGTTCCTAGGTAGAAGTTGCACTGGGTAGGGATTATGAGAGATGTTGTAAACGGGGGAGTTTAGCTTTGTAATGATACTAATGATAATGGATTTCCTTCTTGGCTTGGTAGCCCCTAGAGTAGGTGAGTTTCACTGAACTGGGTTAACATATTGTTGTATTCTTTATCATTCTGCGTTTATAATTCTGCAAAATTTATTAGTTTGATATTGCTATACAGTCTGTGTGAAGATGTTGTAACATCAGTCACAACATCATGTTCTGATGATTGTAACACCAGTTTCTCCATATTCCATTAGTGCCAGTATTTTATTTTGGATAGAAGCTTGAATGTGTACTACTTTTAACCTAAGGAATCAAACAACAAGATCTACAACTTTGATGACCTGGATGAATTTAAGGATAATGATGATGTTCATGGATTAGATGAGCAACCAATTGGTGGTTCTCATCAAGACGATGTTCACATGTCTAATGTTGACTATGAGGAAGATATGTCATGGGAAAATGCTACAACGAATCAAGGATGGGCACAATGACCACAAAATTCTTGGACACAACAAGGTGATGTCTATAGAGGATTTGATGGAGGTTCTCAAGACTATGGTTCTGATTCACACGATAATGAATTTGGGACTGCCAGAAATGAGTCTGCTATAATTGCCATGCTTCAAAACATGTAGGTGAATAAAGATGAGCGCTATGAGGAAGAAATGCGTTGGAGGTCTTATTTTCAGGCTGCTCAAGCAGAGCATTTTAATCTGGTTCAAGATCACTTGACTGCAAAGGATACAAATTTTTATGCCTTTGCCTCTTTTGCTACTGAGCAATTTTTTGCAATCTAAAGTGAAATTGGTACCACAAATGCTGCTATGAAGACAAGAATTAATAGCACGATGATCCTAGGTGTTCAGAATCATGAGGAGTCCACACATTTATATCAAGAAATGTGTGATTCCATGGATCGTGGTGGAAGGCCACCACATAGGGGTCTTCGTGGTGGAAGGCCACCACATAGGGGTCTTAGAAGTCATCAGGGTTTTTGAAGCTTTTGAGTCTTAGGTGTTTTGGTTTAAGGTATTTTGGTCATGCATTTAATTTTTTGAATCCATTTAATGTTCTTTCATTCTTTGCTTCTTTGACTTATGTATTAATAAATTTGATCACTTCTTCGAAGTGGATTTTTTTTTTACTTTGTTTATGCTTTTTATGATAATATTTGACAATGTTTCTATAATGTTGATTGGCATTGTCTTGTTATTTATGTTTAAATCTTTGCGTTACTCTATGTATATAGGTATATGTGAGTGCATATTCTTACTTTTGCAAAATGCCTCTGTGTGATATTCATATTTGTGTGAACAATGATACTTCTCTTTTATGCTTTATTTCTTTTTTATGTTATCATAGTGGGAGAAGCATAATCATATGAAGAGATGAAGTTAGGATGCACATATTTAAGGGATCCTTCATGAAGACACGAAATGCATCGTTGTAAGTTTTGCCATCATAAAAATGCGGGAGTATGTGAGTGCATTTACCCATTAGATGTTTTGCATGATGTCAAAAGTAGGATACCCTTAGAATTTATGTATATTGAACGATATCTCTGAGTTTTTATGTGCACCACTGCATTAGGGATCTTAGAATGCATTTAGAACATGTTTGGAAAAGGTATAATGCATTAAAAATGAGTTTTACATGAAAACATGTGTATGTGTCGACATATACGATGTATGAGTCGGCACGTGTGGATCAATAATGAATCATGTAGCTTATGTAACTATGTGTCGACAAATACAACCTTTCAGGTTGACACATGCTGAAAATTTTCATCTATGTGTCGTCACATACATGCTTCAGGTCGGCACATGTACTTTATTTTTAAAGTCTGTAAGCTTCTACTTCATTGTGTCGACACATAACCTTGAACAGGTAGACACATTTCATTACATGTGTTAACACATGACTGACACATTCTGTAAATTTTCTGAAAAATTGCATTCCTTTTCAACTTCTAACCATCCCTTTTTGCCTCTAACTTTCACACATATAAATACTTCATATATCCATCATTTCCATCTTAATGAAGTTATAAAAACATATAAAAATTGATCATTATCTTCAACCTCTTATCAATGCATACACATAAAATACACATAATCATTCATTGTTTGGGTGCCATCTAGACTTATATTGATAATGTTCAATTTAGGTTGGTGTAACCTAAGATTAGGTTGAGAATTTTTAGAGGTTTTATCGGAAAAACTGTGAGGGCTTTCCTCCAAGATCATAATGTTGATTTGGGGGTTTAGAGAATATTTTGAAATTCGGATTCGGTCGAGTGAAAAGCTTTGAAGAACATGAGTTTCTTGCAAATGAGTAGCGTAAGACGGTGAATCCATTGTAAATCTTGGGTGAAAACAATTTGCAATTTGGATTTGGCCAAGTGAAGGCTTTAAAGAATGGTCGTTCTTGGAAAGGAGTAGCGCAAGACGACGAATCAAATTGTTATTGTTGGGTGACTTGATCAAACTCAGATCAAGGGAAGAGAAATTTCTAAGATCAACATAAAAGATAGGGTTTGCAAGGTTGGATTGCTACATTTATCTTGTAAACAATTTTTGCATAGTAAGAATTCTTATCTCAATTCCAAACAGAATTGGGGGCAGAGTATCCTTAGTGAGGACAATTGGTGAACTGCCTAAACAAATATCTGTGTTCTCTTTCTCTCTCTCATTTACTTTGTATAGAAAATTATTTAATTCCTTGATTGTGTAATCAATTAGTAGAGAAATATAATTTGATTGTTAAACATTGTTTTGTTGATTACATTACATTCAATTAGATTGTAAATGATATTTCATATCAACAAAGTCAAAGGGAAAATCTGAAAAATAAATTGCACGCCAAGTATTCGATAATTTGCTTGTTTTAGCTTTATTAATAATTTCATTGGAAATTGGTTAACAATTGTGATCATTATAAAATGATTTATTGAGAAATTATTGTATTAAGGCGTATCATTATTTTAGATTTCATTATATGGTTTACGCATATCTGAGTTTCCAATAGTCGATTCGGTTTAGACAACTTGTTCGATCTAGGCTTAATCTTCTGCTTGTCATAGTTTTTTATTTGCTTTCTAAACAAAATTTTAAAAAGTAATTTTTACTTTGGGGATCTATTCACCCCCTCTGAATAAGTTGTCATCATCTAACAACTTCCTCTCACCCAAAGTTAATGGCCAGAAGCAACACAAAACTTGTTCACCCTGACATAATAAGCATGTTTCATGGGGCACTAAATTTACAGTAAGGGGAATGAAGAGGATGTGGACCTGGAACACTGTTTAGGAACAAAGAGAGCCGATATAACATCGTCGATGAGGCCTTAATTCCCTACTTTTAGTTTTATCTGCCTGTTATTCATGAGTTAAAGGTTTTGATCCTCTTTACTCCTTTTGAGGCTGATTTTTCAATGGTCATTAACGCAACCCCCTCCTATATTACCCCCAATGTATGGGGCATGTTAAGATTTTTTAGATAATCTACATTAACCTGGGGGCCCATCCCACCAATTTTGGGTTTCTCTCCTTTTACAATGTGGAAGTTCTTCCTAACCAAAGCTGGATAATTCTATATAATCTGCCATGCAGACATCTACTGGACCCTTATGCTAGTCCCTACGAGGATTTGAAAGATATTTTCATGCATATGATGGGGTAAGGAAATGCCTCCATGGTGACCACCAGAGCAATGAGAGCCCCTCGCTTTCCTTTGTCATGGATGCTAAATTTCCAACTTATCAATGGGTTAGATACAAGCTTCCTTTCCCCAATTGAGAAAGATATGGTCCAAATCCTAAGTTGTTTCTGGCCTTTAAGCTCTCGTACTTTAATTACCTAGGACTGCAAAGACGACAATGAGGTGGAAGAGTACTTGGTTAATCTTTATGGTATGATAAGAACCTTATGTCCTGATTCTCAACCGAATGTTTTACGTGTTAATATGCCTCCTTTTTTATTTTGAAGAGGACATGGCTATCATCTTGCTTAAAAAGAGGAGAAATCCTTTAATTCGGATGTAGGTTCTCCAATAATAGGAATCTTTGCCTCGACTTTCCTAAAAGTCTCGACTAGCACGTGTGAAAAACGTCGATGTGATACATCTCGTATGAGTGAAGCCCCCCCCCCCCCCCCCCCTCCGAAGAATCTGAGGCAAGAGGAGGGTCCTTTTGAACCATCAAGCAGTCGCCAAGTAGCAGAGGGGTCAAGAAAGCAGGTGGTGGATCTTCCCCCTTTGACCTTCTATGTGGAATACCCCTACCTTTAACACGGTGGGTTACTCCGATTGTCACCTCTCCCTTTCAGTGAACTTTCCTGGTGATTACTAGTCACTTATTGGAATGTCTTATGACTGCTTATCGAACCTACTAGAGGTCCAACTTTTGTGGTATCTTCTAGTAGGGAAAGCTCAGAGGTAGAAACATTCTCGTACTATATAAGAATTATAGTCTATGAAGAACTATGCTATGGGAAACACACAATGAGGCAGGGAAGTAGTTAGGGCATTGAAAGAGAAGTGAGATTCTTAGAAGGCACACACCAATGAAATAGCTTCCACGACTCTTGCTTAGTTTGAAGAGGTGAGGCGCCTTGAGAAATCACTTAAGTAAGCTCACAACATCGTGGAGAGTTTGGAGGATAAAGTTCAGTCACTCAGGGATGAAGTTGTAGCTGCCTCCGCCAAACATTTTTAAAGGGCGAGAAACGTGTTACCTTCTTTTACCCTAACCTAGACTTAAGCCGAATGGATCCCTTCCGGGTGGTTCGAGATGGTCAGCTGGTGGATGATGTATAGTCCCTCATGTTTTGATTCTTTTGTAATATTCTATTTTTTAATATTAAGAAGTTCTCTGCTTTATGTTTCTTTAATGTTATTTATGTAGCCTCATCTTTATGTTTGTATTTTAGGGTGCAATGATTTATCATGTGCGGAGCTAGGATTTGAGTTGACAAAATAGGTTTTCCCCGATCCACTATCATAATTTCTTGTAGCGTTGGGCAATTTATATTGCCTCTTAGGTCAGAAAGGATTCCTCTTAGAGATCCATCATTTTGATCGTCTCTTAGGGCGGCAAGGATCCCTTATAAGGAATCCAACATTTTAATCGCCTATTAGGGTGGAAAGGATCCCTTTTATGGATTCTAGAATTTTGATTGCCTCTTAGTGTGGCAAGGACCCCTCTTAGGGAATCTGGCATTTAATTGCCTATTAGGGAGGCAAGGATCCCCCCGGGATCTAGAGACAATGATCCCTCTTAGGTTTCTAGAACTTTGATTTTCTCTAAGGGCGGCAAGGATCCCTCTTAAATATCCATAATTTTATTCGCTTCTTAGGGCCGCAATAATCTCTCTTAGGAATCCAACATTTTGACCGCCTCTTAAGGCGAGAAGGATCTTTTTTAGGGCTTCAACATTTTGATCACCTCTTACGGTGATCTTCTCCCGTGGTTTTAGGTTCCATAAAAAATGGAATAGCCAGCAGACATAGAGTCTTTGAAATAATAAAACAAGTGCCCTCATTAAAAACCCTCACCCCACGTAAGACACGAAGGGAAAAGAGTGCAGCCCGTAAAATAATATCCCTTTAAAAATGGTAGAGATGTAAGATTCACCTATCAAATTTAACAACTAATGGTAAATAAAGAAAATAAATGAAAGTATGGAAAGTGGGGCTAGAGGTCATCCCTTATGGATCTTTAATCTTCGATCACCTTGTCGGCTAGAGGGGGAGCCTCCCCTCCTTTGATAACCTTTCCTGGAGGTTTTATCCCTGAGCTCACTTTCCCAATGTTCACGCCTAGAGTGTGAACCCTTTTTAGTTTAAGGCTCTCCATTTAAAATTTTATGGCGATCTCCTGGGATAACTCCTACTCGCACATCAAAGAGCATGTACTTCATGCATAAATATAAAGTGGAGAAGGTAGTGCCCAAGTGATTAAAAGTTGGCCCTATTATAATCATATTATAATAAAAGGGGCATCAATAACAAAATATATAACCTTAATTCTTGGCTTGATCTTGGTATCCAACGGTGTTCTTTAGGGTGATGTAGCTTTTCACTTGCACATGCTCCCCCGAGAATCCAACTAACGAGCCCTTGAAGGATTTTGAGTTTAATGGATTGAGGCAGAGTCGTTCAAATGCATACCAATATAAAATATCTACAAAACTTCCTTGGTCAACAAGAACTCTTTTAATCTCCCATTCAACGTGTTGTACACCAAAAATTTCCCTCTCTTTTGTCAAGATATTTCTCACCAAAGATCTAAAATGCTCAAGGGTTCTGAAGGGTTTGATCAGATAAGTTCACCTCCTAAACACTGAGCCTCCAAATTAGGGTTTTGATTTTTTCAAGGACAATTGGACTTTTGATTCCTCAAATGACTTTCATGGTTCATTATAGGTCTTTAAGATTTCTCATACCAAGTTTCAAGACTTGCATCACATCTTTGCTCAGTCAATTGCTCAGATGACTAAAAACCAGCTGTATTGGGTAAAACGTTAATTGTGGTCAATATACAGTCAAACTTCATGATTTTTGTCCAAAATCAACATTTTGAAGTGATATTTATCAATTGAATAAGTTTTGATCACAATGCCTCAAGAAAAGCACTCAAATCATCAAAGGGGCAAATTTGTCAAAATTAAGGTTTTGACTGAGAAGGATTGATCAGTGACTTTTGACCTAGTACATGACCTAATGGCTTGAAACATGATCTCAAGGACTCAAACACAAAATGTTGACCTAATTTCATGGCTCAAATAATTTCTCAAGATCAATGGATTGAAAATTGAAATTTGATCAACTGATGAAAAGTCAACTGATACAAAAAAATGTCAAACTTTGACTCTTTGGCCAACATTAAATTTCAAAGATCAAAATTCATCAAGATATTAAAAAATATCAAACTTGATCATCAAGAATCAAGAAAGTCAAAAATTCAACAAAAAAGTCAAGATTTCAAAGACTTAAAAAAATTCTAAGTGTTTTAACCTTGATAATTTCAATACTTCATGACAATTTTTCACCAAAATGCAAGATGATTCAAGGAAAACTTTAAACATGAAAGTTGTAGATCTTGATGAATTCTACAACTTTGTCCCTAGGGTTGATGTCCAAAAAATGCTTAGATTTGAAGATATAGGCTCATGAAGTCACGACCTTTTAATTAAAAACACTTAGTGAAATTTTCAACAAGTTTAGGCAGATTTTTGACCTAACTTCTTGACCAATTTTCACCTAGTTCCAAGATTATTTAGCCAAAGTAGTCAAAATGAAGGTTGTAGAAAATGTTTCAAGCTTCCCAAAATTTCCAAGAATGTGAAGAGATCATTTTTGAACTAGGATTTTGGAAGAGATAAGGTTGGGCATCCATTCTAGAATTACAAGTCATTTTCTTGATGAACACATAATCCAATCTCAATGTTATGCTTCATAATTTTGCTTTGCAGGCCTTCTAAATTGCATATCTACCCATAGTTAATGGATTACACAAACTTTTGAGCTATGATCCAAGTGGTTTAAGCATTATCCAAGTCAATTTGCCATTTTGGGGAGAAAGTTAACATTGCCATTCTTGAAAAGCAAGCTTTATGCACAAAGTCAATTCTTGAGCCTCTCACTTGTTCCCTCTGATCATACTCTATCTACAAGGTCAGAAGCATTGTGATTAAAGTGTTTAACCACTCTATGATCAAAGGTACAAGGCATTGAAACTTAATTTTTCAAGAAAATCACATGTTGAGTTTAACATGTGATTTTGAATTCTGATCAACTTGAGAATTCCAAACCTCTTCTATATAAATAGAGACACTATTTATAAGCCAAGAGACGGATTCAATAGCCCTCAAACTCAGCCAATACATCCTAAAACTCAGAATTGCACACAAACCTCCATTATTGGCATTTCTGGCCAAAAACCTCAAACACTCAAATCCCTCGTGTGTTTTCACTTCTAATCATTTACAAAACATCTATACATCATAAACAACTCATCCCCACCCCTATTTCACAACTGTAACATCATCTTCCTCATCTTCCAAACTCAAAAACAGAACTCTGCACATTGACTTTTCCAGCACGATTTAGGCACTTTCAGCACAAAGTAAGAGTTGCATTAGCTTCATAGGAGTCTAGTGAAGCTATCCAGATCATCACCACACTTCCAGGGCTGCTTAAACTCCATACACGATTTCCAGTTTTGAGGTAAGTTTTATCAACTTTGAACTCTCTCTACAAGCATCATTAATGGTTATTTGTGAATAAAAAATGTAGACATCATAGCTCTAAAGCTAACGATGCCCTTAGTTTTCATTTATGTTTCCTGAGTGATGCAAATTTTGAAGATAAACTTTCTGAAAAAATTAGGTTTTTATTTGGTACCAGTAAAATTCTCATTCATATTTTATTTATAGCTCATTAAATTTATATGGTTGAATTCGTATTGAAAAATGGAGCAAGTTGCATGTTTATACTTTTGCAAATGGTTGAGAAATGAGGAAGTTACAAAATTAAAAAATGGTGTTGGAGATACTGGAGTGAGGTTAGGGATGAAGTGCCATTAGGATTGGTTTTATTTTAAGTTTATTGCAAAATATTCTATACACGGATGAAACAGCCACCCAGTGGAGGGAGAAGCGCGCGTAAGGTATTTGTTACTAGGGACATGAGTTCGAGCCCTAGTGGTACCCTTTTGTATTTTTTTAAATACTTTTCTTGCATATTCAATGCATCACGTGTAGCGCGCATACCATACATATTCATGGCCAGACCATCAGATCATTGTGCAAGTGGATCCAACGCCTCACATGAGCCAGCCCATGATGCATCATCAATGAACCAGCCGCACTTCATCACCAATGGACACTAGACTCTTCTTTTGGGCCTTGACTGAATTTGTTTTTCCACCCCCTTGACTACTTCTTTAACACAAGCCCATTCATCATTTTTTTTCATTTTTTTTCTGACTCATACAAAAAACACATTTGGGCCTAGCGCCCCTTTTGCTATTTGTAACCCTCATCTTACTTTTTAACACCTAGCCCAATATTTTCTCATATCCTTTATATTTTTTATACTTTATGTATTTATTTATTTTTATTTAAAACTAAAATACAAAAACATATTTTCTTAACTAATTTAATTAAAAATATTTTTTTATTTTATATTTAGGACTAAAATTTATTATTTTTCTACACTATAAAATACTTTTTTTGTCATTAATATTCAAATTATTTTACAAGCAAATCATTAGATTTAGATTTCATTTTCTCCTCAATTAAATTAAGTTTAAGTTTTGTCATTTAATTTTTCTTTTAAATTGATTATGTTAATTAACATAGATTTTAGGTTTTTGTATTGTAATTAAAAATAACTAGTTCAATTAGGTTAATCTCTAAACTTTTTCATCAAAAACCATAAAAATAAATTTCTTCTTCCTCTTTACATTTTGTACATTCTATTATTATTCATATCCAATGGTTTGTAATAGATAATTAGGGTTTATTGCTTTTCTCCTCTATTCACAAATTGTACCCCCCCCCCCCCCCCCCCATTCCCAAAGCGTTGTAATAGCGTAGGATATTTAATTTCCGCAATTTATCGTTTTCCCTATTATTGTTAGTAATTAGGATTTGTATAGAAAGATAAAAATCAAACATTAGAAAATCCTAAATACAAGACATATAATTGAATCAAACACTTTGCACACATGCACCTCTAGGATTAACTATAATTGTTGCCTCGGATTTAAACAGTCATGTCCCTCGAACGTGAGATGTTTTAGAAAAGACCCTCGATTAAAAGATTTTAGTCCCTCGATTACCCTTTGATGTTTCCTTTGGTAAACAATCTTAGTCCCTTATAACAATTGCTAAAACATTCTTACAAGTTGCCTTCTTTGACTGTACGATGACCCACACCCGTCCCTCATATCCAATGATATGGCTTCCTACTAACTAATGGTAGACAAGCAGTATCTAAAGGAGGAGGAAAAGAACAAAGACCTTTTTGAGTAGGTAGATTGCTCGTAATTGCTTGCTCACAAACAAAACCATTCACACCTCACACTTTTTAAAACACTTTTCAAACAAACATTTTTGTATACATTCTCAACGATACGAGAATCATTACAAAATTGCCTTACATTGATATTTTCAAACATCTTTCAAAACATTCCCTTTTCAACAAATATTTTCAAAACCAACACTTTGAATACATTCTTAATGATACAAGAATAATTTCAATGTTTGTCGAACTAAGGCATTCACAAAATATTTTCAAACTCACACATTCACAAAGCATTTCAATGTGAGCTAGCAACTAAGAACCCGTAGATAACTACAGATGAAAATGGTGCTAACATCTTCCCTTTTCATAACCTATCCCCCATACTCAATAAAATTCTCAAAAGGTCTTTCCTGTTCTTTTCACCCTTTCCTTTATTGGATAAAAGAAAAGTTGGTGGTGACTCTTGTTATCCGTAACATTTGCGATTAAACGTAAAACAACCAAGTGAGTTCTCCCACCATATTACACAACACATCTAACGAAAATGATCATGGGGTCATATTTTTTAGGGTGGATGCCAACTTCTTCTTTCTTAAATAAGTCTATTGTATCTTCTGGAATCTTTGGCTTTCCCTTGCCTTCGACATTAGGGAGGTGTTATATATTCAAAATTTGGTCAATGTACCTTCTACGGTCAGATCTAGTCTCCTTACCAATGACGATCCTTCTGCAATAGTATTGAGTGTGTGGCACAAGAATTTGCTTCCCTCGCCTTAGGGTGCCTCCTTTACCTTTCTAGGCCTAGGGCTCCTTGCCTTATCTCTCACATGAAATTTTAACTTGTCCAATCTATAGAAGGAATCTCCCCTGAAATACTTCTTGAGGTGTCCCTCCTAGATTAGCCCCTCAATCTCTTTCTTGAGTGCGTAACACTCTTTAGTAAGTGTCCTTTAACTTTATGGAACTTACACCATCTAACATGTTTAAGGCCCATTACATCCTCCTTCAGAGCTGGAGGCGTGGGGATGTTGTTAAGGTGAAGAACCTCACACCAGATCTGTTTATGGTGGGTGTTCAGAGGCGTGAAGCTCTCTGTCATCTTGCCTACTCTCTTAAATGCAGTCTTGTCCTTGATGGGAGATGTATAATTACTCTTCCTCTGGTGGCATATACCTTCGTCTTCAGGAATAAACTCCTTAACCTCTCGTGCATTCTCCTTAGCGTTTTCTCATATTTTATGCAACATTATGCTCTGGTGACCACCTCTTATAACGAAAGTGTTAGATTTTGGACGAGAGACTTGTTGAAGTGTCTCGCCTTAAGTCCATTTTAGAATGCCCCTTATAGATTTCTTGGTTTGGGGGAACGACTCTGATGGTGGCCTCATTTAACCGGGTGAGATAATCCCTCAGCGACATTGAATGACCTTGTCGTGTGTTAAGCAGGCTAGTGGGGGATATCTTTTTGTGACAGGTGGCAGCAAACATGTGTATTCAGTAGTTATTGACAAATGGGGATGTAGGCTCGGAGTAGACTTATATACCATCGCAAGGCTGCATCCCGAAAGGTGCCAGATAATAATTTTAACTTTAGGGAGTCATGTAATCCAATGATAGGCATCTGTGTTTTGATGGATGTTGTGTGTTCATAAGGATCATTATGCCCATCAAATTTGGCCAGAGAAGGAGGTTTGAATCCTTCAGGGACAAGTTCTTCCCTTATTTATTATGAGAGTGGCTGGGCATTTATCAGTTTGATCTCCTCTGTTGGATTAGACTCTTGCCAGCACTGTGCGATACTGTGGATGTTGTCTTTCAGGGTTTGATTTTGACGACATAGTTCATCCATTATAACACACATCTCCTATAGGGTGTTGGCATCACCTGTATCACTGGTATCCTCTGACATAGGGGATATAACTCTCCTATTAATCATGGTTAAGGATAGCTATTTATATGAATGAATGGTAACAATGTGTATGGTGATTATAATGAAGAATGTGAGGCCCATGTTAGTTTTACAAGGGCCCCATGGTAGGCGCATTTGTATTGGTCCAAAAGTACAAGTTTTCATGGTATCCCTACAAGTTTTCCTAATGATGTTACAATGTTTATGTTGGTTTTAGAGGACCTGCTCATAGTGTGGTGATATGCTATATATATAATCGTAATTCTTATTGTGTTCTATGAAAATTATCATTTGTCCTTTTTCCCATTAGAGGAGAAGTATTTATATGGACTCTAGGCCTTATGTTTTTGGAAACCCTTAGAGGCAGTAACTGTTTCCCCTTGACTAGGGGAGATTGTTGACTACTTATTATCTCAGGAATCTTGGTATGACCCTTTATTATATTCTTATATGATTAGTGGGAGGATAAAAATACTATCCAATTCCTATGTCCCAAAGGCGAGCCCCCAATATTCTATGAAGATGTCGCCCATGTGATGTCATTCTAGGCGAGGACCTCAGAGTCGTCCTTGTTGGAGACTCTCACAAATATAACAATACAGAGTATTTCCTTATTTGAACTCTTCTATCTCATAACACCACCATTTAAGCAAAACACATAATCATATTGCGATAAGAAGTCATATTTATCAAACTGAAAACTATAACCAATATAACCAATTACATCAAGTTCTTCCTTTCCTTCATATACCAAGAGTAAATCCTTAGTTCTTATGAAGTTATTAAGGTGTTCTTGACAGGAACCTAATGATTATCACTAGGTTAAGACAGGTACTTGATCATTGTAATAAATGCATAAGATACATTTGGTCAAGTACACACACATCATACATGATATATCAAATTGCAGATGTATATGGAATCTTATTTATGAGATACAATTTTACATGCATGACATGATATGTTGAATGAGTGGAAAATAATGGAAAAATAATCAAGAAGTCATGCAATTGGATAAAGGGAACTAATGCTTGAAGGAAAAAATTAAGGCTGAATATGAAGGGCGAGCACCCCCGATCAGCAAATCTAAGGAAGAAAGTTTTCTTGATAAAACATGAAAAGTTTGTCGGGAGAATCATAACTCACCCAGAAAATTAAAGGTGGTTCGATGGAGGAATAAAAGGTTTGTAACGCCAAAGGCATGTCCAAGTGGATTAAAAAAGGACTAAAGATCGTCATGTGTCGTTCTTCTTCTACTCTTTATGTATTTATACCATCATTATGAGTAACTAAGTTCTATTTTGGTGGGGTTATATATATATATATATATATATATATATATATATATATATATATATATATATATATATATATATATATATATATATATATATATATATATATATATATATATATATATATATACACACGCTATTATGAAATATATGTATTACTTTTAATCATGGCATTATGTTTGTTTTAATTTTTTGGGTCATATTGTTCTTTATTCTCGTGTTTAATGTCTGCTATATCTTGATCGTGTTTCTGAATCTAATATGTTGTTGAGTTGCACTCTTAGATTGAGACAAAGGGTATGTATACATATCTAATATGACTTGATCATTTATAACATGTTCTGTGAACTTAGACTGGTGCTGAGAACCCCTCTTTATGTTTAGACCTATATCATCATCTACCAATAGCTAAACTCCAGAGATAGATATAGATTTGATATTCACATATATTTTCAAAACATAATGCAGTCATATTGTTTATTAGGATAGGTATCTTAAAAAATAATACGTTTGATATCACAATATTATTTCCGATATGGATAATGATGCTGAGCTATAGGTTTTAATATCAATTGATGGCTAAAATGAATATAACTGATTATTGGTATGCATGTGGTTATAGTAGGTGAAATGTAATCTGGAAATCTATCTACGATTGAGTGATGCAAATTTTACTAGCCTAAACATATAAATATGTAAGAGCCATGGTAGTATGGAATAGCAAACAATGTTTTTAGAATGAAAATAAGCTTTCCCAAGTTTCCCTTGTTGATATTTCTCACAAAGACCATAATATTGATACTTTAGATTAAGCAATTCTTTTAGAAGCTCAAGATTATTAATTTTGTAAGATTGTTCTAAACTTAGAATTCCCCAATCGTCTATGCCACAACCATTGCTCCTAATTCACTAACATAAGACATTTCACTTATTGTTTTTCAAGTACAAACAACTTGATTTTATAAATTTTATTTCTTCTTATTCCACTAAAGAGGAAAAAGCCATTATTTTTACTAATAGTCTTACATGACTTTTGATAGAAGACAACGACATAACCACTATTTCTTAATTGACTTATACTCAATAGGTTATCATTAGTCCTTCAACCAAAATCACATTATTTATAGAGAGAAGAGACCTATTATCTATTGTTTCTGATGCTATGATCATTACCTTCTAGTTTCTTCTAAAACTAACGCTGCCTCATTCCTTCATCTTGAGATTTTGGAACATAAGTCTTTCTCCGGTCATGTGACTTGAGCATCCATTGTCAAGGTACCAATAATGGTGTTTTATCATGGTAGATAAAAATATTTTCAATCTACAATATACATAATTTTTTTAGGTACATATATCTTTACGGGTCCTCTTTTGTTATATCTATGAGATTTCTTATCTTTCTATATTTTCAAAATAGGACATGTTCTTTTGTTGTGACCTCGTTTGAAAAATTAAGAACAAATAACTTTGGGATCATGAGTATCTACCAAAGGCTCATCATCATATCATAGTCTTTCCTTACACACATGATAACACATTAAATTAAAGAATCCATCTTGCTTATGTTTATGTTGTTAGTTGAAACTCCTAAAAAGCTTCTTTGTACTGTTCAAGGTTATGTAAACTCGATTTGAAAGTTTGAGATGTTTTATTTTTTTAAGATTTATTTTAATTTTTCAAAAACATAAATATTTTGTTTTGGAGTTTCGTGACGTGCTAATGATTTCTCACAAATCTTTTTTAGATTTTGATACTTGATAATCATTTTTTGAGCGACATAAAGTAACTTATTCGAGGTAATAATAAGTTCTTCACAAGATAAGTTAGGTAGTGACTCATTTTCATTAACATCATCATAATAATCATCACATATATTGTGTTATAGAGTTGCATGTTATCGGAAGTTAGGCTCGAAAAGAATCATTTAAATGGTTATCTTCTTCAACAAAGTATTTATCAAATTGATACCATGTGGACATGAGTCCTTTTTTTATTTCCTACAAATCCACTTTGTTAATTATGGGATTGGCATTATGTTTGGTAAAACTAATATAGCAGTAATATGTTAGATAGGATGTGATTACTTGCTGTAAAGAAAAGGTGGGGCAAGAAGTCATATATTATGTTAGGACATGTCAAGGTGAAGTATTTCAACATATGGAGCAACATGTCGGATAATATGTCCTATGAGGAAGCATATGACATCGCGCCTGAGCTGATATGGAATGTTATGTTATGTCACGTCACAAAAACAGAATATACTTTGAGGATAATAAAGTATCTATATTATCCTATGTGGCGCTGTTTTGTAGGTCAAGAAGAATCTAGAATAATATTGAAGAATATTAAATTTTTAAATATGGAGACTGTTGTACCCCAAAATTTTCCCTCCCTTTTCTTCAAGACATTTCTCACAAAATATCTCGAATGCTCAAGGATTCTCAAAGAGTTGATCAAACAAGCTCACCTCCTAAGCAATGAGACCACAAATTAGGATTTTAGTTTCACAAGGATAATTGGACTTATAATGCCTCAAATGACTTTCAAGGTTCATAATAGACCTCCAAGAATGCTCATGCCAAGTTTCAAGTCTTGAATCTCAAAATTTCTCAGCCAATTGATCAGATGATTTAAAATCAATTGTATTGGGTAAAAAGTCAATTGTGGCTAGAGTACAGTCAAACTTCAAGATTTTGGTTCACATAAACATTTCGAAGTCATATTCATAAATTTATTAAGGGTTGATCATAATTCTTCAAGAAAAGCACTCAAATCATCAAAGGGGCAAAATTGTCAAAATTAGGGCTTTTGACTGAGAATGACTGATTGTTGACTTTTGACCTAGTAAATGACATAATGACTTGATTCATGATCTTAAGGACTCAAAAAAAATATCTTGACCTAATTTCATGGTTCAAAATATCCCTAAAGATCAAGTAATTGATAGTTGAAATTTGGATCAGCTGATCAAAAGTCAACTGAAACACAAAAGTAAAACTTTGACTTTTTGGTCAACATTGAATTTCAAAGGTAAAGATTCATCAAGACATTCAAAAATATCAAACTTTATCATCAAGAATTAGGAAATTCAAGAAAAGTAAACAAAAAGTCAAGATTTCCAAGACTTAGAAAAATTGTAAGTGTTTTTAACCTTGATAATTTCACTACTTCATGACCATTTTTCACTATGATGAAAGATGATTCAAGGAAAACTTTCAACATGAAAGTTTTAGAGCTTCATGAATTCTACAACTTGGTCCTTGAGGGTTGATGTCCAAAAAATTCTTGGATTAGGAGATATAAGCTCATAAAGTCATGACATTTTTAACAAAACACTTTGTGAAATTTTTAACAAGTTTGGTCAGATTTTTGTCCCAACTTCATGGCAATTTTTCACCGATTTCCAAGTTGATTTAGCCAAAGTGGTCAACATGAAGGTTGTAGAAAATGTTTCAAGCTTTCCAAAATGTACCAGAACTTGAAGAGATCATTCTTGAGCTAGAAGTTTCAAAGAGGTGAAGATGACATTACAAACATGAATTTTAGGTCATTTTGTGATGAACCTTATGATCCAATCTTCAACCATCCTGCATAATCTTGCTTTGCATGCCTTCTAACTTAAAATCTCTCCATAATTTAATGTTTACGCAACTAGTTGAGATATGATGCAAGTGCTTGGGCCATTGTCCAAGTGATCATTCCATTAATGGAACAAAGTTACCATTTCCATTTTGGAAAAGTGACTTTAATCACAAAGTCCACTCTTCTTAAGCTCCTGGCTTGTTTCTTCTGATCACACTCCATCTTAAAGTGAAAAAGCAACCATCTATAGCCTATCAGCCACCCTATGAGCCTTTGTACTATACATTGGAACAATGTATTTCAAGCTTGCTTGAAAATCAAGTTTCAAAACCATAACATGTGATCTTTGATTTCTGCTTACTTGAGCCTCTAAAACCTCTTATCTATAAATATAGAAGTTGTTTTCAAGCTAAGGGACGAGTTTACAAGCCTCCTAACCCCCTACAACACTCTGAAATCAGAGTTGGCATTCAAAACCTCCATTGTTGCACATTCTGACCTTGAACTTCAAACTCTTAATCCCCTGGTGCATTTTCACTCTAAATCTATCACAAAGCTTCCATACCTCATTTATAACCTATCCAAGGACCTGTTTTATCATTGTAACACCATTTCAACCATCCTCTATTTCCAAAAACAACCACCTGCAACTTGACTTCTTCAGAAGAATCCATCCACTCTTAGTCCAAAGTAAGCATTGGAATAGCTTTCTAGGAGTTCATTGAAGCTATCCAGAGCATCACAACACCTCCAGGAGTGCTCAAACTCCAAACATGATTTCCAGTTTTGAGGTAAGTTTTCTCAACTTTGAACTTCTTATACAAGCATCATTAATGGTTACTTTATGAATGAAAAATATAGACATCATTACCATGAAGCTAACCATGCATTTATTTTTCATTTATGTTAATTGTACGTGGAGAATTTTGAAGTTGAACTTTCAGAAATATTAGGTTTTAATTTGGTACCAACAAAAATTCATGATCATCTTTGATTTATAACTTTAGTTATTTACATGGTTGAATTCGTGATGAAAAATCTAGCAACTTTCATGTTTACATTTTTGAAAATGGTTGAGAAATGAAGAAGTTACAGATTTAGAAATGGAGTTGTTGTTATTGGCGCGCGCAAGGAAGACGATGAAGTCATTTCAAATATTCAGAAATGAGTTTATTTTAAATTTATTGCAACTTGTTTTACCACCGAATGTAACAGCCACCTCATTGGTAAAGAAGCGCGCGTTAAGTCATTTGCATATAGGGACCTGGGTTCGAGCCCCAGTGGTACCCTTTTAATTTTCACATATTTTATTCTATGAGATCATGTGTAGGAAATGTCCAGGAATCATGTGCTACACCCTCTCATCATCACCATCTAATCATTAGGCAATCAGATCAAGCGCCTCAAGATGAATGCCCATGATACACTCTTAAAATGCAATCACACTAGATCTCACAGGCGCTGGGCTCCTTAGTCTTCAGCCTCCTTCTTTTTTATTTTTTCTATTTCTCCACCCCCAAACTTCTCATAACAACCATACCCATTTCTTTTTTTTCTTCTGATTTAAACAAAAACATATGTGCCTAACTCTTTATTTTGCTATTTTCTCACACCCCTGATTACTCTTCAGCACCTAGGTTTAATATTTTTTTATATTCTTTATATTTTCCTTATTTTTATTTGTTTATTTATTTTATTTAACCAAAAATACAAAAAATATATATTTTTAAAATAATTAGATTTTATTTATTTTATTTTACTTCATTTTTTCCAAACAAATAAAATCTCAAAAATACTTTCTAAACAATTAATTTCTCTTTTAAATTAATTTAGATTTAGGTTTTTCTATATTTAAATTATTTCTCCTTTTAATTAATTTTTTGTCTTAGTTTATTTTATTTAGGTATACTAATTTCTTTTAAATATCAATTAATTTAATTAGGTAAATTATAAAACCTTTTTCCACCAAAAATCACACAAAAAAGAATTTCTTTCTTCATCTTTACATTCTTGCGCATTTTATTATTTCGCATTATTAATTATTCAATGGTTTGTATTAGCTAAGTAGGTTTATCGTTTCCCCCCCCATTTCATAAACTTGTACCCCCCATTCCCAAAGCTTTGTAATAGCGTAGGACATCTAAATTCCGTAATTTATCGCTTTCCTTATTTTTTTTAGTAATTAGGGTTTGCATGCCAAGATTTAAAATCAAACATTAGACAACCCTAATCCAAGACAATATACATGAAAACAAAAATACTTTGCATACATGCACCTCTAAGGTAAAACTCACTTGTTACCTCGAATATAAACAGTCATGTCCCTCGAATGTGAGATGTTTTAGCAAAGACCCTCGATTAAAAGATCATAGTCCCTCAATGACCCTTCAATGTTGCCTTCGATAAACGATCTTAATCCCTTACAACAATTGCTAAAACATATTGCCTTCTATAACTGTACAGTGACCCACGTCTGTTTCTCACATCCAATAATATGTCTCCCCACCAACCAATGGTAAAGTAGCACTATTTAAAGGAGGAGGAAAAGAACAAAGACTTTTCGAGTTGGTAGATTGCTGGTAATTGCTTGCTCATAAACAAAAACCATTTTCACACCTCACACATTCAAAAACAAACATATTTTCAAACACTCTCTTCTCAAACAAATATTTTAAAAACAAACACTTTGTATGCGTTCTCAAAGATACGAGAATCATTACACATTTTGCCGCACTAAGGTATTTTCAAAATATTTCCAAAACAAAATTTTTGTATACATTCAAAACGATACGAGAATCGTTACAAAATCACCACTTTCAAAACATCTCAAAACATCTTTCAACTTACACAAAGCATTTCAAAGTGCGCTAGAAATTAAGAGCCCGTAGATAACTACGAATGAAAAGGGTGCTAACACCTTCCCTTTTCATAAACTGCCCTCTGAACTCAAGAAAATTCTTAAAAGTTCTTTCTTGTTCTTTTCACCCTTTCCATTATTGGATAAAAGAAAAGTAGACAGCGACTCTTACTATCCGTAACATTTGGAATAAAACTCAAAACACCCAAGTTAGTTCTCCCACCATATTACAGAACTAGCAACTCTGCTGTGGAAGATAACTAAAAGTTGGGTTACCTTAATAGCTAGATCATCTTTATTGCTTTACTTGTTTGCATAGTTTGCTTTACATTTTGGGTTATGCTTGGGTTTATTTCTTGTATAGATCCTATACCTGGATCTGGGGAATTTTAGGTAAGTAGCAATAGATCGTGGAAACTATACGGCATAAACCGATATGGTTGAAGCGATGGCTACGTTAGTGTGACACATTTGTCGGTTCCGGTGTCCCTTGAGTTAAATCAAGGAGAATATGGGGCCGCTGTGTGGTGTCATAAAGCATTAATTGACTGTAGAACCTTAGTTGAGATAGTTGGATTTGGTTCAGACTGAAGTTGGTTGATACTCGATACTAAACTCATTAAGATCATACTTTCAGGATATTTCGGTTGCAGTTTGATGCTTATGCTGAAACAATGCCCAATAAAGAAAGATTAATGATATTGAGATTCCTTAGAACCCGATTATTTCTTTTAGGTCCGGTTGAACCAACTAAAACTTCAAGAGGGTGTCATACCCCAATTTTTGACCTAAGATCCCACTTGTATTTTTGCATTTTTTATACAAAAAGTCAAGGTCACTAAATACGGTCGGTTTTAACCTCTCACCTTCGAGCTTTGACTATGTGAAGATTGTCAAGTGTTTTGAACATTTTTAGCCTATGTATCACTAATTTCTAATCGCATACAAAGGTGTATGTTCATGTTTTCTTTTGTTTCATGTGCAGAGACAGGTCTGAATCAAGAGCATCAGGTGTCGCGCCTCAATTAAGGTTTTGAGTCTCCCAAGCCAGAAGTACGGTTGATTGTGGATTCTCGAAGACTGATTCATCAAGGCACACTGTTGCACCCTAAATTTCTCCCCTAATATGTTTTAGTCGCACTTTCATATCATATTTTGTTATTTGGTCACAATCATTAGCAAATATCTTCATTCATCACATTTTGCATCATTAGTCGTATTTAAGTTGACCAGAAAAAGTCAGTTTAAATCAAAGTTTGCATCGTCTTTTAGTTAAAAAATACCTGACATTTCACTTCATGCATTTTTATCTCTTTACTCGTGTCTTGCATTGCTCCAAGTTGTTTATATCTTGATAATAAAAATATTTCAGTTTTATAGACAGATTGTTAAAAGCGATTCAACACTGTGCGGAAAATTAGTGAGAAAAAATATTTCAAGTTTTCACCTTTTACCGATCATTTTATGAATCTGCGTTTCGCGTAGATTATGACGGTATGCTCGCTTTATTTTTTCGATACAATTTGAAGTCTCGTTTTTAACCGTAAACATCTATTTTAGCCCGATGTTTTTATTATCATTTTATTTTGATTTCGACTTTTTGAATATTTTTTATTTTAATCTTTGTGACATGTAGTTTATTTTAATGTGTTCATTTTATTTTTTCGGATAAATTTTCGTCCGTTTTTTATTGTTTTCGGTCATTTTAGCTCTTTATTTTTTATTCAAAAAATATATTTTAAATTGAATTAATTTTAATACTTTCAGTTTTTTATTTCATTTTTATCATTTAAGGGCGTTTTTGTCACAAAAATATATTGATTACACTATACTATGCTCTCATTGGCTGTTAGCAAAAGTGGTGGATTGATACAGAGAAAATGGAAATCAACGGATCATGATTGAATTTAAAATCAATTTTTTTCTTCTTCACTTGTCTATATAAGACCTCTTAATTTTCTTTGTATGGGACCACACAAAAAAAAACAAAAAAACTTACAGTAGCTCTTCATCTATTCTCTCTAACTCTCTCTTCAATTTCTCTTCCCAATTTCCTCTGTTCAAAACCCACACATTCCTATCCATTCCCCAACGTTCCTCCATCCCTCACCGTAACCAACATTCATCTCCTTCTGCCACTTAAAATTCCGCAAATTGCTCACATCCGCGACTCACCATAAACAACTTCCGTAAGCAACTATTTCCATCACCATTCATCCACACCAACAACCTCCTTTCTGCTCATCAACATTAACGCACCAAGATTCATCACCATCAAACTCACCATCTCCTTTCATTTCGCGTAACTACCGTCATATACCTCATCCCCTGCTAACAATCTCACAACACAACCAGCCATCTCCCTCCACCAAACCTCTGTTCTTTTTCCGCTCCAGCTCACAGAACAACAACAATCCACCTTCAAACCCCAGCCGGACTCCCTCAGTTTGTCGATTCCACAAGCACTCTTCACTTAATCTGTTTTCGAGCAAGTCACGCTACTGCTTTTGAATTACAACACACACAATCTTCTACAAGATGATCCATAACAGTATTTCTCCTTCTGCCCAAAAGCAATCCCTCAACAACTTGCTCCCATCGTCAATTCTTCTCCAGTCCGCATCGACAACGCAACAGCTCTATTTCGACATTCCGACAAAAACAATTTTCAGCTTAGCATTCCGATTCAGCATTAATGCAGTAACAACATATTGTTTCAACCACCACCACCTTCCTCACATCACTATTAATACTCCATTCCATCTTTAAATTCACCAACATTATCAACCCAGCAACTCTCCGCCTCATAACCCTTTGCAATTCATCACAGTAACTAACCCATCCTCAACCTACAATCTTCACCATTTGTATCCCAACCCGTTATCCCTTCACTTTCGGCCTTCACACTCTGTCAAAACAACAACCGCAACCTCTTTTTCTGCTACTTCCAGCACCCAGCTCCCTCTGCTCGTGTCGAATCTCAGCGTTCATGTTTCGTGCAAACAACAACAACTCCATTTCCAATTCCATTTTGGTGAATTGGTAAGATTCAATTTCCCTATTACCTTTGCATTTAATTTCTTCTATTTGTGTTAAACTGAATATTAAAGATGTTAATTTGAAGTCATCTGTGCTTTTTTAACGATGGAGTTATGCTTGCATTGTTGCGATTGGTGCTAAAATTGAATGGAAATATTGATATCAATTTGGTGTTATGATAAGGTGTGTGTTGAATTGGATTTTGTGGTTGTTGTCTAAGTATTTGTTCGAAATTATTGATGTCAATTTTGGTTGTTGAATCTAGCTTTGAATTTTAAGGATGACATTGCCTTCTAACTTAAGTTGATTCAAGTATTGAAAATGATATTGAAATTGGATTAAATTGTTCAAGTTGAATTTGAGACTTTTCTTTGATTTTGGAGCACCGACATATTGTCGAGTTGCTGCCCGGATTTATCCTTGTTGAAACTTGCACTCCAAACTTATTTTCATCACTTTTTGGACTTAATGTAATTTTGGCATGAGTTGATTAATTTGGAATTGTCGGTGTTGATGTTGTTTTATTGTTTAAGTTATTTTAAAATTTGTTTTGATGATGTTTCAAATTGAATTCAATTCACAAAGTTTGTTGGTTTAATATTAGTGTTTGTACATAAGTTTTGAATCACTTGAAAATTAATTTTCATGAGCTTTTTATGCATAATTTGTTGTTGTCTAACTTTTGATAATGCTGATTTTTTGTGTGTGTTTACATTGAACAATATCATGAATTCTTGATTTTGATTTGTGTAAATATTCATTTGTTCATATGCATCATACAAGTTCATTTTTATTTTTATACTTTGTGATTACTAACATAAATTCAAATCTTGTTGCAATTTCATTCATTTTAATTTTTATACCGCTTATGCTACTAACACGTTTGTTACTGTGAAGGTTTCCAAAAAAATCGTTTCAAGTATCTATTCTCACATAACGCATCCATAATTCCTACACTTCTCCTTTTACCTTTTTATTGTATTTCACTGTTTTGATTTAATATTTGGTACTGTAAATATATACTCAAACAAACAATTTTAATCAAAAACAGATATTTCAAAAGGTTCCTGTGGAGTACCGCAGATGCATTGGGTGCTAATACCTTCTCATTGTATAACCAACCCCCGAACTCTCGATCTCTTTTAAAAACACATTGTATTTTCATTACTTTTAAATATTACTTTACATTGCATATTTTAGGGTTTTATTTCTCTCTTTTCCCTTTTCCCTTGGAAATAATAAAGCGCGGTGGCGACTCTTGCTTTTGTGAGTCAAGTTAATTAATAGCTTGATCTCCGATTTTCACCGCTACGTCCATCCCTAAGTGGGTTAAGCCTAACTTGTTTTATCTGTTTTATCATTATTTGATTGTTTGATTATATGTATATATTGTGATTATTTGGGTGTTGATAATATGTACAAAGGATAAGTCCTATACCCGGACTAAGTTACACTTAGGAATAGTACGGGCGGTATAGTCATGTTAACTTTGAGGGAGTAATCCCGAAGAAGGAGGCATGAGATCCCCCACTCAGTGGAAGGCCCTTTTGAACGTAATATTTGTTTACCGAGTAATCGGGAAGACATTATTATTTTCGACCTGGGAGCCAGAGAAGCTGAGAACCATAAAACCCTAACCCATCTTGGCCTTTTAGGTGTAGCGCGGAGATTATAACGGAGTAATCCGGAAATAATTGGTACGTGATGCTACGCTCGGATGAGTTTCTCTTGAGAATATTGCTGATTATTGAGTAATCAAGACGTTGGTAATATCCGAAGGAGGAATGTAGACTCCGGGAACTCTTAGAACCTTGTCTTGCAGGTGTGATTAAATCGTTAGTACATACCTTGGGGATGTTCTTTACCTTTGACTCCATGCTCGTGACGTTGAACCTTTCGACTTTATTTGTGACCTTGCTTGTGGTTGTTGCATGTCCATGCCTCCGTGCATCCATAAAACCCTTTTCACTCGATTTCTAAGAAATTTAGAAGTCTTTCTTTGTAAACATCACAAGTTTTGTCAATCTCAATGGATCCTGGGTGTTGATAGGGTGAAAACCCTAATCCACCAAAAAGGATGATTGATCTTGATGATAACTCGATCAACGCTTTGATCCAATCTTCATACTTTGATGTTTACAACTTAATATCTTGAGCTCCTTGAAAGTCAGATAAAAACTCTCTTTTGCATATCATGCATCATTCAACATTTTTTGTTTCACTTTCAAAGGTCTTTTTCCAAGTCTTATTTTTCCTTTGGTCTCACCAGTACAACACTGACGCTAAGAGAACAATGGAGAATATCAAGCAAGAGATTTCTGAACTCCGCAGAGAGGTGACTAATTTGAAAGCTAGTATGGATCACTCAACTGTTTTGGTTGAAAATTTGGTTGTTGCCCAAGTCAATCCTTCTAAGAAGGAGGAAGCGATGATAAAAGTATTCACTGATTGTCATTCAAGGACGTTGGTTTTGAAGTTCAAATCAAGCACGTGCCGAAGAGTAAACACGATTGATGGTCACTTTGAGTTTTGAAGGATGTTTTCGGTGATTCAAGTCCATATGGAAAGCCTTCCCCGATCATTAACTTATTTCTGCTTTTTGTAATTTTTCTTGTTTATCAAAACATTGTTTGCATGTAAGAACTTGTTTGCATCTGTATGATTATCTTAATACAATGAGTATGTTTGTCTTGAAGAAATTCATTCGTTTCACTCATATTTGTTTTCAAATTTTAAATTTCTTTTGGCATTATGATACCAACTTGTTGCCCATTCTCTTGCCTAGGCAGAGATTGAAGGGAGGATGATGATCTAAAGAACACAAATCTCTGGTTGTTTGCTTTTGGATAAAATCTTGCTGATGATGTACAGGCATTGTTTCAAATCCCTAAACACCGGAGATACAAGGAAGATAATCCCTTGCTAACCCCTTTTGAGCCTTTGAAGCAGAAGTTTCTTTTCTATACGAAAAAACCTTGAATTTTAACCTGGGGCAGGGTAGTTTTTAGTTAATCTGACTGAGTGTTCAAAATTCATAAGGAAGATGTTTTTTGAAGAGAAACTACGAGGGCTATCCTTCATGTATAATGAATCTAGAGGATGTGGAACCACAATGTTATCCCTCATTCATCAAGAAACGAGGCAATCACAATCCTCTCAACAAGCAAAGACAAGCTAATGTCACACATTTTGTTCAAAAAGTCAAAAATCAAGAAAAAGAAAAGCCTGCTAAGTCAAAAAAAAAACATGAAAACGTGTGACTTAGGAAAAATTAAGGCATCCCGCTGGACTATCAATTCAAAAAATTAGTTCAGGCAAAAATTAGGGAAAATAAAAATTGCAAAGAAAGGACTACAAAAAAAAGTCCTCAACAAAGAACAAATTGGTGACTACAAACACGAAGACATGAGGGTGGTTTCTACTCTGAAAACCTCGCCGTTTCCTTAACCGTCACAAAATCCTTTAGAGATATGAACGCTCATGTTGAATTAACTGAACATAGGATTGGAGAACATCATGAAGGGGGTGGGCACCAAATATTTTGAGCCTTAAATCCTTTTTTCTAAAACCATGAACCAGACCACATTACAACCTTCAAAAGTCCTAATTGAAGCAAGGTTATTTTGAAAGCATACTTCAATGAGATAGTGTTCATGACTCCCATGAATGTTCTAAATAGTTATGTTGGTATCATATGTTTTTCCTATACAAAAATAAATGATGCTCTAACTCGCAAAATTTGTGCGATATCTTTTCAAAATCTTCAAGACTTACATAACTGTTGCATTAGAATTTTCATTCTCATAATAAAATTTTCTAACTGCAAAACATTTGTTTGATATCAAGGAAACTCACATATAAGAACTAGTGATGAGTCTATTCTTAAGGCCTGAAGCTCTGTTGAGTAATTGGCGGATCATTTTAAGAAAAAATCATATGCGGGGGCATTTCACCTGAAGACCTTAAGCACATACATGTTGCTTCTCCTAATTAATGCTTTCCCAACTTGTTTACTCTTTTGGGGCAAAATTTGAAGACTTTGTTGTGCCAACTACAGTCAATCCGGGGCAATCACGTCGAGATTTGATGAATTCCTCTAAGAGTTTGAAGACACCAGAGCATGGTGAATGCCAGGTCTTTTGTAAAACCCTCTTGAGACGATTTCTCCTCATCAACCAGATAGCTTGGGGCATGTTAGAAGTGAAGCTATTCGCAAGAATTGTCGTGCAACATGCAGCTCATCAGCAGTAAACTTGGGGCATCCAAAATTGGTCCCAGGGGCAATCCAGATTTGTTAAGATATGTGATATGTTTTGCACACGTTATCAGAGGGTGGTGTTCCCAGTATCTCCAGCTAAGCATGACTTTTTCCAGCTGAAACTTTGTTTGTGTTGTTATCCTTTCAATGGATTGTTGGTGATAGAAGACTGGACTTTGGGTTTTCTACCGAAAATACTTTCCTCTCCAGAGAGATTTAAGCCTTGTAAAAGGACTTTACTCCAATGATGGCTTCTTCTGTTCTATCTCCAGTAATGTTCCCATCTTGTTGAGGTTAGCTGAGTGTCAGGTTGTGCTGTGATGTCTTATCATCTTCTGTCTATCTCCTCTATTTGTTTTGTCAGCATATACATGACATTCATTTATTCATTCACACTTGCATCATGCACGCACATTTGTATTTGTTGATGTCATTGAGTTCGTATACCTTGGTTATGTCTATTTAAATAGTGTATTTGCTCTTTCCAAATAGATTGTCAATTTAAGCAGAAAGTGCGCCTCCTTTCTAATTCCCCACTGAGTTATCTCTCGTGGAAGAATCTTGCTTTGGCTTTCCTTTTCCATCTCTGGATAGGATAAATCCCCATTTGAGTTGTTTACTTATTGGGTGGAGTCTTGTTTGACTATTTTCTCTCCAGTGTTATTCCTGGATTGAGCTTTGTCTCTTGTGAATGATACCCTGTGGATCTCTCTAGGCTGTGAAACCTAGATGGAGAGTTCATTTATTTTGCGTGTGTAAATACTTGGTCTCCTCAGGAAGGATTTATTCATGGTTCCCCATTGAAGATGAACTTTATTCCCTAGCAGTGTTATCACAACTTTCTTCTGGAATATCGACATGAAAACAAGCGACTGACTCTTTATGTGAGCAGTTTGATTATTTCTGATTTCTATACGACAAATGGCGGTCTCTTCATGAGCAGTTTGTCCATCCTCGATGAAATTATTGATTCTCACCTCCAGCAATATCTTCATGATATTTTATGGGTATCTTTGAGAAAACAGCAAGCGACAGTCTCTTCATGGACAACTTGTATGTTATCAACACTTTTTGAAAACAGCAAGTGGCAGCTTCTTTATGAGCATCTTATGGGTTTTTGGCAACAAGTGGCGGACTCTTCATGAGCAGCTTGTGTGCTTTAATATTCTTTGAAGACAGCAAGTGGCAGCTTCTTCATGACCAGGTTGTGGGTTATTGGCAACAAGTGGCAGACTCTTCATGAGCAGCTTGTGTGCTTTGATATTCTTTAAAGACAGCAAGTGGCAGCTTCTTCATGAGCAGCTTGTGGGTTATTGGCAACAAGTGGCAGACTCTTCATGAGCAGCTTGTGTGCTTTGATATTCTTTGAAGACAGCAAGTGGCAGCTTCTTTATGAGCAGCTTGTGGGTTTTTGGCAATAAGTGGCGAACTCTTCATGAGCAGCTTGTGTGCTTTAATATTCTTTGAAGACAGTAAGTGGCAGCTTCTTTATGAGCAGCTTGTGGGTTTTTGGCAACAAGTGGCGGACTCTTCATGAGCAGCTTGTGTGCTTTAATATTCTTTGAAGACAGCAAGTGGCGGTCTCTTCATGAGCAGCTTGTATGTTATTGACACCTTTGAAAGGAAGCAAGTGGTGGACTCTTTATTTGAGCAGCTTGTGTATCCCCAACAATAATGTCTACTCAGCAAATGGCATCCCTTCGGAAAAGTCCTGTGGGGAAGTTTGTTATTTTATCCTTTTCAAGCGATATCTTGGTAAAATTCAGAAATCAAAGATGTTTATCTCCAGCCACAGTGCTGATGTCAATCATTTTGTTTTCCAGCCACAGTGCTGATGTCAATCATTTTGTTTTCCAGCCACAGTGCTGATGTCAATCATTTTGTTTTCCAGCCACAGTGCTGATGTCAATCATTTTGTTTTCCAGCCACAGTGCTGATGTCAATCAGTTTCCAGTCTCAGTACTGATGTCCATCATTTCCTTTTCCGGTCACAGTACTGATGTCAATCATATGCTTTTCCAGTCACAATACTGATGTAAATCATTACCTTTTCCAGTCACAGTACTGATGTAAATCATTACCTTTTCCAGTCTCAATACTGATGTAAATCATTCAAGAGTCTCTCATTTGAAGTCTATGACTTTGTTTCCCCAGTGGTGTTATAATCTGTTCCCCTGTAGGATTACTATAATATGCTTGGTTTCTCCAGCATAGTTTGTCTCATATGGCATCATTCCCCATAAAATTCAAAACATCACATTCATATCATATCATAAACATAATTGCGGTATCTTAAGGCCAAAAATTGTGTATTCTATATTTAAGTCCCTTCAATCTCGTCAGATAGAAGAAACTTAAATAGGGGCAGCTGTCATACCCTAATTTTTGACCTAAGATCCCACTTGCATTTTTGCATTTTTTATACAAAAAGTCAAGGTCACTAAATACGGCCGATTTTAACCTCTCACCTTCGAGCTTTGACTATGTGAAGATTGTCAAGTGTTTTGAACATTTTTAGCCTATGTATCACTAATTTCTAATCGCATACAAAGGTGTATGTTCATGTTTTCTTTTGTTTCATGTGCAGAGACAGGTCTGAATCAAGAGCATCAGGTGTCGAGCCTCAATTAAGGTTTTGAGTCTCCCAAGCCAGAAGTACGGTTGATTGTGGATTCTCGAAGACTGATTCATCAAGGCACACTGTTGCACCCTAAATTTCGCCCCTAATATGTTTTAGTCGCACTTTCATATCATATTTTGTTATTTGGTCACAATCATTAGCAAATATCTTCATTCATCATATTTTGCATCATTAGTCGTATTTAAGTTGACCAGAAAAAGTCAGTTTAAATCAAAGTTTGCATCGTCTTTTAGTTAAAAAAGACCTGACATTTCACTTCATGCATTTTTATCTCTTTACTCGTTTCTTGCATTGCTCCAAGTTGTTTATATGTTGATAATAAAAATATTTCGGTTTTATAGACAGATTGTTAAAAGCGATTCAACACTGTGCGGAAAATTAGTGACAAAAAATATTTCAAGTTTTCACCTTTTACCGATCATTTTATGAATCTGCGTTTCGCGTAGATTATGACGGTATGCTCGCTTTATTTTTTCGATACAATTTGAAGTCTCATTTTAACCGTAAACATATGTTTTAGCCCGATGTTTTTATTATCATTTTATTTTGATTTCGACTTTTTGAATATTTTTTATTTTTATCTTTGTGACATGTAGTTTATTTTAATGTGTTCATTTTATTTTCTCGGATAAATTTTCGTCCGTTTTTTATTGTTTTCGGTCATTTTAGCTCTTTATTTTTTATTCAAAAAATATATTTTAAATTGAATTAATTTTAATACTTTCAGTTTTTTATTTCATTTTTATCATTTAAGGGCGTTTTGTCACAAAAATATATTGATTACACTATAATATGCTCTCATTGGCTGTTAGCAAAAGTGGTGGATTGATACAGAGAAAATGGAAATCAACGGATCATGATTGAATTTAAAATCAATTTTTTTCTTCTTCACTTGTCTATATAAGACCTCTTAATTTTCTTTGTATGGGACCACATAAAAAAAAAACAAAAAAACTTACAGTAGCTCTTCATCTATTCTCTCTAACTCTCTCTTCAATTTCTCTTCCCAATTTCCTCTGTTCAAAACCCACACATTCCTATCCATTCCCCAACGTTCCTCCATCCCTCACTGTAACCAACATTCATCTCCTTCTGCCACTTCAAATTCCGCGAATTGCTCACATCCGCGACTCACCATAAACAACTTCCGTAAGCAACTATTTCCATCACCATTCATCCACACCAACAACCTCCTTTCTGCTCATCAGCATTAACGCACCAAGATTCATCACCATCAAACTCACCATCTCCTTTCATTTCGCGTAACTACCGTCATATACCTCATCCCCTGCTAACAATCTCACAACACAAACGGCCATCTCCCTCCACCAAACCTCTGTTCTTTTTCCGCTCCAGCTCACAGAACAACAACAATCCACCTTCAAACCCCAGTCGGACTCCCTCAGTTTGTCGATTCCGTAAGCACTCTTCACTTAATCTGTTTTCGAGCAAATCACGCTACTGCTTTTGAATTACAACACACACAATCTTCTACAAGATGATCCATAACGGTATTTCTCCTTCTGCCCAAAAGCAATCCCTCAACAACTTGCTCCCGTCGTCAATTCTTCTCCAGTCTGCATCGACAATGCAACAACTCTATTTCGACATTCCGACAAAAACAATTTTCAGCTTAGCATTCCGATTCAGCATTAATGCAGTAACAACATATTGTTTCAGCCACCACCACCTTCCTCACATCACTATTAATACTCCATTCCATCTTTAAATTCACCAACATTATCAACCCAGCAACTCTCCGCCTCATAACCCTTTGCAATTCATCACAGTAACTAACCCATCCTCAACCTACAATCTTCACCATTTGTATCCCAACCCGTCATCCCTTCACTTTCGGCCTTCACACTCTGTCAAAACAATAACCGCAACCTCTTTTTCTGCTACTTCCAGCACCCAGCTCCCTCTGCTCGCGTCGAATCTCAGCGTTCATGTTTCGTGCAAACGACAACAACTCCATTTCCAATTCCATTTTTGTGAATTGGTAAGATTCAATTTCCCTATTACCTTTGCATTTAATTTCTTCCATTTGTGTTAAACTGAATATTGAAGATGTTAATTTGAAGTCATCTGTGCTTTTTTAACGATGGAGTTATGCTTGCATTGTTGCGATTGGTGCTAAAATTGAATGGAAATATTGATATCAATTTGGTGTTATGATAAGGTGTGTGTTGAATTGGATTTTGTGGTTGTTGTCTAAGTATTTGTTCGAAATTATTGATGTCAATTTTGGTTGTTGAATCTAGCTTTGAATTTTAAGGATGACATTGCCTTCTAACTTAAGTTGATTCAAGTATTGAAAATGATATTGAAATTGGATTAAATTGTTCAAGTTGAATTTGAGACTTTTCTTTGATTTTGGAGCACCGACATATTGTCGAGTTGCTGCCCGGATTTATCCTTGTTGAAACTTGCACTCCAAACTTATTTTCATCACTTTTTGGACTTAATGTAATTTTGGCATGAGTTGATTAATTTGGAATTGTCGGTGTTGATGTTGTTTTATTGTTTAAGTTATTTTAAAATTTTTTTTGATGATGTTTCAAATTGAATTCAATTCACAAAGTTTGTTGGTTTAATATTAGTGTTTGTACATAAGTTTTGAATCACTTGAAAATTAATTTTCATGAGTTTTTTATGCATAATTTGTTGTTGTCTAACTTTTGATAATGCTGATTTTTTGTGTGTGTTTACATTGAACAATATCATGAATTCTTGATTTTGATTTGTGTAAATATTCATTTGTTCATATGCATCATACAAGTTCATTTTTATTTTTATACTTTGTGATTACTAACATAAATTCAAATCTTGTTGCAATTTCATTCATTTTAATTTTTATACCGCTTATGCTACTAACGCGTTTGTTACTGTGAAGGTTTCAAAAAAAATCGTTTCAAGTATCCATTCTCACATAACGCATCCATAATTCCTACACTTCTCCTTTTACCTTTTTATTATATTTCACTGTTTTGATTTAATATTTGGTACTGTAAATATATACTCAAACAAACAATTTTGATCAAAAACAGATATTTCAAAAGGTTCCTGTGGAGTACCGCAGATGCATTGGGTGCTAATACCTTCTCATTGTATAACCAACCCCCGAACTCTCGATCTCTTTTAAAAACGCATTGTATTTTCATTACTTTTAAATATTACTTTACATTGCATATTTTAGGGTTTTATTTCGCTCTTTCCCCTTTTCCCTTGGAAATAATAAAGCGCGGTGGCGACTCTTGCTTTTGTGAGTCAAGTTAATTAATAGCTTGATCTCCGATTTTCACCGCTACGTCCATCCCTAAGTGGGTTAAGCCTAACTTGTTTTATCTGTTTTATCATTATTTGATTGTTTGATTATATGTATATATTGTGATTATTTGGGTGTTGATAATATGTACAAAGGATAAGTCCTATACCCGGACTAAGTTACACTTAGGAATAGGACGGGCGGTATAGTCATGTTAACTTTCAGGGAGTAATCCCGAAGAAGGAGGCATGAGATCCCCCACTCAGTGGAAGGCCCTTTTGAACGTAATATTTGTTTACCGAGTAATCGGGAAGACATTATTATTTTCGACCTGGGAGCCAGAGAAGCTGAGAACCGTAAAACCCTAACCCATCTTGGCCTTTTAGGTGTAGCGCGGAGATTATAACGGAGTAATCCGAAAATAATTGGTACGCGATGCTACGCTCGGATGAGTTTCTCTCTAGAATATTGCTGATTATTGAGTAATCAAGACGTTGGTAATATCCGAAGGAGGAATGTAGACTCCGGGAACTCTTAGAACCTTGTCTTGCAGGTGTGATTAAACCGTTAGTACATACCTTGGGGATGTTCTTTACCTTTGACTCCATGCTCGTGACGTTGAACCTTTCGACTTTATTTGTGACCTTGCTTGTGGTTGTTGCATGTCCATGCCTCCGTGCATCCATAAAACCCTTTTCACTCGATTTCCAAGGAATTTAGAAGTCTTTCTTTGTAAACATCACAAGTTTCGTCAATCTCAATGGATCCTGGGTGTTGATAGGGTGAAAACCCTAATCCACCAAAATGGATGATTGATCTTGATGATAACTCGATCAACGCTTTGATCCAATCTTCATACTTTGATGTTTACAACTTAATATCTTGAGCTCCTTGAAAGTCAGATAAAAACTATCTTTTGCATATCATGCATCATTCAACATTTTTTGTTTCACTTTCAAAGGTCTTTTTCCAAGTCTTATTTTTCCTTTGGTCTCACCAGTACAACACTGACGCTAAGAGAACAATGGAGAATATCAAGCAAGAGATTTCTGAACTCCGCAGAGAGGTGACTAATTTGAAAGCTGGTATGGATCACTCAACTGTTTTGGTTGAAAATTTGGTTGCTGCCCAAGTCAATCCTTCTAAGAAGGAGGAAGCGATGATAAAAGTATTCACTGATTGTCATTCAAGGACGTTGGTTTTGAAGTTCAAATCAAGCACGTGCCGAAGAGTAAACACGATTGATGGTCACTTTGAGTTTTGAAGGATGTTTTCGGTGATTCAAGTCCAGATGGAAAGCCTTCCCCGATCATTAACTTATTTCTGCTTTTTGTAATTTTTCTTGTTTATCAAAACATTGTTTGCATGTAAGAACTTGTTTGCATCTGTATGATTATCTTAATACAATGAGTATGTTTGTCTTGAAGAAATTCATTCGTTTCACTCATATTTGTTTTCAAATTTTAAATTTCTTTTGGCATTATGATACCAACTTGTTGCCCATTCTCTTGCCTAGGCAGAGATTGAAGGGAGGATGATGATCTAAAGAACACAAATCTCTGGTTGTTTGCTTTTGGATAAAATCTTGCTGATGATGTACAGGCATTGTTTCAAATCCCTAAACACCGGAGATATAAGGAAGATAATCCCTTGCTAACCCCTTTTGAGCCTTTGAAGCAGAAGTTTCTTTTCTATACGAAAAAACCTTGAATTTTAACCTGGGGCAGGGTAGTTTTTAGTTAATCTGACTGAGTGTTCAAAATTCATAAGGAAGATGTTTTTTGAAGAGAAACTACGAGGGCTATCCTTCATGTATAATGAATCTAGAGGATGTGGAACCACAATGTTATCCCTCATTCATCAAGAAACGAGGCAATCACAATCCTCTCAACAAGCAAAGACAAGCTAATGTCACACATTTTGTTCAAAAAGTCAAAAATCAAGAAAAAGAAAAGCCTGCTAAGTCAAAAAAAAAACATGAAAACGTGTGACTTAGGAAAAATTAAGGCATCCCGCTGGACTATCAATTCAAAAAATTAGTTCAGGCAAAAATTAGGGAAAATAAAAATTGCAAAGAAAGGACTACAAAAAAAAGTCCTCAACAAAGAACAAATTGGTGACTACAAACACGAAGACATGAGGGTGGTTTCTACTCTGAAAACCTCGCCGTTTCCTTAACCGTCACAAAATCCTTTAGAGATATGAACGCTCATGTTGAATTAACTGAACATAGGATTGGAGAACATCATGAAGGGGGTGGGCACCAAATATTTTGAGCCTTAAATCCTTTTTTCTAAAACCATGAACCAGACCACATTACAACCTTCAAAAGTCCTAATTGAAGAAAGGTTATTTTGAAAGCATACTTCAATGAGATAGTGTTCATGACTCCCATGAATGTTCTAAATTATGTTGGTATCATATGTTTTTCCTATACAAAAATAAATGATGCTCTAACTCGCAAAATTTGTGCGATATCTTTTCAAAATCTTCAAGACTTACATAACTGTTGCATTAGAATTTTCATTCTCATAATAAAATTTTCTAACTGCAAAACATTTGTTTGATATCAAGGAAACTCACATATAAGCACCAGTGATGAGTCTATTCACTTCACTTGTAAATAAATTCATGTTTTGAAAACATTACTTTCATCGCATTGTGATTTTATTTTCAACTAATTTCTGAAAATTGTGCGGACGCATATAAGTTTCCTGTGCTGTTAGATTTGTCGGTGTATCTCTTGTGATGTAGGGATTCTTATCTGATACTGTGAGCTTTATCCATCGCCCTTTGCGCTTTATCTGATGCTTGGAGTATTATCTTACATCAGGTTTTTTGATGCTGTCGGCTTGTGATTTATTTTCACTTGAGGTTTGATATACTCTTAGCTTATTTATCTGTCTGTGGTTTTAAATCCAAGGGAAAGAATTAATTTGTTGACTTCATGTCATCGAGTATCTAATACAATTATGTGAAATCCCTTCATACTTTTTTTTAGTTTTATTAATCTTAAGACGAATCTCCTACAAATCAATTTTTAAACTCACACCCCTTTTTAAGTCAAAACTTCGACATTAGGTTATCACATTTTCAAAATCTCTCCAGCACTGATTTTTAGCAAAACGAACCATTTTAATCAAACAAACAATTTTAACCAAAAACAGATATTTCAAAAGGTTCCTGTGGAGTACCGCAGATGCATTGGGTGCTAATACCTTCCCATTGTATAACCAACCCCCGAACTCTCGATCTCTTTTAAAAACGCATTGTATTTTCATTACTTTTAAATATTACTTTACATTGCATATTTTAGGGTTTTATTTCGCTCTTTTCCCTTTTCCCTTGGAAATAATAAAGCGCGGTGGCGACTCTTGCTTTTGTGAGTCAAGTTAATTAATAGCTTGATCTCCGATTTTCACCGCTACAGAGGGTACTTACCAATAAACCCCATGCAAGCCTAATCCTAAGGCCTTGTGTGTTTTTTTGTGGTTAATTATTCATGACATCATAAACATCATGACATCATGCCATAGAATTTTTACTAACCATTTCAAGGTCCTAGGGTTTTATCTTTGTTCTATTTTTTAGGATATGCCTTCCGCTTGCAGAAATACCATCCGAATCAGCTTTATAAGGGTGTCTTGTCAACTCAAAGAGTTAGCATCAAGGGTTCCTGAAAATTCTCCTTTCACCAAGAGATATGGTCAACTTCTCAGTCTGGTTACCTCAAGCTTTGAAGAAGACATGATGTGTTTGCTCTTTCGGTTCTTTCATCTTGTACATCATTGTTTCACTTTTCCCGATTATCAATGGGTGCCCATATTGGAAGAGTTCTATGAACTATTGGGAGTACCTGTTCTTGATCAAATGCCCTTCACCGGTTTAGAGGAAGATCCACAACCTGAAAAGATTGCATCAGCCTTATATTTGAAGCGGTCCGATATTGTAGCTAATTAGGAAACAAGGAGTGGAGTTAAGGGTTTTCTAGCTAAGTTTCTGGTACAGAAGGCTCGACTATTCCTGGATGCTTCATATTTGCAAGCTTTTGAAGAAGTCTTGGCTCTTACAATATATGGTTTGGTATTGTTCCTTAATCCAGACCAACTCATAGATGTGAATGCTGTCAAAATCTTCCTTTCTCGTAACCTTGTGCCTACTTTGCTTGGAGACATTCTACATTCTCTTTACACTCGCACCAGGAGGAGGAGAGGGGCTCTTATGTGTTGCATATCATTTCTATCTAGGTGGTTTATTTTTCACTTTCCCCTATTAGTATTGAAGAATGAACAGGGCTTAAGGTGGTCTCAAAGGATTATTTTGCTCTCTCATTCGTATATTTATCGGTGTTCCCGATCTCTGGAAGATGTTACTATCATTAATCTTTATGGGAAATTCCCTAATGTTCCACTCCTTGGCGTTAGGGGAGGTATTACTTACAACCCTTCTCTAGCTCTACATTATTTTGGTTATGCTCTAAGAGATGGTCCTCATGACGCTCTTATCCAGGGTAATGTGTTCGACTATAAGAACGATGTTCAAGTTTATCGTCAAAGGTTTGTACGATCTTGGGGAATGGTAAACAAGGTCGATAGAAATACTTTGGGACACAACAATTATATCCCCTTGGAGCCTTATCTCAAATGGGTGCGAGCTCGCACTCAAAAACTCAAGATGTCGTATCCAACCATCCTACCAGTGATTATGAATCCCATTGCCGAAGGGGATATTCCTTACACCATTATCCATCCTGAAATTCCTACTGACCTTAAAGAATTGAAGAAATCCTGGGTTCAACTCAAAGGAGAATGAGACACCTTTGAAGCTCGATTCTATGCAAGCGAGAACAAAGTGTTGGAGCTCATAAAGCAACCTCACGAGGAGCAAAGCCTGAATGCCTACATCAACACAAAAAGGAAGCTTCCATGGGAGACTTGAGTCTTAGGTCTTAGGAGTTTTCATTTTGTCTCTTTGAGATCTTTTTTCTTTTTTTCATTGTAAGCCCAAGAGGCACTGGTAATTTTTGAACTTATTAATGCAATATTTGTTTTTGTTTCCTTTTTGGATAGAAAATTTAAATCTCCTAAAGGTCCTTGAAAACATTGCATCCATATATCATGCATCATGTCATAAGCAGGTTTTCCGATATAGGTTTCCTCATCTTTTTACTGTTTATTTCAATATAAGATGGCTCTAGAGAAAACCGTCAAAGATCTGCAAACTCAACACGCACAGTTTCAAGAAACTCTACTCAACTTAGCTAAAGGACAACAAGAGATGATGACACTCCTCGTCACAAAAAAGAATACTAAGAAGCGGGTTGTCATCCTCAACATGGGAAGAAGGTTCAAAGGTCCTACCTGACTGGCTCAAGTAGAAGATGATTCCTTTGAAGAGGACGTCAATCAAGAAGAGGATGTTAAAAGCACCAGAGCTGGGGGTGGAAACAACCAAAATTTTGAGGATGAAGACTACTCCGACGAGCAGTACCCACCAGTGGATGACAAATACAAACAACTAGAAGACCGACTTAAGGCCGCGGAAATCCAAAAAGTGTCTGGTTTGGACTTTGGAGACTTAGGATTGGTCCCTGGGGTGGTCATTCCTCATAAATTCAAGGTCTCCATCTTCTCCAAATATGATGGAGTCTCTTGTCCAAAACTCTATTTAAGGTCATATGTCCGAAATATTCAACCGCACACCACTGATAGAAAGTTATGGGTTCACTTCTTCCGAAAAAGCTTATCTGGAACACAGTTGGAATGTTTATATCAACTAGAAGGGACTAATATCCACACATGGGAGGATTTGACTGCTGCCTTCTACAGAAAATACTAATACAATGCTGACCTTGCAACAACTCGCCTGCAATTACAAAGTATGACTATGGGCTCCAACGAAGGATTTAAGGAGTATACTAAAAAATAGAGGGACCTAGCTGGAAGGGTGCAACCCTCTTTGACTGATCGAAAATTGGTTGACATGTTCATGGGCACTCTGACGGGTCCATTATTTAATTTGCTGATTGGGAGTTCTTCATCCGGGTTTACTGAGCTGATTTTGACTGGCGAACAAGTTGAAAGTGGAATCAAAAGCGGGAAGATTCAGATGGCTGCATCCTCTAGTACTGTGAAGAAACCATTTGTTGGTAAGAAGGAAACTAATGTTGTTTATGGCCAGAAGAGCCATATAAAAAATTATCATCATCAGTCGGTAGAAGAAATATTGATTTCTAATCCAACCCCAGTTCAACGACCACAACATTAAAATAATCATCATAGATCAGACGCTCTGAAAAGGAAATTCACCAGGATTAATATGCCATTGGCTAAAGCATTACAACATTTATTGAAAAGCATAATTGATAACACCGCGGGATCCTCCTCAAAATCCCAACACATAATCTTTGAAGTATAACCCAAATACAAGGTGTGCATACCATTCCAATAGTCATGGGCATGACACCAATGATTGTTGGGCCCTAAAAAGCAAAATCCATGATTTGATTGACAATAAAGTGATTGAGTTTGACCCTCCAGAAACCCCTAATGTGATTACCGCACCCATGCCCAGTCATGGTAAGGGTGTTAATGTTGTTGACGTTGTTTCCTATGACTCCTCCATCAATGATTTAACTACTCCCTTGATGACTGTTAAGAAGAATCTGTTAAGAGCTGGTTTTTTCTGGGCTTCCTTGAAAATTATCAACATTGTGCTTCCCAAACTAATGGTTGCATGTGGCTGAAGAAAGGTATTCAACACTTGATTGATAGCCATGAAATTTTGTTCGAGAAAACTCCGTCCATGAAGGGTTTTCATGAAAGTGTATCCTAAGAACTGAGACTTGAATATGTTTCCATAATCACAATTTCCGATACTCTTATAAGGATCATCTCTAGAGGTCCTATAATGATTCTTGCTGAGCTGAGAGTGGCTCCCCTGATCATCACCAGATCAGGGCAAATCCCCTATTCCTCTGACAAAGTTGTTCCCTGGAACTATGGGGCAGAGGTTTATTATCATGGTGTCAAGCAAGAGCAATGGATTAATGAAAATGAAGATCTTGAAATTACAAACATTGTCGGAACTAGTAAGGCCAATAGGATAGGAAGGATATTCTCTCCGTAGATCTCTCCTCCAACAACTACTACAAAAACTGTAAATATTCCTGCTGCTGGGTCAACTGCTGATGCCCGAGGCAAAGAGAAAGTAACTGAGCCTGCCCAGACGGCGGCACCCTCAAAAGATGTTACAATTGAAGACCCTTCTAAACAAGAGATGGAATAAATTATGAAGACCATTCATAAAAGTGATTACAAAATAGTTGAGCAACTGGGGAAGACACGCTAAAAAATATCCATGATGTCCTTGTTATTATGCTCCGAAGCACATGCCCAAGCTTTGTTGAAATTTCTGAAGAATGCCCATGTACCACAAAAGACCACTGCTGATCAATTTAAGAATCGTGTAGCAAGCTTAATCGTTAACAACGGTTTAGGCTTTTCTGATGCAAATTTAACTCCAGCGGGGAAGAATCATAACAAAGCTTAGCACATCTCTATTGAATGCAAAGGCACTACTTTGGCGCATGTGTTAGTAGATATAAGGTCCTCCCTAAATGTTTTACCCAAAGGTGCCTTGGATAGACTGGATTGTGATGGGTTGGTGCTGAAACCCAGCGATATTGTGGTAAGAGCCTTTGATGGTGCAAAAAGAATGGTCCATGGAGAAGTTGATCTTCCGATCAAGGTGGGATCTCAAGTCTTAAATTAAAATTTTTATGTAATGGATATCCGTCCAACCTATTCTTGCTTGCTCAGATGCCCATGGATCTACGGGGCAGGTGCGATTACCTCTACCTTACATCAAAAGCTGAAGTACCCAGTGAAAGGGATGATTGTCATAGTTTGTGGAGAGGAAGAATATATGGTCAGTCATTTGAATTCTTTCAAATATGTCGAAATGGATGGTGAATTCATTGAAACTCCTTGTCAGACATTTAAGGTAATTCCCCCAACGATCGTTGTTGGTAAATCTACTCCTGCTACTCTTAAGATTGCTAATGACACACCAAGAATGGCTTCCTTGAAGGATGTTAGGGCTGTTGTAGATGACAAAGGTTGCACTATTTGGGGACAACTTCCTCATATCCCCTACAAATCTAACAAATTTGGGATGGGTTTCACCTCAAAGGCTCAGAAAGAGGTTCGTCATGTTCGTGCTGGAGGACCACCTTTATGTATTAGCAACAATGAAATCAATGTTGTTGAAGACACTGATAATGATGGTAACTTGGACGACTGGATATTCCCAACTATTGACGGTTGACTTAACAACTGGAAGGCTAATGACTTTTTCTCAATCTCCTTCAGCCATGAGTAATTGCTATTTCCTATTTTTATTGCTTTAAGTTTGTCTGTATAATTTCTGTTTAAAACAATGACTTTAAACCTTGTGCCTTGCCCGGGGCACAATGGTCCATTTGTTAAGGGTTGTCATTTCATATATCATATGCTCATTTAATGAAAACATTGGATGATTTTGGATTCAAATTTTACGCTCCTTGTCTTTCTTTTAATTTACCGCATTTTCAAAAAGCCATGTGACCTTACACGTGCACACACACACACATTTGTAGATCCACATCCACTCCGGATCTCATTGACAACAATTCTGCTATTGCCATTTATGACTTCGAAAATCCAATCTATCAAGCTAAAGATGACGGTAAAGAAGATTGTAAGATACCTGGAGAAATTTCCAGACTCCTGATACAAGGGGAAAAGGCTATCCAACTGCACAAAGTACCGGTCCAAGTGATAAACTTTGGTACTGAGGCAAATAAGAAAGAAGTCAAGATTGGAGTCATCCTGGAAGACAATGTCAAGAGAAGATTGGTTCAGATGTTGCACGAATATGTTGAGGTATTCGCTTGGTCATGCGAAGACATGCCAGGGCTCGATACTGACATCGTGGTTCATCGTCTGCCAATGAAAGAGGGTTGTTCTCCGATCAAACAAAAGGTTTGATGCATGCCTCCTGATATGACATAGAAAATCAAGGCTAAGGTAACGAAACAGTTCAATGCAGGTTTCTTGGCGGTGACGTCGTATCCCCAATAGGTGGAAAATGTTTTTCCAGTGCCGAAGAAACACAGTAAGGTCTGTATGTGTGTAGACTACATGGATTTAAATAGGACGAGCCCCAAATATGACTTACCACTACCATATACTGATATCTTGGTTGACAACACTACTCAACACAAGGTATTCTCCTTCATGGATGGCTTCTCAGGGTACAACCAAATCAAAATGGCGCCTGAAGACATGGAGAAAACTATATTTGTCATACAGTGGGGAACCTTCTGTTATAAGGTCATGCCTTTTGGGCTGAAGATTGCAGGCGTAACTTATCAACGAGCTATGGTGGTTTTATTTCATGACATGATTCATTATGAGATAGAAGTCTACGTTGATGACATGATAGCCAGATCGAAAACTGAGGAAGAACACCATGGTCATCTGCACAAGTTGTTTGAAAGGCTGAAGAAATACAAGCTGAGGTTGAATCCCAACAAATGCACCTTTGGGGTGAGATCTGAAAAACTCCTAGGCTGCGTCGTCAGTGGCATAGGTATTGAGGTTGATCCTGCAAAGGTCAAACTATCCAAGAAATTCCAGCTCCTTGTACTGAGAAGGAGGTTAGATGTTTCTTAGGAAGACTCAAATACATTACCCGATTCATCTCTCATTTGACTGCTACTTGTGAGCCAATCTTCAAGCTACTGAAGAAAGATCAAGTGGTAAGATGGAATGGCAACTGTCAAATGGATTTTGATAAAATCAAGGAGTACTCGCAAGAACCTTCAATCCTGATGCCACCAGTTGAAGGAATACCTCTGATCATGTACTTAACCGTGTTAGAGAATTCAATGGGGTGTCTGTTGGGGAAACATGACGAGTCTAGCCGAAAAGATAATGAAATATATTACCTTAGAAAAAATTTTACCGAATGTGAAACAAGATATTTTCTTGCTCGAGAAAACTTTCTATGCTTTGGCATGGGATGCTCGTCGACTAAGACAATATATGTTGACTCATACTACTCTGTTGATCTCTAAAATGGATCCCATGAAGTACATCTTCGAGAAACCAGCCCTCTCCGGAAGAATAGCCCGATGGCAAATGATCTTAACTGAATACGATATCCAGTACACTACTCAAAAAGAAATCAAGGGAAGTGTGCTGGAAGATCATTTGGCGCATCAAGCTGTAGATGACTATCAGTCTATATGCTTTGAATTCCCAGATGAGAATATCATGCTGATTAAAGATTGTGAAAATCCTAGACTATATGAAGGACCTGAGCAAGGATCTCGATGGACTATGGTTTTTGATGGAGCTTCCAATGCATTGTGTTATGGAATTGGTGTTGTGATCATTTCCCCCGAAGGTTACCATACGCATTTCACTGTCGGACTTTGCTTTGACTGTACCAACAATATGGCTGAGTACGAAGCATGCATCTTGGGTCTTAAAGCTGATATTGACTTAAGAATAAAATTCTTTAGCATGTATGGGGATTCATCCTTGGAAATCAGTCAAGTCAAGGGAGAATGGGATACAAAATATCCAAATCTTATCCCTTACCGAGATCTTGTGCTCACCTTGATCCCGTACTTTGAAGAGGTTACCTTTGAACACATTCTGAGGGAAGAGAATCAGTTGGAAGATGCATTAGCTACCATGTCATCTATGTTCAAGGTCAAATGGGACAATGAAGCTCCAAAAATTATTGTCGAAAGATTTGATGAACGGATGCACTACTATGAGATTGACACTGATGGAGTAGAGAAGAAGCCTTGGTTTCATGAAGTGAAAAGGTGCCTTGAAGCGCAAGAATACCCTGAGGGAGCGTCAATCAATGACAAGAAATTCCTACAGAGGTTCTCTGCAAAGTACTTCCTGAGTAATGGGATTTTGTACAGGCGCAACCATGATTCAACTCAGCTTCGTTGTGTGGACAAGAAGGAAGCAGAGAAAATTATGGAGGACATGCACAAAGGCATCTTCGGTACTCACTCCAGTGGACATACTATGGCTAAGAAGATTCAAAGAGCTGGTTATTATTGGTCGACTATGGAAACTGATAATCACCACAACTCGAGGAATTTCCATTAGTGTCAGATCTATGCTGATAAAGTTCAAGTTCCTCCAGTTCCTTTGAATTTCATGATTGCTCCTTGGCCATTCTCAATGTGGGGCATTGACATGAATGGAGAAATCAAGACTACTGCATCAAATGGATATCACTTCATTCTCGTTGCCATTGACTACTTTACAAAATGGGTTGAAGAAACTTCATTTGCATTAGTTACCAAGAATATGGTGGCTCGTTTCATCAAGCATAATCGCATATCTCGATATGGCATCCCTGAGAGGATCATCACTGGCAATGGTACCAACCTCAACAACACCATGATCAATGAACTTTACACGTAGTTCGAGATCAAGCATCTTAAATATTCTCCATACAAACCTAAGATGAACGACACAGTGGAATTAGCCAACAAGAATATAAAGAAGATTGTGCAAAAGATGGTGGTTACCTACAAAGACTGACGTGAGATGTTACCATTTGCTCTTCATGGCTATCGTACTTCGGCGCAAACATCAACATGGGCAACCTCATTCTCTCTAGTCTATAGTATAGAAGTTCTCCTGCCTGTCGAAGTTCAAATCCATTCTCTAAGGATTATGAAAGAAGCAGACTTAGACGAAGACGAGTGGATTCAGACTAGGTTGGATCAGTTAAATTTGATTGACTAAAAGAGGCTGGCGGTTGTTTGTCATGGTCAGATATATAAAAAACGTATGATCAAGGCATTCAACAAGAAGATCAAGCATCGGGTATACCAGGCTGGTGACTTGGTAATAAAGCACATTATTCTACCACAAGGTGATTCCAAGGGCAAGTGGATTCCCACCTACGAAGGGACATTTGTTATTAATAAAATATTCTCGAGCGGTGCTATGATGCTAACCACAATGGACGGAGAAGATTTCCCGCACCCTGTAAATGTGGACATAGTCAAAAAATGCTACACATAAGAATGACATGCTAGGTTGACATACCTAGGAAAAATTAAGGGCATCCCGGCGAACCAAAAGGGTTCGGGCAAAAGTTAGGGATATACAAAAGATTGTACACTTGGAAAGTCGAAAACTTGAAAAGGCGGCTTGGGAAAAAAAGGGTATCCTGGTGGACTAAAACCCTGAAAGGGAGGTATAGACAAAAATTAGGGTTTAAAAGCATACAACTATGTCCCGTTGGATCACTTACATGCAAGCTTTATTACCAAAGTCGAAAGTTCAAATGGTTCAATCAACTTCTTTCGATGGCAAAGGACGAGATGTTCGAAGACATACGGGCAATAGCAGAGTTTGGAACCCAATGAGATCACTTCCACATGGCTATACATTTTGTTTTCACTTTGTACTCTTTTCATTTCATGATGACTTCCTCTTACTAGGATTTTCGTCTCTTTATACAAAATCGCCTATTTATAGGAAAAATATCAATAAAAATACATCTTAAAGTTTAAACTCTTGGTTTTTTCTATTTTGTTTGCAAAAATGTCCAATGACTAAATTGAATAAACATATGCATATGAACATGATTAACTGTTAAAAAATATACGCATAAGAACAGGAATAAGTATTTACTCAAGATTCTAGGAGATGGAATGTCACTCAAGATGTCCATAAATCCCCACAAGGCTACTTCTATGAGATTATCCCCACAGAGTAATCTTCACAAAATTCATCCCCAATAAGGATACATTTCCCATAATTTCCTTGCGGAGTTCCAATCAGTACACTTCATGAAAATTCTCTTCCCCAACTGAGTTTGAAAACTGTAAAACCCCTGCAGATTTCTTCTCTCTAGCAAAATTCAATTCCCCCAAGAGATTTTGTTTCCTCAGCAGAATATTCTAACAGCGTTTATTTCCCTAACAAATTACAGTCTCCCCAACTTGAATCTGTTTCTCAGAATGCTACGAATCACCGGCAAAATTCCTCTCCCCTAGTGAATTCACCCATATCCTCGGAGAGTCTCTACGAAACCTGGAACCAGACTGGATACCAGTTAACTTTATCCTCCCCAGACGAGTCATAAGATTATCCATCTCTTTTATCCCCAGTCAGGGTATATAGTAACTATTCTCCCCTCACGAGTTAGAAGGTTATTCGTCTCTCTTATCCCCATTCAAGGTATATAAGAATTAAATTCCCCAGTAGAGCAATGAACAACCAATGTTCCTAAACTCTACTCCCCAAGTAGAAAGTCAAAACCCCTTGCAGAGCTTCCTCAAACAAGTAAACAAGAATCCCCAGCGGAAACATTCTAGATAAGATTGAAGATACACGTACTCTTCATCCCCAGCAATAGTCAGGAATTTATTTTCCCAGACAAAATACAACACGGGCTTACAAATGCACTTCCCAACACATTCATACGTCATAACATATGCATACGAAACACATGTAACAAAATCTCATTTATTTTGAGAACATCATTATGCAATGCAATTCATACATCATGACATTGAATACAATTAACTCTTTCCATTTTAATGAAGAATCAATCGACAGACTGATATCATCAACAAATCCTCATAGCAGATTATAAGGCATTCGTTGAAACAAGACATGGAAAATATCTACATGATGAACACGCCCTTCAAACATCTGTTAGCTCAGATTAAATCGACAAAAAATTTATTCTGATACTTCTTTCAGTCGACCTTTTCTGGCTCATATTAAATCAACCAAAGATTTATTCTGATACTTCTCCCTGTGAAAGATTTAAAGACATCTGTTGGCTCAGATTATATCGAAGAAAGATTTATTCTAATAATTTTCTCAGTAGACCTTTTCTGGCTCAGATCAAATCGACCAAATATTTATTATGATACTTCTCCCAGTTAAATAATTAAAGACCTCTACTGGCTCAGATTAAATCGACCAAAGATTTATTCTGATACTTCTCTATGTAGACCTTTTCTAGCTCAGATTAAATTGGCCAAAGATTTATTCTGATACTTCTCCCAGTTAAAGATTTAAAGACCTTTTATGGCTCAGATTAAATCGAACAAAGATTTATTGTGATACTTCTCCCAGTTAAAGAATTAAAAACCTCTGTGGGCTCAGATTAAATCGACCAAATATTTATTCTGATACTTCTCTCAATAGACCTTTTCCGACTCAGATTAAATCGAAAAAAGATTTATTTTGATACTTCTCCCAGTTAAAGATTTAAAAACCTCTGTTGGCTCAGATTAAATCGACCAAAGATTTATTCTGATACTTCTCTCAATAGACTTTTTTCTGGCTCAGATTAAATCGACCAAAGATTTATTCTGATACTTCTCCCAGTTAAATAATTAAAGAGCTCTTTTGGCTCAGATTAAATCGACCAAAGATTTATTCTGATACTTCTCTTAGTAGACCTTTTCTGGCTCAGATTAAATCGACCAAAGATTTATTCCGATATCTCCCAATTAAATATTTAAAGACCTCTACTGGCTCAGATTAAATCGACTAAAGATTTATTTTGATACTTCTCTCAATAGACCTTTTCTGGATCAAATTAAATCGACTAAAGATTTATTCTGATACTTCTCCCAGTTAAAGATTTAAAGACCTCTGCTGGCTCAGATTAAATCAACCAAAGATTTATTCTGATACTTCTCTCAATAGACCTTTTCTGGCTCAGATTAAATCGACCAAAGATTTATTATGATACTTCTTCCAGTTAAATATTTAAAGACATCTGCTGGCTCAGAATAAATCGACCAAAGATTTATTCTGATACTTCTCTATGTAGACCTTTTCTAGCTCAGATTAAATTGGCCAAAGATTTATTCTGATACTTCTCCCAGTTAAAGATTTAAAGACCTTTTATGGCTCAGATTAAATCGAACAAAGATTTATTCTGATACTTCTCCTAGTTAAAGATATAAAAACCTTTGTGGGCTCAGATTAAATCGACCAAAGATTTATTCGGATACTTCTCTCAATAGACCTTTTCCGGCTCAGATTAAATCGACAAAAGATTTATTTTGATACTTCTGCCAGTTAAAGATTTAAAGACCTCTGCTGGCTCAGATTAAATCGACCAAAGATTTATTCTGATACTTCTCTCAATAGACTTTTTTCTGGCTCAGATTAAATCGACCAAATATTTATTCTGATACATCTCCCAGTTAAATACTTAAAGACCTCTTATGGCTCAGATTAAATCGACCAAAGATTTATTCTGATACTTCTCTCAGTAGACCTTTTTTGGCTCAGATTAAATTGACCAAAGATTTATTCTGATATCTCCAAATTAAATATTTAAAGACCTCTACTGGCTCAGATTAAATCGACTAAAGATTTATTTTGATATTTCTCTCAATAGACCTTTTCTGGCTCAGATTAAATCGACTAAAGATTTATTCTGATACTTATCCCAGTTAAAGATTTAAAGACCTCTGCTGGCTCAGATTAAATCAACCAAAGATTTATTCTGATACTTCTCTCAATAGACCTTTTCTGGCTCAGATTAAATCGACCAAAGATTTATTCAGATACTTCTCTCAGTTAAAGATTTAAAGACCTCTGTTGGTTCAGATTAAATCGACCAAAGATTTATTCTGATACTTCTCTCAGTATACCTTTTTTAGATGAGACTCAATCTACCAAAGATTTATTCTGATACTTCCCCCAGTTAAAGACGGACGTAGATATCTTTTGGCTCAGATTAAATCGACCAAAGATTTATTGTGATACTTCTTCCAGTAGACATTTTCTGGCTCGGGTTAAGTCGACCAAAGATTTATTCTGATACTTCTTCCAATAGACATTTTCTGGCTCAAGTTAAGTCGACGAAAGATTTATTCTGACATTCCTTCCAGTAAAAAATTTCTGGCTCAGATTAAATCGACCAAAGATTTATTCTGATACTTCTCCCAATTAAAATAGAGCGTAGACTTAGTCTAATTTCTCTATAAACAGTTACTTTTGATGGCATCTATAAGGCCATCTCCGACAACTCTTCATTGCCTCGCCAAATGGCATCTTTAAGCCCATTCTCGGTATAATCAACAAATAGTTTTACTTCATGCACATGCAAGTGCAAATTTCTGGGCACTTAAGTGTTCAATCATCTTCCACCTTCAAGTCGCGAATGGCGAACATGCCAGTCTAACTCTTCAGGTTTAAGAAGATTGAACATGGGCATCTGTTGTACCCTAAAATTTTCCCTCCCTTTTCTTTAAGACATTTCTCACAAAAGATCTCGAATGCTCAAGGATTCTCAAAGAGTTGATCAGACAAGCTCACCTCCTAAGCACTGAGACAACAAATTAGGGTTTTGGTTTTCACAACGAAATTTGGACTTCTAATGCCTCAAATAACTTTCGTGGTTCATCGTAGACCTCCAAGAATGCTCATGGCAAGTTTCAAGTCTTGCATCTCAAATTTGCTCACTCAATTGATCAGATGACTACAAATCGGTTTTATTGGGTAAAAAGTCAACTAAGGCCGGAGTACAGTCAAACTTCAAGATTTTGGTCCACATCAAAATTTTGAAGTCATATTCATCAATTTATTAAGGGTTGATTGAAACTCCTCAAGAAAAGCACGCAAATCATCAAAGGGGCAAAATTGTCAAAATTAGGGTTTTTGACTAAGAATGACTGATTGTTGACTTTTGACCTAGTACATGACCTAATGACTTGAAGCATGATCTTAAGGACTCAAACATAATATATTGACCTAATCGCATGATTCAAAACGACCTCAAAGATCAAGTAATTGATAATTGAAATTTGGATCAACTGACACACAAAAGTCAAACTTTGACTTTTTGGTCAACATTGAATTTCAAAGATCAAGATTTATCAAGACATTCAAAAATATCAGACTTGATCATCAAGAATCAATAAAGTCAAGAAAAGTCAACAAAAAGTCAAGATTTCCAAGACAGAAAAATTATAAGTGTTTTTAACCTTGATAATTTCACTACTTGATGACCATTTTTCACTATGATGCAAGATGATTCAAGGAAAACTTTCAACCTGAAAGTTGTAGAGCTTCATGAATTCTACAACTTTTTCCATGAGGGTTGATGTCCAAAAAATGTTTGGATTAGGAGATATAGGCTCATAAAGTCATGAAATTTTTAACAAAACACTTAGTGAAATTTTTAATAAGTTTGGTCAAATTTTTGTCCTAACTTCTTGTCAATTTTTCACCAAGTTCCAAGTTGATTTATCCAAAGTGGTCAACATGAAGGTTGTATAAAATGTTTCAAGCTTTCCAAAATGTCCCAGAACTTGAAGAGATCATTCTTGAGTTAGAAGTTTCAAAGAGATGAAGATGGCATCACAAACTTGAATTTTAGGTCATTTTGTGATGAACCTTATGATCCAATCTTCAACCATTCTGCATAATCTTGATTTGAAGACCTTCTAACTTACAAATCACTCCATAATTTATTGTTTACACAACTGATTGAGCTATGATTGTGACCTTATTTAATTTTTGTTTCTGATTTTACTATTTTTTACTATTTTTGTTTATTTTTCCCATTTATTTTAGTTTTTAAAAAATAGTTTCTGACTTTTAAAAATTCCCAAAAATTTCATAAAATTACTTGGCCTCTTTTCTGACTTTTCTATGGTCTTATTTTTTATTTCTTGATTAATTTGAATATAATTAATATTTTCCTTATTATTTTTTCCTTTTTATTTTTACATTTTTAAATGCTTTAATGTATATATTAATTATATTATTATTTTGTGATTATTTTCTGGCTGTCTTGGGTTGATTTTTTTATCATAGCTTTATTAACATCATTGGATCCATGGTGTTGAGTTTGACTCCACAAAAAATGGATGAATGATTTTGATAATAGTTTAATTAATAATTAATTCAAATGTGGTTTATCTTTTTTACCCTAAATCCCTCTCATCTTATCCCCTTCTCATTGCACTAAATGTTGTTGGAGCATGATCTCTATATTATGTCTCAAATCAAATGGTGCATAGATTGCTATTGACCGGCCTCAAAATAGGTGTGACTTCTATATAAGTCCACTTACGATTACTTAACATAACGCTAAATTTTGTCCCGATTCGGATAAATGATCATTCGTGGCCCAAACTTATGATTGCAAGCCCAAGTATGTTAATTTGATCTCTTTGATCCAATAACCTTGAGATTCATTGTGTGGAGGCTTTGGTTCTATCAATCCTCTAGTGGATCTACAACACCTTCGGTCAACACGGATCACTTCAACATCGTTGATCATTAAATGGTACTTATGAGAATTCCAAATGGATGATATACTTGAAAAAAAGAAAATGCAACTTGTTGTGTGGAGGCTTTGGTTCTACCAATCCTCTAATGAGTTCCAAATGCAAGTTTCAAGATGGTCATCCAACTAACCACTAATTATTGACTTATTTATTTTATGCTTTTATTATTTTTATGCTTTATATACTATATATTTTCATGCCATTTTCATCTTTGCTCATTTGAGGATTTATTTTCTTGTCATTTTTACTTTGCTCACTTGAGTTTTTTCTTTTTCTTTTCTTAAGATACTTAATAATCAACATAAACCCTAAAAAACTCTTAATGATACTTGGACTTTTTGGTTACTATCCTTGGCATTATGGAGCAACTGACTTTTTCTTGGACTTAAGATTAGAAACTTTGGCCTATCTTGGAGACTTTGTGATCTTATCTGATTATTTTGTCTGGAGCTCTTGAGGTTTACCTCAAGAAATTGGGTTGCTTGTTTGTTTTTGTGTGCAGGTTTTTGTGATTACATCCTTTGTTTGTAATCTGGAATTCACCCGTATACAGCCGTTACTCTGCCCAATTTTTGTGAAGACTTAATACATTTGAAGAGGTCTAGTATCTTTGCTTGCTTGATTTCAATCCAAATAATGGGAATTTTATCTTGGCTCATAATGTCAAGTCTTGTCTTCTTGTTGGTTAGATGGTTCTTATCCTTAGCTTTTACCTTATGATTTAGGATAGTCTCTTCTTCTCCTCCCATCTTCTTTAATTTCAAAAATCTTCTCCCTCCTTTGAAAACCTTTCTTGTTTTGAAACTTAAACACTTTCATAATAAACTTGGACTTATGTCCATGAATTTTCAAAATCTTTTCATAAATAAACTTAAATCAACTTAACAATACCTTGATATTTTTTTCGTGAGAAGACTAAAAGTCAACTAATCTCATTTTAAACCATTTTTCCACTTTGGCTTTTATCTTTAAAACTTTTCCCAAAAAGATTAGACTCTTGTCAATCCTTGTAGTGATGCAAACAACTATACTTCTACAATATGTAGTGAAGAGAGATATTTTCCACTTGGGTTTTGAGTGAGGCATTGTTGATTTTAAAATCCAAGCCATATCCTCCACTTTGAGATGATGCAAATTCTCCTTTCTCATGATTGTGGGTAGTAAGTATGTTTTCCACACGGACAATGAAGATGATGTCTTATCTCTTAAAATTAACCAACACACTTGTGTTTCAAACTTTTAAAAGAGGAACTATGTGTACCGTGATCCCCTATTGCATGAAAGGTGGTACGTAGGCACTAAAGGTTCGCAACCGCAGCGGGTGCAAAAATAATTAAAAAAAAAATTTCTTTTCTCACCTCCACCATCCATTTTACATATAATATATTTTTATAGCCAAAATATACAGATTTTACAAAGAGCCTCCTGCGGAGTACCGTAGATGTTTAGGGTGCTAATACCATCCCTTTTCATAACCAACCCCCTTACCTTGAATCTTTCCCCCTCTTTTCGGGTTATTCGATCTTTTCCCATTCCTTTGGAAACAATAAAGCGCTATGGCGATTTTTATTTTGATTTGTATAAAGTCTAGTCAATCCAATGGCTTAGTCTTGAACATTTCTACTGCTAGAGGCCCCTTTGACTATAGTGTTGTTTACCGAGTAATCGGGAAGACGTACTGCTTGCAACCTGGGAGCCTGCTGAAGCTGAGGACCGTAGAATACCAAACCCATCTTGGCCTCTTAGGAGTAGTGCGGAAGCTATGACGGAGTAATTCGGAAATAGTTGTCATGCGATACTACACTCAGATGTGTTTTTCTTGAGAATATTACTAATTACCGAGTTAATCGGGAAGTTGGTAATATCTGAAGGAAGGATGTAGTCTATGGGAACCTCTAGAACCTTGTTCGGCAAGTGATAAATTTTAGACCAACACCTTATGGGTAGTACCTTCGACCTCATGCTCGTGACGTGGAACCTATGAACCCTATATGTGTGATCTTGTGTGTGATTGTTGCATCATGCATCCTTGCACTCATAAGCATCTTTTGAAGAAATTTTATTTCAAGGGACTTAAAAGTTGACCATTTGTAAATATCTCAGGTAATTTTTAACCATGGATTCTGGAAAAAGAAAGACCGAGAAGTACAGTTTCAAGGATCCCAAGATAGACGAGTTGGTAAGTCTAATTCCCGAGATCGAGTGTTCTGCAGATTTTCAGAAGAATTATGGATCCATCATTCCTCTTATGAAGCTTAGGATGAAGGAGGGTATTCTCTCGACCTTGGTCCAGTTCTATGATCCGATGTATCATTTCTTTACTTTTCCCGACTATTTGTTGATTCCTACACTGGAGGAGTATTCTTATCTGTTAGATTTACCCGTTACCGATCGTGTTCCTTTTACTGGTTTGGAGGGTGAGCCAAAACCACATGAGATTACTGCTTTGATTCATCTGGGGAAGTTTGAGGTGGAAGCCCATATGAATACTAAAGGAGGGATTAGAGGATTACCGACCGAATTCTTATTGGAGAAAGCTCGTTACTTTGCCAGGATGAAGAGTACAGTCTCTTTTGAGGCCATCTTTGCTCTACTTGCTTATGGGTTGTTCTTATTTCCTAATGTGGACAAGTTTTTTGACATTAATGTTATCAGGATCTTCGTTATTGGAAACCAAGTTACTACATTATTGGGTGATGCTTATTACTCTATTCATCTTCAGAATTCTTATCATGGAGGGATGATTATCTGTTGCATGCCTTTGTTGTACCAGTGGTTTATCTCTCATATGCCTCAGTCTGATGCTTTCTGCGATGTCAGGAAGGAACCCCGTTGGGCTCCTAAGATCATTGCACTTACTCACTCGGATATTGATTTGTATCATCGAGCTTACCAGGATATATAGATTGTTGACAGTTGTGGTAGTTTCCCCAATGTACCTCTTCTTGGTACAAAGGGAGGAATTAACTATAACCATGTTCTTACACGACAACAACTTGGTTATCTGATGAGGGATAAACCAAATTGTATTCATTTGAGTAGTTTCTTTCTGAAGGAGGGAGGAAACCATAAGAAAGCTAGGGAGCAGATTGCGAAGGCATGGCGTCACATTCACAAGAAGAGTAGGAGAGAGTTGGGACCTAGGGGTGCTGTTTCTTTGGATCCATATCTTTAGTGGGTCCAAGCGAGGGCTATTCAGTTGAAAATGCCATATTCTCAGGAAACACCTATGCTTGATTTGTTTGTGAAAAATCCTCCTCCTTTATTGGATGATCTAGAAGAGCTGCAACTTTCTTTGGTCAGGATGCAACCGGAAAAGGATGCTTGGAAGAACAAGTGCCAAACTATAGAGATTTCCTATAGAGAAGACTTGGAGGAGAAAGATGACTTGATCGAGATCCTTGAGAGTTGAGCGGTAGAGACTATGGAGAGGCAAGGGGATTTATTTTCTCCTAAGCCTCACTCAGATGCTAGTTGCTCACTTCCTGATTTAGGTGATTGGAAGGAGGTTGCAACCAGGTATGCGAAAGAAAATCAGAGGTTGAAGGCTCAGATTTCCAGGCTTACGGGGAAGCACCCGCGTATAGAGTGATCTCCGACAGCTTTAATTATCAGGGTTTTAGACTTTATTTTCATCTTGTACTTGGGATTATTGAGACATGTAACCTATTTTGAAGTTATTATAATAAAAAAATTCAGCATTTCAAATGCGTTATTACTTTGATATTTTTAATGTGTCTATAAAACTTTAAATCCCTTGAAATATCAAATAAAAAAAAATAAAATCATGTGCACTGCATATCATGCATCATATTGCGCTTATTTCTTGCATTTGTTATGCATATCCAGATGTCTTACCAAGCTTGTTTACTTCGTTCAGCAAGCTGACTCACCACTACAACACTTGGGCTAATTTCAGAACGAAGATGGACAACTTAGAACAAGAGAAGCGTGAGTTGCATGAGGAGGTTTCTGCTTTGAGGGCTGGCATGGCCAATCTTACTGCTCTTATGGAATCTTTGGTGGCTGCTCGGAATCAGCGACCGAGTGTTCAACCTCAACCGATAAAGGCTACTACTGAAACTCCAACTGTTCCTGTATCCTCTACTCTAGCTATTGTTCAGAATCGCATGCCTCAAGGTTATCCATGTGGAATGCCATAGAACTTTTCACCTAAAGGTTTCAATATTGGTCCTCAAGATGCCCCAATTGTTCAGACTACTGTTGCTCTTGCCGCACCTTCTTCAGCAAATATGGTTCTGTTTATTAATGATGATGTGTGTCGTCCTTTTCCTCCACCAAGTGAAGACTTGGGTCTCTATGACAGAATGGATGATTTTCAAGATGAGTTTGACAAGATGTAGAGGGAGATGAAGGCCCTCAGGGGAAAAGAGTTATTTGGGTAGAATGTGAATGAGTTATGCTTGGTCCCAAATGTTAAGATACCTGCAAAGTTTAAGGTCCCAGAGTTTGAGAAGTACAAGGGAAACACTTGCCCCCGTGATCATCTGGTAATGTATGTAACGAGAATGTTTACCCATATTGATGATCAACGTCTACTGATTCTCTTTTTTCAGGATAGTTTGACCGGTTCTGCACTGAAGTGGTATATGAGTTTGGATAGCGTCAGCATCCATACTTTCAATGACTTGGGAGAAGCATTTATTAGACAATACAATTACAACGTGGACATGGCGCCTGACCGTGATCAACTCAGGGCCATGGTTCAGAAAGATAGGGAATCATTCAAAGAATATGCACAGAGATGGCGTGAGGTAGCCTCCCAAGTGATTCCTCCAACGGAAGAAATGGAGATAACTAAGACTTTCTTGAAAACTCTAGGTGCTTTCTACTATGAAATGATTGTAGCAAGTGCACCAAGTGACTTTACTGAAATGGTAGGCATGGGTATCCGTTTAAAAGAGGCTGTAAGAAAGGGTCATTTAACGAAGAGTGAAGGATCTGGAGGTGCGAAGAAGCCATCTTATGGGTTTACCAAGAAGAGGGAAGGGTGTGATACGGTGGGAAGAAATGACTGTTTTTGGAATGCTGGTTTGCGTTTTGCGTTTGTTTTCGCAAAATGTCGCGGTAAGCAAGAGTCGCCACCGACTTTTATTTTATCCAACAAGGAAAGGAAAAAAGCACAGAAAAATTCCTTTTTCGAGATATTTCTGAGTACGGGGGGTAGATTATAGAAAGGGAAGGTATTAGCACCCTTTCTATCCGTAGTTATCTACGAGCTCTTAGGTACTTGCTCATCATTTTCAAAATGTTTTCTTTGTTCTTGTGGGTTTTGAAAAGTTTTCATTTTAACTTCGATTTAACTCTTGCTTCTGTCCTCAAGAGTGTAATGAAGTGTTTTTGAAAACTTGTTTGTAAAAGTGTAAGTGTGAAAAGAGTTTTGTTTCGGATGAGCAAGTATCTAAGGACTATCTACCTACTCGAAAAAGGAATCGTTCTATGCTGATTTCCTTTAGACAATGCTATCCTACTATTAGTGAGTAGGTAGCACCGTCGTTGGAGTTTTAGGGTCAATTCGAATGAGGGACTTATGGTCACTAAAGCAATGTTAGGATGTCTTAGCGATAACTCTAATGTCTTAGATCATTTATCCGAGGCAACAATTTCCGAGGCAACCATTTTGAGGCAACTATGATCCTTTAGACAAGTGGGAGACCTCTAAAATACCCTATACTCAATGACTGTGTACGAAGGCAACCAAGTGGGGTGTACCCTAGGAGTGCGCATGTGTGATTGTGTTATTTTCAGTTATTTTAATCTTTTGCACATGTTAAGGGTGATCTAATTTGATTTTAATATTAAGCATTCATTCTTGTCATGCAAACCCTATTACCAAACATCTAACAATTGTATAATTTGCAGAATTAAAATGCGGAAATTAAATTACAAGGCGTTGGGTATTTACATCGCCAAAAGCAACCCTTTGAAAATAAAATAAAGCGGTAAAAAGTAAACGTCCTAATTAATTATTACATATCGGAAGCAGATACATTAATTAGATAAAGAAAATAAAGCGCGACGCGAAATTAAATCGAATGCGAATTAGGGTTTTGACCCTTTTAAAAGAAAATTCTTTTTTTGTTATTTTTTTATTTTAAGAAAAGAAATTAAATCCTAAGCTAAAATACTAAATCAATTATTAATTAAATTAATTAATGAAAAAAATTAATGACATATTTTTGGAGTTTTTGTTAATTTAAGAAAGAAATTAAAATAATTAAATTAGAATTAAAACCTAATGATTTCTAATTAATTTTAAATATTTACAAAAAAAAATTAAAGTTTCCTAATTAATATCCTAATTAATTAATAATATTTATTAATAAAAGGAAATAAAAATCTGAATTTTAATTGGACAAAATGTTTTTGTGATTTTTTGATAAAAAAAGAAATTAATTATTGGTTAGAAATTAATAAAATAAAAATAAAGTAAATAAGTTAAATAAATAAAATATAAAGAGAATGAGAAATTGGGCCTGATTTGGGAGGTGTTGAAAGCAATTTTGCTGGCCCATTAAGTTGATCCAATTGACTTTTGGGATCCTGTGTAGGCGCGTTGACTGGCTTATGGTGTGCCCTTGAAACTTGACCACCAGATCTGGCCATCTGGCGCTTTGATAGTGAATGTCCATGGTGGAAATCTGGTCCATGCGTGCACATGATCTTCTGAAAAAGATCAAGAAAATGCAATTTGCTGGAGGCAAGGATCGAACCCCTGACCTCCAGCCTTTGGATCCTTTAAGGCTTATGTGGCTACCACTGGGGCGCGTTGTTGTTTTGTTAATAATAATACAAACACAATTTAATATATGAAAACAAAGTCAATTGCCAGAAAAATAAAAAAAGTGCGTAAACGTTTGAATGGGCAAATGGACGGATGACACGTCTTCATCCCTGTCCTCTAAAACTGTAACTTTTACCTGCGGATTTTTATCTGCAGCTAAAAGCGCAGCTTCGTTCTAAAATCTTCTCCAGGCCATAGAAATGCATTCTAAAAACATGGTTGAGTTCGTCTCAACCTGCTGATTACAACCATGTCCATCATGTAGATCAATTTTCCATGAAACGAAAACCCCAAAAAACTCCAGGAAAACCCTAACTATGGTGGATCACAATATAAGTCAGATAAACAAAATCAAGTAATACAAAAAGCTTGCAAATGATGAGTAGATTCAGAATATGCAATTATTTTAATCAATGGATGCAAGAATAAAGATCTTCGATTTCAAGAACATGGCGGATTCGTGAGGGACTTACATTGTTCTAGGAAGCTGGAAAACGCGTGGTTTGGATTGGGTTCGCTTGTGGAGATGACCAGCAAATGATTGAGACACTTGCCAAGCCTTGAGGATGCCTCTAGGGTTGATTTCAAAGTCACACTTTTTTCTGGTTTTTTCAAATTTGGTTCTGCCTCTATGCTTGCTCTCTCACCCTGATTCTTGTGTCTCTCGCCTCCTTATGTATTTCTCAATGTATTAGGGTAACAAACTTTGTCCAAATCTTCCTACATTGATGATTGAATATTTGATTTGATCTTCTTTTACCACCTTCCAATTTTTGCTTGATTTCAATCTTTTTGTACCCTTATGACTTGGTACGAATTGGGAATGGTTTTCTAGCTGTGATTAAAGCCTGAAACAATCAAAAAAATCCATTGGTATCAATGCTTTGGATTTTATTTGATTTTATTTGATTTAAATCAAATTAATTCAAATAAAAATAAAAATAATTATTAAAAATGTGATATGGACACATGGATAAAGCTAGAGCACGTGGACAATAATGCAAACTCAAAACAAGTGAAAAAGAATGGGCCCATTTGGCAAAATTTGATGTTTTGGGGATAGTTGACTTTTGGTAATTTTGCAAAAAAGTCCAACTTCAACAATGCATAACTTCTTCAATTTTGAACTTTTGGAGGTGTTCTTGGACTTTTTAGAAATCTTTAGATGTCCTTTAACCGACCCTTTTGGTATCATCTCATTTTGATATTCCATGCTCAAGTTAGAAGCTTTGACATAAAAAGTGTTTTTGTTGACTTTCAAAAATGACCTATAATGTCAAAATTCATAACTTCTTGTGAGTAAATTTTTTGATCTTGGGGTATGAGGATGGATTATAGAGAATTGCAATCTCTTAAAAATGAGCTTTGGATGGGTCATTTATCATAAAGTATGAGAATGTTATGCTTGGTCAAAGTTGAGTTAACTTTTCCTACAAAACCCTAATTTAGCAACTTTTGAATCTTGATGAATTGTGAGCAATCCCTGATGAATCATGATCAACCATTGATTAAATGATGAAATATCCTTTAAAATGAGAATTTTGACAAAAAATCTTGAAGTTTGACTGTATTGGGGTCACAGTTGACTTTTGCCCTAGCACAGTCGATTTTTGGACCTTTTGAGCAATTAAATGAGCAAAATTCCTCTGCAAGGCTTGAAACTTGACATGGATGATCTTGAGAACATATTATGACATTGGTGAGCATTTGGGGTCACTTGGACTCAAGGATCTTGATGCAACACAAAACCCTAATTTGAGTAGACTGCCTTAGGAGAGAGCTTGTCTGACCAACCCTTGAGCAACCTTGAGTAACTTGGAGATTTTTCTTGCAATGTTTTGAGATATATGGGAGGGAAAATTTTGGTGTACAACAGCTGCCCCTGTTCAATCTTCTTAAACCTGAGGATGTAGATTGGCTTTCGTGCCTTTCGTGATCCGAAGGTGGAAGAGGATTGAACACTAGAGTGCCCAGAAATTTGCACTCGCATGAAGTGGTAGTTGTTTTGTGATGTCAGGAATGGGCTTACAGATGCCATTTGGAGGAGTGTCGATCGCATAAGAGATTCCTTATTGAGAGCTTGCATACCTGCTGTTGAGGAAGATTCCGCTGGGGAAGTCTGATCTTTGTTGAGGGAAAGGAACTTTCCCGTAATTAAACTGAGGTGTCGAGATTTAGGAACTTGCCCGTAATTCAACTAGGGGAAACATCTTCGTCGAGATTTAAGAACTTGCCTGTAATTCAACTGAGGAAATTTCTCTGCTGAGATTTAGGAACTTGTCTGTAATTCAACGGAGGAACACTTTGTCGAGATTTAGGAACTTGTCTGTACTTCAACTGAGGAAACATCTCTGCTGTGTTTTAAGAACTCGTTCATAATTCAACTGGAGGGAAACATCTTCGTCGAGATTTAAGAACTCTCCTGTAATTCAACTGAGAAACTTCTCTGCTGAGATTTAGGAACTTGTCTGTAATTCGACGGAGGAAAACTTTGTTGAGATTTAGGACCTTGTCTGTAATTCAACTGAGAAAAACTCTGTTGAAATTTAAGAACTTGTCAGTAATTTGACTTAGGGAAACATCTTCGTTGAGATTTAAGAACTCGCCCGTAATTCAACTGAGAAAACTTCTCTGATGAGATTTAGGAACTTGTCTGTAATTCAACGGAGGAACACTTTGTCGAGATTTAGGAACTTGTATGTACTTCAACTGAGAAAATATCTCTGTTGAGTTTTAAGAACTCGTTCGTAATTCGACTTGGGGAAACATCATCGTCGAGATTTAAGAAATCGCCCGTAATTCAACTGAGAAAAATTCTCTGCTGAGATTGAGGAACCTGTCTGTAATCCAACGGAGGGACTTTGTCGAGATTTAGGACCTTGTCTGTAATTCAACTGAGAAAAACTTTGTTGATATTTAAGAACTTGTCAGTAATCGACTTGGGGAAACATCTTAGTCGAGATTTAAGAACTCGCCCGTAATTCAACTGAGAAAACTTCTCTGCTGAGATTTAGGAACCTGTTTGTAGTTCAACGGAGGAAAAAGCTTCATAGCTTTAAATTTTGTGAGAATTTAACCGCATCCTTCCTGAAAGATAAAGGTTAGTTGTATGTAATGCATGATATATATCAAGCAATGATGTTCTCAAAATAAATGAGATTGTGTTTGTATGATACTTATATGCATGTGTCATGATGTATGAAAATGTGATGTTTTGAGCTGGGGAAAATAAATCCTGGGTAGCTGCTGGAGAAAAGAGTTGAATTCTTCGTTTCCGCTGGGGATAACGAATGAAGATGATTGCGAGAATAAACCTGCAGGAGAGGATAACTCCGTTGGGGAATAAACTGATGAGGAGATTACTCTGTGGGGAAGAGATGCTCTGTAGAGGATTCCGCTGATAAACTCCGCTGGGGATGAATTACCGTTGCTGGTGATACTGAATCCTGTTGGGGATTGAATTCCTATTTGTGAAAGGAATGAACTCCGATGGGGATGATTTTTTTAATAGCAACCTTACTGTGGATAACCTTTTAGGCTCTACTGGGGACAATCTACCAGAGTTTACTGGGGATGATTCTCCAAACTTCACTAGGGAAAGTTTTTCAGACTGCGCTGGGGAAACTTTCCAAACTCCACTGGGGATATTTTATACTCCTCCGGGGATGATAAGACTTTTCAGTGCTAATGGTAGATAAACTCTACTTGGGGAGAATATTACCGATTCATTCATAGTTGTGAGTCTCGGCTGGGGAGAGTTACCATTGCTACCTTTTCTTACTCTGCAGGAGTTAATGTACCTTAGCCATATTCTTCAGCTGAATCTACCTTTGTACCTGGTGGATAGAGCAACTGTAAAGCTTGGACAAATCGTATTTGCCCCAGTTTCTGATATTACAAGTAACTGTCTTTTGTTTCGCATGTAAATATTCATGAGTAGAAATTAATGTCAAATGCATATATCAAAAATGAACATTGGACGTTCTTTGCAAAACAAAACAGAGAAAGGAAAAACAGTTGAAATTTCTTTGAAAATGAATTGTATTGATTTTGAAGTTTGGCCTGTAAATAGGCATTTTTGTATAAGAGGCTGGCGTCCTAGTAAGAGAATGCTGCCGAACAATAGAGTTTATACAATTTGCGAAAAACAAAGAAAAACAGCTATGTGAACAATCCCACTGGGTTCCAACTCTGCTATTGCCCCTATGTCCTTGAGCATCTCATCACTTCACTGCTTGGTTGAAGGGAGATCAGATTGATTAATGTCGTTTGAGCTTGATAGTCGATACTGAAGTCTGGTTGCAAAGTGATCCAATGAGACATAGTGTTACGCTTTGATCCCTAATTTTTTCCTGGACCGCCCTTTCGGGTTTTCAGTCCACCGGGATACCCTTTTTTTCCCAAGCCGCCTTTTCAGGTTTTCGACTTGCCGGGTGTACAGATTTTTTCATTTTCATCCCTTATTTTTTCCCGAACCCTTTTGGTTCGCCGGGAAGCCCTTATTTTTGCCTAGGTCAGTCAACCTAGCGGGTCTTTGTTCATGCGTAGTATCTTTTCACTATGTCTGCATTGACGGGGTGAGAAAGGTCGTCACCATCCATGGTGGTTAGAATCATAGCTCCTCCTGAGAAAATGTTCTTAACCACAAATGGCCCTTCGTAAGTAGGGGTCCATTTTCCCCTGGGATCACCTTGAGGTAGTATGATGCGCTTGATAACCAGGTCCCCAACTTGATACTCTTGTCGTCTGACTTTCTTGTTGAATGCCTTGATCATCCGTTTTTGGTACGTCTGACCATGACAAATAGTAGTAAGTCTTTTTTCGTCGATTAAGTTCAGCTGATCAAGCCGGGTCTGAATCCAGTCATCTTCACTCAAACCTGCATCCTTCATAATCCGAAGAGAGGGTATCTGAACTTCAATGGGCAAGACGGCCTCCATGCCATAAACCAAGGAATAGGGTGTTACCCCTGTTGACGTCCGCACTGAGGTACGATACCCATGAAGAGCAAAAGGTAACATCTCGTGCCAATCTTTGTATGTCACCGTCATCTTCTGCACAATCTTCTTAATATTTTTATTAGCCGCTTCGACATCCCCATTCATCTTCGGCCGGTAAGGAGAAGAGTTGTGATGCTGTATCTTGAACTGCTTGCAGAGCTCGGCGATCATCTTATTATTGAGATTTGTACCATTGTCCGTAATGATTCTTTCTGGTACACTGTATCGACAGATCAGATTGTACCGAATGAACCGTGCCACGACGTTCTTGGTCACTGTAGCAAAGGAAGCTGATTCAACCCACTTCTTAAAGTAATAAATAGCTACTAGGATGAAACGATGCCCGTTAGATGCCGTAGGTCTGATCTTGCCGATCATGTCGATACTCCACATTGCAAAAGGCCAAGGAGTTGTCAAGACGTTCAGAGGAACTGGAGGAATATGCACCTTATCAGCATAGACTTGGCACTTGTGACAGGTCCGAGGATGCTGATAACGGTCGGCTTCCATTGTGGACCAATAATATCCTGCCCGAAGGATTTTCTTTGCCATGGTGTGTCCACTGGAATGAGTTCTGAAAGTACCCTCATGCAACTCTACCATGATCCTTTCTGCTTCATTCTTATCCACACATTGCAGTAAGGTTGAATCATGGTTACGCTTGTAAAGGATACCATTTCTGATGAAGAATTTCACCGCGAACCTCCTCAGAAACTTCTTATCATTAACAGACGCACCCTCGGGGTATTCCTGAGCCTCAAGATACCTCTTTACCTCATGGAACCAGGGCTTATCTGCTACCTCTTCTGTCTCAATGTCATAACAATGTGCAGGTTCGTCCAATCTCTCAATGGTAATCTGGGGAGCTTCATTGTCCCATCTGACCTTGAACGTAGAAGACATCATAGCTAGCGCGTCCTCCAACTGATTCTCCTCTATAGGTAAGTGCTCAAAGGTTATCTCCTCGAAGTGCGGGAGCAACGTCAACACATACTCTTTGTAAGGAATAAGATTAGGGTGTTTCATATCCCACTCGCCTTTGATCTGACTGATCACGAGAGCGGAATCTCCAAATACACTTAAGAACTTAATCCTTAGGTCAATAGCTGCTCGAAGACCCATAATGCATGCTTCATACTCCGCCATATTGTTGGTGCAGTTAAAACATAGTCGGGCGGTGAACGGAGTATGAGAGCCTTCAAGAGATATGATTACGGCGCCAATGCCATTACCCAAAGCATTGGAAGCTCCATCAAAGTACATAGACCATCGGGATCCCTCCTCAGGTCCTTCATCCGGTCCAGGTGTTTCACAGTCAGTTACCAACATGATGTTCTCATCCAGGAATTCAAAGTTCATAGACTGGTAATCGTTCACTGCCTGATGTGCCAAATGATCTGCCAACACACTTCCCTTGATTGCCTTTTGGGTCGTATATTGGATGTCATACTCAGTCAAGTTCATCTGCCATCTTGCTATTCTTCCAGACAAGGCAGGCTTTCCGAAGATATACTTGATTGGATCCATCTTTGATATCAATAGAGTGGTGTGAGTCAGCATATACTGCCTCAGCCGGCGAGCAGCCCATGCCAAAGCGCATCAAGTTTTCTCAAGCAACGAGTGTCGGGTCTCGCAGTCAATAAACTTTTTGCTAAGGTAATAAATAGCATGCTCTTTTCGGCCAGACTCGTCATGCTGCCCCAACACACACCCCATCGATTTGTCGAGTACTATCAAGTATAGGATCAGAGGTCTCCCTTCAACTGGAGGCATTAGAATAGGTGGCTCTTGGAAATATTCTTTAATCCTTTCGAAAGAGGCCTGACATTCATCGTTTCATCTTACCACTTGATCTTTCTTCAGTAACTTGAAGATTGGCTCACAAGTAGCTGTCAGGTGCGAGATGAATCGGGAAATGTAGTTCAGACGTCCCAGAAAGCCTCTGACTTCTTTTTCTATTCGGGGTGCTGGCATTTCCTGTATAGCCTTTACCTTTGCAGGGTCCACTTGAATACCTTTATCACTTACGACGAAACCCAGCAGCTTACCAGACCTCACCCCCGAAGGTGCACTTGTTCGGGTTTAACCTCAGTCTGTACAACTGCAACCTGTCAAATAGCTTCTGAAGGTGGTCAAGATGTTCTTCCTCGGTCTGGGATCTTGCAATCATGTCATCGACGTATACCTCAATCTCATGATGGATCATGTCATGGAACAAAGCGACCATGGCGCGCTGATACGTTGCCCCAACATTCTTCAATCCGAAAGGCATGACCTTGTAGCAAAAGGTACCTCATTGAGTAACAAAGGTTGTCTTCTCCATATCCTCAGGAGCCATTTTAATCTGATTATACCCGGAGAAACCATCCATAAAGGAGAAGACCTTATGTTGTGCGATGTTATCAACGAGAACGTCGATATGAGGCAGAGGGAAATCATCCTTGGGGCTTGCCCTATTCAGATCCCTATAGTCAACACACATTCGAACTTTACCATCCTTCTTCGGCACCGGAACCACGTTGGCAACCCACTGCGGGTATGAAGTAACTGCTAGAAAACCGGCATCAAACTGTTTCATCACTTCAGCCTTGATTTACTCAAACATCTCTGGGCGCATTCGACGAACCTTCTATTTCAATGGAGAGCAGTCCTCCTTGGTAGGCAATCAGTGAAACACAATATCAGTATCCAACCCAGGCATATCTTCATAAGACCAGGAAAATATCTCAACATAGTCACGCAACATATGAACCAGCCGTTGCTTAACACTAGGCTCCAGATTTTCACCGATCTTGACCTCTTTCTTGTCTACCTCTATACCCAGATTCACTGTTTCCACTGGATCTTCATGCGACTGTATGGCCCTCTCTTCCTGAAGTAAAAGTCTAGCAAGTTCACCAGGCACTTCACAATCATCTTCACCTTCGTCTTTGACTAAGTTGATCGGACTTTCAAAGTCATAACTGGAAGTAGCAGAGTCGTTATCAGTGGGATCCAGAGTGGATCCAGACCTGTATATATGAGTGTGTGTAAAATAGTTGTTTTGCAAGATAAAAAGGAAAAACAAGGAGCGCAAAATTTGAAATGCAAGAAAACGTCCAATGCTTTTATTAATGATATGGAAATGACACACATAAAGCCCTCACCAACAAAGCCACGGTGTCTCGGGTAAAGCACTGGGCCGTAAAGTTTAAAAAATTGTCTGTTACAAATTCAAAACAAAAGTCTCATTACTGGGTAATATAAGAAACTGGCATGGAATCCTTCGCTGTCCAATTACTCAGGCCATCATCGGTAGTTGGGTAAATCCAGCTATCGATATCAAACTCTTCGTCATCATCATCCCCGATAGCATTCACTCCCGCGTCATGTTTTGGCATAGGAGCCGTTATGACATTAGGCTTTCCTGGCGCTTCAAATTCAATCTCCTTAGCATCAATCAGATCCTGTACCTTATTCTTCAGGACCCATCAATCATTTGTATCATGCCCCAGGCTATCAGAGTGAAAAGCACAACGGGCATTCGGGTTGTACAGCGGTGATGTTGTATTGGGATTCTTCGGGGCTTCCTTCGGAATCACCAAGTTGGTCTTTAACAACTGTGGCAGAATCTGAGACAGGGTCATATGGATCTGAGTGAATTGTCTTTGCGGCCTCTTGGCTCTTGGCTGATTGTTGCGTTGTATGGCAACAGTTGGTCTTGAAATAACTACCGCATTGACTGCTTGGCGGTGCTCGGGTCGACTTTGATTTCTAGAGCTGTAAACTGCATTAGACTCCTTCTTAAAAGGCTTCTTCTTGGTACTTGACGAAGCACCCTTCTATATCTTACTGCTCTTGATACCGGCCTCAATTATTTCCCCGGTCATAATCAGCTCAGTAAACCCGGACGATGAACTTCCAATCAGATGGTTGAAATACGGGCCAGACAAGGTCCCTATAAACATATCCACTAACTCCCTGTCAGCCAGCAGGGGTTGTACTCTTCCAGCAAGGTCCCTCCATTTCTGAGCATAGTCTTTGAAACCTTCGCTCGCACCCATAGACATACGCTGAAGTTGGGTACGCGTGGGAGCGAGGTCGGCATTGTATTGGTACTGCTTGTAAAAAGAAGCAGCAAGATCTTCCCAATTACGGATACTAGCTCCTTCCAGACGGTAAAACCATTCAAGTTGAGTCCTTGAGAGACTATCTTGAAAGAAGTGGATCCAGAGGTTCTTATTAGTAGTGTACGGCTGGATGTTTTTAACATACGAACAGAGGTGTAGCTTTGGGCAGGAGACCCCGTCGTATTTAGCAAAGATCGGTGCTTTAAACTTGTGGGGAATCACCACCCCAGATGACAAACCTAAATCACCAAAGTCCAATCCAGGTACCCTCTGGATCTCCATCGCACTTAATTGGTCTTCAAGCAGTTTATACCCATCCTCAGCCGGAGGATACTGGTCTTCATCAAAGTCAGTCTCCTTGTCTGAAAAAACAGGGCTAGGAGCCCTCCTTTCTTCCTGATTCTCTCCCCCTCCAAATGAGTGAGTCAAATCAACCTCTTCTCGCAAATTGTTTCCGAATCTGCGACCCATATTTAGTAGGACCGTCTTCTTCTTCTTCTTCTTCTTATCCTTCAAGATAAGAGTCTTCAGATCTTACTGACCCTTAGGCAAGTTCATGAACATTTCCTGGAATTGAGCGTTTTGAGCTTGCAGAGCCTTGATAGCCTGATCAGTTGATGTTTCAGAAGACATGATGTGCTGAAATAAACAGCGAAGAAGATAAGAGACCTATAAGGGCACCTGTTATGAGGTGCATGAGAATGAAATGCGTATGATATGATTTTAAAGACGTCGGGAGATTCAAATTCGTAAACCAAAATGAAACACACTTTTATTAGATTAAAAACTTGAAACAATGTTTAACAAATGCCTTTAAGGCGTTACAAAGGGAAAAACTGAAAAGTAAATCAAAACTAGAAATAGAAAAAGACATCAGCGCTCCCATGGTCGTTTTCCATTGGTGCTGACATAGTCGTTGAGGACCTTCTCGTTCTCCAACTGCCTTGTAAGCTTTAGAATCTTCCGCTCCTGCTCGTGATACTTTTCTCTGTAAGTATCACACTCTTCTCTCAACTGGATCCACGACCTCTTTAATGCCCCAATGTTAGTTGGCATGTACAGATGTAGGACAGTAGGAGGAACCCCTTCTTCATCAGCATTCTCAACAATTACCAGTAAGACAGCTTCATACGACATTCCCAGCTTTTGGGCACGGATTCGAACCCATCGGAGATATGGTTCCATCGGAAGAGAGGTATTCGTCCCTAACTCGTGCGGATTAGACCTGTGACCCCGTTCCAAGCTCGTATGAACCTGCTGCGATACTCCTCACTATCCCCTTGGAAGTCAAAGACAATGCTCGGAATCAGTAACTCATGAGGACCATCCTTTCTAGCTTGCCCAAACTGTCGTAAGGCCAGACAAGGATTATAGGTGATCCCTCCCCTAATTCCAAGTAAAGGAACATTGGGGTATTCTCCGCGCCGGTCGATAACAGCTACTTCTTCCATGTCTTTAGTAGTCCACATGATGTCAGTGTGAGCAAGAGACATAATTATATAGGCCCATCCCATACCTTCCTTGTTCTTCAAAACAGATTTGGGGAGGTGAGAAATAAACCACCTCGCCAGCAACGGTACATAACACATAAGGGTTCCCCGTTTCCGAGCAGTACGAGCATAAAGAGCATGTAGAATATCCCCTAAGAGAGTGTGCACAGGATTACGGGACATGAAAATCTTCACTGCGTTCACGTCGACGGAAGAATTTGAATTAGGAAACAAAACTAAGCCATAAATGAGAAGAGCTAGGATGTCTTCGAATGCTTTAAAATCCAAACTGTCCCAAAACTGATTAGCCCGATCAACCAAGAACTTAGCCAAGAAGCCTTTTGTCCCACTTCGAGTCTCCCAGTTAGACATTACCTCAGCCTTTGTCAGATGGAGGGCTGAAGAAATCTCTTCCTGCCTAAGGACTTTCTCCCAACCTGTAAATGGCGTCTGCTCTAGAATAGAAATACCAAGCAAATCAGAGAACTCTTCCAACATAGGGACCAACTGGTAGTCCGGGAAGGTGAAGCAGTGGTACAATGGATCAAAGAACTGGCACAAGACACTCAACATCTGCTCATCCATCTTGGAAGTGACCAAACCAAGGTGTTGACCATGTCTTCTGATAAAGGAGGAAGTATCTGGAACATTTGTAACCAAATCTCTAAGCTGAGTAGGAATCTGTACAAAGCTGATCCGAATAGTGTTTCTACGCATAAAGGCCATGACCTACAAAACAGAACAAAGATGAATCCCCTCTGTCTTTGAAATGGGTTAGTCTTAATGCAAGATGCATGCAATGTCATGATGCATGATGTCATGATAGAAACACACCACAAGTATTCACAGATAGCAAACATGGTAAGGGAAAACAAGTCACACAGATAGCCCTTAGATTTCAGGCTGGCATGGAGTTTAGGTATTACCCTCTTTCAGTTTAGTTGATTTAAACCTGTCCTAGTAATAGTAACCGGGTTCTAGAGGATCTCAATATCACTGACCACCCTCGATCGATCATAATTCCAGTTTGGCAACCTTTTCTTGCAGCCGGAATCATCGCGAGAGTTTGGTCTAAATGAGTGTAGCATACTGCTACTGTTCTATGGCCAGGTGGGTCAATTATAGGTTCTAAGGTCAGTTGGTGCTTAATGACCCCTTAGCTGACCCATATTCTCCTTGTTCCACCACAAGGGATATCGGTACAAGCTAAAGTGCCACACCAATGTAGCTACTGCTTCAACCGTATTGGTCTACGCCGTACAGTTCCCTCACAGTTTATTGCTACTTACCTAAAAGGTATCCCCAGATCCGAATTAGGATCTATAGGAACTCCAATACAAAGCCCACAAAATAAAGCAATCAAATCAAACAATTGAAAACAATATGATGAACTATTCCTAAGGTACACCCCACTTATTAAAGTCCCCAGCAGAGTCGCCAGTTTTGTGATACGGTGGGAAGAACTGACTGTTTTTGGAATGCTGGTTTGCGTTTTGCGTTTGTTTTTGCAAAATGTCGCGGTAAGCAAGAGTCGCCACCGACTTTTATTTTATCCAACAAGGAAAGGAAAAAAGCACAAAAAAATTCCTTTTTCAAGATATTTCTGAGTACGGGGTGTAGATTATAGAAAGGGAAGGTATTAGCACCCTTTCTATCCGTAGTTATCTACGGGCTCTTAGGTACTTGCTCATCATTTTAAAAATGTTTTCTTTGTGCTTGTGGGTTTTGAAAAGTTTTTATTTTAACTTCGATTTAACTCTTGCTTCTGTCCTCAAGAGTGTAATGAAGTGTTTTTGAAAACTTGTTTGTAAAAGTGTAAGTGTGAAAAGAGTTTTATTTCAGATGAGCAAGTATCTAAGAACTATCTACCTACTCGAAAAAGGAATCGTTATATGCTAATTTCCTTTAGACAATGCTATCCTACTATTAGTGAGTAGGTAGCATCGTCGTTGGAGTTTTAGAGTCAATTCGAATGAGGGACTTATGGTCACTAAAGCAATGTTAGGATGTCTTAGCGGTAACTCTAATGTCTTAGATCATTTATCCGAGGCAACAATTTCCGAGGCAACCATTGTGAGGCAACTATGATCCTTTAGACAAGAGGGCAACCTCTAAAATACCTTATACTCAATGACCGTGTATGAAGGCAACCAAGTGGGGTGTACCCTAGGAGTGCACATGTGCGATTGTGTTATTTTCAGTTATTTTTATCTTTATCACATGTTAAGGGTGATCTAATTTGATTTTAATATTAAGCATTCATTCTTGTCATGCAAACCCTATTACCAAACATATAACAATTGTATAATTTGCAGAATTAAAATGCGGAAATTAAATTACAAGGCGTCGGGTATTTACATCGCCAAAAGTAACCCTTTGAAAATAAAATAAAGCGGTAAAAAGTAAACGTCCTAATTAATTATTACATACCGGAAGCAGATAGATTAATTAGATAAAGAAAATAAAGCGCGATGCGAAATTAAATCGAATGCGAATTAGGGTTTTGACCCTTTTAAAAGAAAATGCTTTTTTTTGTTATTTTTTTATTTTAAGAAAAGAAATTAAATCCTAAGTTAAAATACTAAATCAATTATTAATTAAATTAATTAATGAAAAAAAAATTAATGATATATTTTTGGAGTTTTTGTTAATTTAAGAAAGAAATTAAAATAATTAAATTAGAATTAAAACCTAATGATTTCTAATTAATTTTAAATATTTACAAAATAAATTAAAGTTTCCTAATTAATATCCTAATTAATTAATAATATTTATTAATAAAAGAAAATAAAAATCTGAGTTTTAATTTTAATTGGACAAAATGTTTTTGTGATTTTTTGATAAAAAAAGAAATTAATTATTGGTTAGAAATTAATTAAATAAAAATAAAGTAAATAAGTTAAATAAAAAAAATATAAAGAGAATGAGAAATTGGGCCTGATTTGGGAGGTGTTGAAAGCAATTTTGCTGGCCCATTAAGTTGATCCAATTGACTTTTGGGATCCTGTGTAGGCGCGTTGACTGGCTTATGGTGTGCCCTTGAAACTTGACCACCAGATCTGGCCATCTGGCGCTTTGATAGTGAGTGTCCATGGTGGAAATCTGGTCCACGCGTGCACATGATATCCTGAAAAATATCAAGAAAATGCAATTTGCTGGCGGCAGGGATCGAACCCCTGACCTCCAGCCTTTGGATCCTTTAAGGCTTATGTGGCTACCACTGGGGCGCGTTGTTGTTTTGTTAATAATAATACAAACACAATTTAATATATGAAAACAAAGTCAATTGCCAGAAAAATAAAAAAGCGCGTAAACGTTTGAATGGGCAAGTGGAAGGATGACACGTCTTCATCCCTGTCCTCTAAAACTGTAACTTTTACCTGCGGATTTATATCCGCAGCTAAAAGCGCAGCTTCGTTCTAAAATCTTCTCCAGGCCATAGAAATGTATTCTAAAAACATGGTTGAGTTCGTCTCAACCTGCTGATCACAACCATGTCCATCATGTAGATCAATTTTACCTGAAACGAAAACCCCCAAAAACTCCAAGAAAACCCTAACTATGGTGGATCACAATATAAGTCAGATAAATAAAATCAAGTAATACAAAAAGCTTGCAAATGATGAGTGGATTCAGAATATGCAATTATTTTAATCAATGGATGCAAGAATAAAGATCTTCGATTTCAAGAACATGGCGGATCTGTGAGGGACTTACAGTGCTCTAGGAAGCTTGAAAACGCGTGGTTTGGATTGGGTTCGCTTGTGGAGATGGCCAACAAATGATTGAGACACTTGCCAAGCCTTGAGGATGCCTCTAAGGTTGATTTCGAAGTCACACTTTTTTCTGGTTTTTGCAAATTTGGTTATGCCTCTATGCTTGCTCTCTCACCCTGATTCTTGTGTCTCTCGCCTCCTTATGTATTGCTCAATGTATTAGGGTAACAAACTTTGTCCAAATCTTCCTACATTGATGATTGAATATTTGATTTGATCTTCTTTTACCACCTTCCAATTTTGGCTTGATTTCAATCTTTTTGTACCCTTATGCCTTGGTACGAATTGGGAATGGTTTGCTAGCTATGATTAAAGCCTGAAACAGTCAAAAAAATCCATTGGTATCAATGCTTTGGATTTGATTTGATTTGATTTGATTTAAATCAAATTAATTCAAATAAAAATCAAAATAATTAATAAAAATGTGATATGGACACATGGCTAAAGCTAGAGCACGTGGGCAATAATGCAAACTCAAAACAAGTGAAAAAGAATGGCCCATTTGGCAAAATTTGAAGTTTTGGGGATAGTTGACTTTTGGTAATTTTGCAAAAAAGTCCAACTTCAACAATGCATAACTTCTTCAATTTTGAAATTTTGTAGGTGTTCTTGGACTTTTTAGAAATCTTGAGATGTCCTCTAACCAACCCTTTTGGTATCATCTCATTTTGATATTCCATGCTCAAGTTAGAAGCTTTGACAAAAAAGGTGTTTTTGTCAACTTTCAAAAATGACCTATAATGTCAAAATTCATAACTTCTTGTGAGTGCCTTTTTTGATCTTGGGGTATGAAAATGGATTGTAGGGAATTGCATTCTATTCAAAATGATATTTCGATGGGTCATTTCTCATAAAGTATGAGAAAGTTATGCTTGGTCAAAGTTGAGTTGACTATTCCTACAAAACCCTAATTTAGCAACTTTTGAATCTTGATGAATTGTGAGCAATCCCTGATGAATCATGATCAAACCTTGATCAAATGATGAAATATACTTTAAAATGAGAATGTTGACAAAAAATCTTGAAGTTTGAATGTATTTGGGTCACAGTTGACTTTTGCCCTAGCACAGTCAATTTTTGGACCTTTTGAGCAATTGAATGAGAAAAATTCCTCTGTAAGGCTTGAAACTTGACATGGATGATCTTGAGAACATATTAAGACATTGGTGAGCATTTAGGGTCACTTGGAATCAAGGATCGTGATGCAACACAAAACCCTAATTTGAGTATACTTAGGAGAGAGCTTGTCTGACCAACCCTTGAGCAACCATGAGTAACTTGGAGATTTTTCTTGCAATATTTTGAGAAATATGGGAGGGAAAATTTTGGGGTATAATAAATGGGATACAAATGTTTTTATGCAAGATAGGAGGGTTAATCCTCCTAGAATAAATTATCAGCGTCATCAGCAAGTCGCCTCAATTACTCTAGTTTGTTCGTGTAGCTCCAACCACCGTTGCTTATCAGAGACCATCCCAGTAGGGGAATCAAAGATATAATCAGAGAAGGGAGAGTTATGACCCTATTCCTATGAGTTATACATAATTACTACCAGCATTGATTCAGAAGAGGTTGGTGCAGACCTGACCTCCTCCCACTGTACCATCACCATTTCCTTGGTATTACAAAGCAGACCAAACACGTGCTTTTCATCAGGGAGCACCAGGGCATAATGTTGAGAATTATTATCCTTTAAAAATTAATGTTAAGAAATTGGTGAAGTCTGGCATTCTATATTTCAAGGATGTGGGTCCTAATGTGAAAGACAATCCTCTACCCAAGCATGGAGGAGAAAATGTTGTGAATATGGTGGCCATTTGTCCAGGCGACTTCCGGATTTTTGACATTCATCTAGTTAGAGGAGATTTGGTGAAAATGCATGCAGACCTCTGTGAATTTAGCTACTATACGCATGACCATTCTGGTTGTGCTATTTGTAGTAAAGACATACAAGGTTGAGACAAGATAAAGGCTGATTTGCAGGAGATGATGGATGAGGGCCTCATCCACATAATCAGCCCTAGGGAAGAGTATGAAGAGGAGGTGAATATGGTTTTTGGATGTCCTGGAGAGTTCAAAATCATTTATGTGGAGTATATGAATGAATACCTTGTGCAATTGCATGCTACTTTCTGCCACATGGCTGGTCAGGTGGAACATCAGTATGGATCTTGCCGAATTTGCTGTCGAGACTCCAGAGGATGTTCAATCATGAAGAAAGGTGTTCAGTTGTTGTTGGACAATGGAACTATAAAGCTTACAGGTCAAAGGGATGATTACCAAGAGGTTGATATGATTGAGGTTTGTTTGGCTGAAGAAGAGTCAGATGATGAGTATGCCTTTGCAGATGAGTATTTCTCCTTAAATAAGGATTTGTTTTCTAGAGATGACTCAATAATGACTGATTGCATTGAAGAAGGGGTAAACTTCATTGTGCCTTGTTTTGGTGCACCCGCCCATTTTGAAGTTGAGTATTATAGCAAGCCAGTTGTTACCCCATTGGTGATTAGTTTTCCGGGTCCTGTCCCCTACAAATCAAAAAAGGTTGTACCCTAAAAATATAACGCTACAATCTTAGAGGATGGTGTGAAAGTTCCCATCCAGCCAATGCCTGATGTTGGAAATATTACTGAGACTAGCAGAGTGACCTGCAGCGGTCGTGAATTTGCACCAGTTGCTCGAGGAGATGTTAGTGCTGGAAAGAAAATTGCTGAGAATGTTGAACCCAGGAAGGTTATGGGTGAGACTAGTGGGGCTACGTTAGAGAAGGAAATGGATGATATTTTGAATATAATCAAGATGAGCAACTACAAAATTGTAGATCAGCTACTGCAGACTCCTTCAAAAATATCTATCTTGGCTTTATTGATGAACTCTTATGCTCGCAGAGAATCTCTAATGAGGGTACTGGATCAAGCTTTCGTGGAGAGTGACATGCCTATAGACCAATTCAGCAGTGTAGTAGGGAACATTACATCATGTAATAACCTAATTTTCTGCGATGATGAATTTCCAGATGAGGGAAAGAATCACAACCCGACCCTCCAAACTTTATAAACTGCAAGAATGATTCACTATCCAATATGCTGATTGATAATGGATCCTCTTTGAACGTTATACCGAGGAGCACGCTTATGAAGTTGAAATATCAAGGAACACCCATGCGCGCAAGTGGCATTATTGTGAAAGCGTTTGATGGATCAAGGAAATATGTTATCAGTGAAGTGGACCTGCTTATTCATATAGGCCTACATTTGTTTCAGATTACTTTCCAGGTCATGGACATTGTACCCGCTTATAGCTATTTGTTAGGAAGGCCATGGATACATGAGGCAGGGGCTGTCACTTAAACTTTACACCAGAAACTGAAGTTTGTATGTGAAGGAAAAGTGGTAATCATAAATGGAGAACATGCATTATTGATATCTCATTTCTCCTCTTTCAGCATTGTGGAGGCGGATGAAGTTGTTGTTGGAACCCAGTTCCAAGCCTTATCCATTGACAACATAAGAGGAAATCAGAATTCTATGATTTCGCTTAAGGATGTGCAGCAAGTTGTGCATAAGGGTCATAGTGAAGTATGGGGACAGATTGTGGATCCACCTATAAACAAGAACAAAGCTGACTTAGAGTTCTCATTGAAGAATGACAAAGGTAAGAGCATGAAGCCGAAGTCTGCTGCAGGCAAGTATCAAGACATCTTCCGTAGCGGGGGTTATCTTCATCCAACTGTTTTCGAGATTAATTCCATTGTGGAAGATGAAGTAGAGCCAGAAATGCCAAATTCTGTGACGCACAGAATTAGGGTTCAGAATTGGATCACCATTGATATTCCCTCTTGCATACATGTTTCAAAGTAATTTGTTTTGTTAATATTTTTTGAAAAGCTTTCACTATGCCCAAGGTGGAAGTATTAATGTTGTATGGGCTTATCTGTTTGCTGTGACTTTTAAAATCAATAATAAAAGTTGTCTTTGTTTCCCAAATTATGTCTTTATTTTCTGCTTTTTCTTGTAAAATGGTAATCAGAAAAAACCTTTCAAAATAAATAATAACTGAAATCCAATCTACATGATTACTTGTTATATGTGTCAGTTTCTAAAAGCAATCATAAATCATATGTGCATATTAATTAAAAAACCCGTTGAATACAATGACCATGTACCCTCTCCCAACTTTGAATGTCTTGTGTATGGGGCCGAAGAAGAAAACTATGATGAGATTCTAGAAGAGGTCTCACCGTTGCTTGAGCGCGAGGAAAATTCCATTCATCCATATAAAGAGACATTGGAAGTAATCAATTTGGGTTCAGAAGAAGATCCGAAAGAAGTCAAAATTGGAGCATTGTTGCATCTTGATGTGAAGAGCAGGTTGGTTGTTGTTGAAAGAGTACATGGATATTTTCTCTTGGTCTTATCAAGATATTCCTGGTCTAGATACAGATATTGTAGAGCACCGTTTGCCATTAAAGCCAGAGTGTCTGCCAATTAAATAGAAGTTGAGAAGAACTCGCCTAAATATGGCAGTGAAGATCAAATAGGAGGTTCTAAAGCAGATTAATGCCGGTTTTCTTGTGACGTCAGTGTATCCTCAATGGGTTGCCAATATTATCCCAGTACCGAAAAAAGACGGAAAAGTTCTCATGTACGTAGATTACAGAGATCTAAATAAAGCTAGTCTAAAAGATGATTTTCCATTGCCACACATTGATATGTTAGTTGATAGCACAACAAAATTCAAAGTATTCTCTTTCATGCACGGATTTTCCGGGTATAATCAAATAAGAATGGCTCCAGAGGACAGGGAAAAACAACATTTATCACACCCTGGGGAACATTCTGTTATAGAGTGATGCCCTTCGGGTTGAAGAACGCTGGTGCAACGTACCAGAGGGCTATGACAACCCTATTCACTGATCTGATGCACAAGGAAATTGAGGTATATGTTGATGATATGATTGCTAAATCCCAGACTGAAGAAGGGCTTGTAGAAGATTTGTTGAAGTTGTTTTAGCGTTTGAGGAAGTATTGTCTCTACTTGAATCCAAATAAATGTACCTTCGGTGTTTGATCGGGGAAATTTTGGGGTTTCATTGTTATCCAGAAAGGAATTGAAGTTGACCCTGATAAAGTCAAAGCAATTCAAGCGATGCCAGCGCCGAGAACTGAAAAACAAGTTAGAGGGTTCCTCGGGCGTTCAAATTATATTTCCAGATTTCCCACATGACTGCAACATGTGAACCGATCTTTAAGTTGTTAAAGAAAGATCAAGGTTGTGTGTGGACGGATAACTGCCAAAGGGCATTTGAAAGTATTAAAGAATATCTGCTTGAACCTCCTACCTTGCTCCCTCCTGTCGAAGGAAGACCATTGATTATGTATCTGACAGTGTTAGATAAATCCATGGGTTGTATTCTGGGACAACAAGATGAAACGAGGAAGAAAGAGTACGCCATTTATTATCTCAGCAAAAAGTTTACTGATTGTGAGTTGCGGTATTCCATGCTGGAAAAGACATGTTGTGCTCTGGCCTGGGCGGAAAAATGTTGGCGGAAGTATATGTTGAATCACACTACTTGGTTGATCTCCAAAATGGATCCAATCAAGTACATTTTTGAAAAGCCTCCTCTTACTGGGAGAATTTCCCGCTGGCAGATACTGTTATCTGAATATGACATCGAATACTGCACTCAAAAATCTATTAAAAGCAGCGTGTTGGCAGATTATCTTGCTCACCAACCAGTTGAGGATCATCAGTCTGTGAAGTATGAATTTCCCGATGAAGATGTGATATTTCTGAAAGTGAAGGATTGCGATGAACCATTGCCTGAAGAAGGTCCTGATCCTGAATCTCGTTGGAGTATGATATTTGATGGAGTTGTGAACGCTTATGGTAAAGGAATTGGTGTTGTGATTGTCACTCCATATGGATCGCATATTCCTTTTACTTCAAGGATGAAATTTGATTGTACTAATAATATGGCAGAATATGAGGCTTGCTTCATGGGTCTCGAGGAAGCTATTGATCTCAGAATTAAAATTCTAGATGTGTATGGTGATTCAACTTTGGTAATAAACCAGATTAAAGGAGAATGGGGTACTCGTCACCCCGACTTGATCCCTTACAAATATTATACTACAAGGTTGTTACCCTTCTTTAATATAGTTGAATTCAATCACATTCCTAGAGATGAAAATCAAATGGAAGATGCTCTGGCAACTCTGGCTTCTATGTATCAAGTTAATACTTGGAATGAAATACCTCGAATTATGGTTCGAAGACTGGATAGGCTCGCTCATGTGTTTACTACAGAAAGGGTAGCAGATGAGAAACTTTGGTATTATGATATCAAGCATTTTCTACAAACTCTGGAATACCCGATTGGCGCATCGAATAAAGATAGAAAGACATTGAGAAGATTGGCTGACAGTTTCTTCCTCAGTGAAAATGTGTTGCACAAGAGAAATTATGACATGGTCTTGCTCAGATGCATGGATAGACACGAAGCGGACATGTTGGTGCATGAGGTTCATGAAGGTTCATTTGGAACTCATGCCAATGGATATTCGATGGATAAAAGGATGCTATGGGCATGTTACTATTGGCTGACAATGGAATCTGATTGTTACAAATTCGCAAAGAAGTGTCATAAATGCCATATTTATGCGGACAAGGTTGATGTGCCTCCGACACTTCTCAATTTTATTTCTTCCCCGTGGCCTTTCTCTATGTGGGGTATTGATATGATTGGAATGATAGAACCCAAAGCTTCTAATGGAAACCGTTTTATCTTGGTAGTAATTGATTACTTCACCAAGTGGGTGGAGGCTGCTTCAAATGCTAATGTTACTAAGTAGGTGGTTGTGCGCTTTGTTAATAATAATCTTATATGTCGGTATGGTGTGTCGAACAAAATTATCACTGAGAATAGCTCGAATCTGAACAATAAAATGATGACAGAACTGTGTGAAGAATTCAAGATTGTCCATCATAACTCATCTCCATACAGGCCAAAGATGAATAGGGTTGTTGAAGCTGCTAATAAGAATATCAAGAAGATTATCCAGAAAATGGTTGTTACTTATAAGGATTGGCATGAAATGCTCCGTTTTGCTTTTCATGGATATCGAACATCTTTTCGCACTTCAACAGGAGAAACCCTGTTCTCCCTTGTGTATGGAATGGAAGTTGTGCTCCCAATCGAGGTTGAGATTCCCTCTTTGCGAGTGATAATGGAAACCAAGTCGTCAGAGGCTGAATGGGTCTAGAATAGGTTTGACCAATTGAATTTGATCGAAGAGAAGAGAATGACAGCTTTGTGTCATGGACAGTTATATTAGAGAAGGATGAAGAAAGCTTTTGATAAGAAGGTCAAACCTCGTGAATTTAGAGAAGGCGACCTCGTGCTCAGGAAGATCATGTCTTTTAACGTTGATTCTAGGGGCAAGTGGACGCCCAATTTTGAAGGCCTATATGTTGTCAAGAAATCCTTCTCTGGAAGTGCATTAATTCTTGAAACTATGGATGGCGAGGAGTTCCCACGTCCCATAAATGTTGATGCAGTCAAGAAATACTTCGCCTAAAGAAATAAAAGAATAGCTCGCTAAGTTGAAAACCTGAAAGGGCGGCTTAGGCAAAAAAATAGCATCTCGGTAGGCCGAAAACCCGAAAGGGCGGTCTAGGCAAAAATTAGAGACATAAATAGAATAAATTTCCCGCTAAGTTGAAAACCCGCAAGGGCAACTTAGGCAAAAGTTAAGGACTTTCTTGGAAAGTAACTACATCAGAAAAGACATGATCATTGGAGCAAAAATCTTCTCGGATCCTCATCATACTTCAACAGAAGCTGCTGCTTAGGATTTCAAAAGTTGTTATAGGGGATAATGGTCATTGTATCTCAATGTATCTTTTCCATTATATATTACCATTTTCTGAACTTTGTAATTATCCATGGAGTCTCGCCATTCGCAGACTATCATTCTATTAATGAAATTTGAGCTTTTACCTGATTCTTTGTATTTCTTATTTTATTTAGCTTGCAAAGACTCCTTTTATTATTGATAATAACTTTCAAAGAGAAAAGATTAAATAACAAGATTGATTTTCAAAAAGAATTTACAATTTTCATTTACTTTAAAATTTGTGATGCAAGAGAAACAACAAAAGTGGCGATCCCAGGAATGGACGAACTCCAATTGCTTTTAAGAAGTTTTATTTCCAGGGGATGTTTTTCTCAAGATGTTTTCACTGTATTGGAGAAGTTGGTACAATAATGACTCTCGAAGAACACGGGCCATTGTTTTCCCCAATGAAGAGCATATATTGATTTTCCCTTTGTGAATATGGTGTTGACCTCCCAAATGAAATCGACACGAATCCCCCAGTTAATGTTTTGATGATTTGATGTCTGTCTTCTCTACTTGAAATTGATTTTTCAAGTCCCCAGTAGAGGCATTACTTTTGAAAATATTTGATTCCCTATTAAAGTCTGAGTGCTACTCCTTGGTGAAGCCTGGAGAAAGATGTTATATCCCTATATTTTTATTGTTTCATCATTATACTATGACTCTCCCCAGTGAAGTTAAGCCGCGAAATAGGATTTTGTTTCCTCAGTTGGTGCTTACTTTTTCTTGGAATGATCATCTTGGATGTGATTTAGCCGAGTGTTGTTTGTGCCCGAGTTGATTTTGCCTAGTTACTCCCAGTGTTATATGTTTGTTTTGTCAGTATATGCACGATAACACTCATACATTCATACTTACATCATGCATAGCTAAAATTGAGAAATCATTGCTCATTCACATTCGTTAATATTTTGTTGACATATTACCATGTTTTGCAGAGTTATGTTTTCCTCTCTCCAATAGAGTGTTGGCCTTAAGCAGAAAGCGTATATTCTTTCAAATTCCCCACTGAGTTATCTCTCGTGGAAGATTTTTGCTTTAGCCTTATTGTACAGCTCTTTGTCTGGATGATTTGGGTTTCCCTCTTAAGTTTATTTCTCAAAGGGAGTGTTTAGGACGACTGTCTCATTCCCGTTTATTTCTGGTTTGAATTTTCAATCCTCAGCAATATTATTACTTTGGATTTCTGCAAGCTTCGAGCATTGGTTTGAGAATGTGCATTTATTTTGCACGAGAAAACCTTTATCTCCTCAAGAAAGAATATATTGGCATTTCCCCTGGAAGTCATATTTCTCTCCCGGAAAATCATTTTTTTACAATCCTTCCTATAACAAAAAGTAGCAAGTCTCTTTATTTGAGAAACTTGTACTTCCCTGTAAAAGTCGACGTAACCTTTTTTGCTATCTTCTCTATGAATGGATAGTTTGCAGTTCGTTGCCAAATTACTCCAGTGGATGGAAACACTTTCAATATCACAGAGACAGTTCATTGTGAAATCTTTGCAAGTGGTAGTCTCTTTATTTGAGACAAGTTATATGTTACCCTTTCCAGGTAGAGTTCCTTGGTTAAAGAAGAAGTTGAGACCCGTTCTAGGTGAAATGCCATAATTTTGGGGAAACTTGTTATATTTTTTCTACCCTCAGTGAATGTTGGTAGTTCATCATCAGTGAATGGCGGTGCTATGATATATTTTCTTTCTACCTTCAGTGAATGTTGGTAGGTCACCTTCAGTGAAAGTTGGTGATTATTATCATTTTTCTAGCCTCAGTGAACGTTGGTAGTTCATCGTCAGTGAATGGCGGTGCTATGATATATTTTCCATCTACCTTCAGTGAAAGTTGGTAGGTCACCTTCAGTGAAAGTTGGTGATTGTTATCTTTTTGCTACCCTATGTGAACGGAGGTGCTATGATATATTTTCTCTCTACCTTCAGTGAAAGTTGGTAGCTCACCTTTAGTGAAAGTTGGTGATTGTTATCTTTTTGCTACCCTCGGTGCATGTTGGTAGTTCATCGTCAGTGAACGGCGGTGCTATAATATATTTTCTCTCCACCTTCAGTGAAAGTTGGTAGGTCACCTTCAGTGAAAGTTGGTGATTATTATCTTTTTGCTACCCTTAGTGAACGTTGGTAGTTCATCATCAGTGAACGGCGATGCTATGATATTTCTTTTCCTTCTACATTCAGTGAATGTTGGTAGCTCACTGTCAGTGAACGTCAGTATTGTTATTTCTTTCCTCTTTCTACCTTCAGTGAACGTTGGTAGTTTCGCCTTCAGTAGGAGTTGGTGTATCATTTGTCCTTTTTACCATCCTCCATGAGTCAGGTCTTTTGATCCACCAGTGATTTATTTTCCTTGTCGGGTTGCTCTCTTGTTTCTTTATTACATCCACAGTGGTGTTTTGTGTCCCTTTGGAGTTGTCCATGTAGATTCATATTCATAAGAATTTCATGGCATCTTAGGGCCAAAAATAGGGTTTGTTTTTATATTTAAGTATCTTTGATCGCGTCGACACGAAGATTTTTAACCTTTGTATCTCCGGATAGAAGAAACTTAAATAAGGGCAGCTGTTATACCCCAATTTTTGCCCCTAAGATCCCTTCATCATACCATATTGGTTCAATCACAACAAGATCACATTAGGGCTTTTGGTTCTCCTCCCTACCTTTAGCTTTGCTCTTTGAGGAATCACCAAGCACCTTGACTTATTTTCTTTTGTGGTCATGAATATTTTGTCATGATCTTTCCTTTTAATTAATAAAATGCAATGTTGGTTTGTCTTTCTTGTTACTAATGTAGGTAAAGGAAATGAGATTTAGCAAGTTGCTCCATGGGTTCATGAGTTTATTTCCATGCCCTAGTCAATAAAGCTTGGGAAGTTCAAACCTCACCATTGGATTTATTTTGGAAGAAATGGCATGGCAAGGTTATTTTGATTCACTACATTTCAAGGTTATCAAATTTGATTCAAAAGTACAAGGGGTTGACTGAAGAAGTTGTCATGCTTGGACAAGGCTTTGTTCACATTGGTCACAAGTGCATATTTCTATCATTTCTAAAGATATGGAAGTGGTTTTGGTGGCTATGAGTTCTCCTTTTCATCCTCAATAACTTCTATTTACAAAGCATTTGTGTTGGTACAAGAAGTTTGTTCAAAATTGTCAAGGTTCCTCAAAGCATTTTCTTGATCTAAGAGCTAGGGTTTTGAACTTCAAAGAAGCATATCTTGCTCATCTTTTGGTATTTGATTCCAAAAACATCCTTCTCTTCAAAGGGTTATAAAAAAATCACTTCAAAAGTTTCAAGGATTTTTCATGTGGAAGAAACTTGACGATGAAGAAAGATTACAAGTCCTCCAGACGAGCCCCCATTTTCTCATGTGTGACTTCAAATTATCATAACTTCGTCAATTTTTATCACCTTGTGCCCATTATTTTTCCAAAATGATCTTGAGGATGTGAACTTTATGCCTTCTTTTATATGCAAAGTGAGAAAATGGATGGAAGATTCCCTAAGGATACAAAATATTATACGTCATTTCATGATTATTTGCCAACTTCAACAACTCATAACTCTCTAAATGTTTGGAGATTTTGAATGGTTCAAGTTTAAAAATGTCATTAAAGAGGTCTATTTCATGCCATATTTTTTTGTCAAGAGAAAATTCCAAGTGGAAGGCCATGTTTGGATGCAAAACATTATAGGTCACTTTTGAAGAAAAATTTGAAATATTTCTAAGTATGGAAAGTCAACCTTTTCTCCCCAACTTTGACTCAATGCAACTTTCAACTCAAGCATCCATTTGATTCCATTATTTTTCCATTGCAATGCTTGTAAATTCATCTTTCTAAAGCATCAAGAATCATGCCCTAAGACCCCTTGAGCTGAGAATGCCATTGACTTGAACTTGGTAACTTGGAACTGAAGTTTCTTCAAAAGTCAGAATTTGAAATAATTGGTTTAGCTTCTAAACACTTTGTTTCTCTGTATTTTTTCCTCTAAACATGTTTAGTGAACTTCCAGAAGTGATTAGCACAACAAAACGCGCGTTTTGGATGAGTTTTGATCAAATTTGAAGTCACACTTTTCTTATTTGCAACTTCACACGATTTCCCTCCAAACTTCATCATTTCACATGCTTGGACATTCCATTTGATTCCATATAAATAGAGGGTCATCCCCCATTCATTTCCTCAAGCTTGGATATCCAAAATCACCATGCCAAACTTGTTCCATAACTCAGAATTCTACAACTTCGAAATCTATTTTCAAGCCTTTTTCAATCCAATTTTTCCATCAATTTACCTTCATTGATCTTACCTGAAGCTAACCATATAATTACATTCAAGAATCATGTCCTATATTGCTCCATAGAAGTCCAGTTTCAGAGCTCTGCAAATCAACTTCAATAGGTAGATTCCTTCATCAATTATTCAAAACTTTGATATCATTGTGATGCTCTCATTTCCCTGGTTCTAGTCGCAACACTTAATTATATCTAGAAACTTGTTTTGATCATGAATTTCAAAACCCCTTTTCAAAACTTTCTTTCCAAATTACTTGAGTTACAGTTTACATAAATTTATCACGAAGGTGTGGTTGTCTTCGTCTTGAAGAGACGAAGCGAATGGCATATGTCTCGTTGTGATCGGTGGAAATAGAACTGACTGTTTTGGAATGCTGGTTCGCGAAATGTCGCGGTAAGCAAGAGTCGCCACTGTCTTTTATGTTCTCCAACAAGGAAAGGACAAAAGCACAACAAAATTCCTTTTCGAGACGTTTCTCGGGTTCGGGAGGTAGATTATAGAAAGGGAAGGTGTTAGCACCCTTTCTATCCATGGTTATCCATGGGCTCTTAGGTACTTGCACTTATGTTTTCAAAATTTGTTTGCTTTTCAAGTGTGTGTGGTTTTTTGAAAAAGTTTCGTTTGAAAAATTTCTAAGTAACTCTTGTATCTGTCCTCAAGAGTGTATGAAAAATTTGTTGGAAAAACTTTTGAAAGTGTGAGTGTGAAAAGATGTTTTTGTTTGTTTGAAAGAGCAAGTACCCATGAGATCTACCTACTCTAAGGAATTAGCCTGTGTAAGAGTCCTTTAAACAGTATTATCCTACTATTGAGAAGTAGGTAGCACCATCGTTGGAGTTATTCGGGTCAATTTGATTATCGGGACATGTGGTCACCAAAGCAATAGTAGGACGTCTTAGCGGTAACCCTAGTGTCCTAGATCCTTTTTTATCTGAGGCAACCGTTTCGAGGCAACTGGATATTTAAACATGAGGGCGACCTCTAAAACACCCTATACTTAATGACCACCTCGAGGAAACCAAGTGAGGCGTACCCTAGGAGTGGCATGTGCATGTGTGTCAGGTTTCAGTTTATGTTTATCTTGTACATGTTGTTTGTGAGCTACAGATTGATTTTATTTGGCATTCATTCTTGCATGCATATTAACAGTTAAGAGTGCGGAAAATAAATTGCGGAAATTTGAATCTACGCTATTACAAGGCGCAGGTCTATACATCGCCAAAAACAAAAACCCGTTTTGGAAAAGTGCGAGAAAATAAAGAAATAAAGCGATAAAACCTAATTAACTATTACATTCCGGAAACAGTTACATAAATAATCAAAAATAAGAATTAAAATATGAAAGAAAATTAAATCAGGACGTCCTAGGGTGTTTTGACCCTTTTGAGAAAATATGAATGAAATTGGTCCTTTTTTTGACATTAATTAAATGTTAAATCTAATAACTAATTAATTAAATAAAGAAAGAAAAATGTTTTTTATGTTTTTTATGTTTTTTAATGAAAATACTAAAAGGAATTAAAAATTAGTAAACAAAACCCTAATTCTAAACTAATTTTATTTGTTGTAAAAAAAGAAATTAAAATTATCTAATTAAACTAAATCAATTGGTTAGTATTTTATTTGCAAAAATAATAATTAGTGGATTTAATAAATAATAAAAATATTTACAATTTTTATATTATCTGAATTTATTATGAAAAATTAGTTTATTAGTTAATAATAATAATAATAATAATAATTAGTAAAAAGAATTTAAAAGAGAAAGAAAATAAATAATAAAAAATAGTAAACCGGGGGGGTTTGATGGCCCAAGGGAGGTGTTGTTCTGGAATTCAGGCCCATTAACACAAAGCCATGTTTGACTTTCTGGAATCATGTGCGTGTTCATTGACTCCTGAGTACCATGGTCTTCATTCTTTGGCCATTGGATTGGGCTTCATGGCCATTTGGAAAGCTTATGCGTGAGGACGTATGGTAGAGCGCTCTTGGAAAGCTGCATGAGATAACATTAGAAAAAATAACATTGAGGTTTGGGTGGACCTAGGAATCGAACCCAGGTCCCAACAATTGCCAAGCACGTCACCAGCCACTACACCATTTGAGCGCGTTTGTTAATACAATAATAAGTGAGAATAATATATGGAAATAATCACATGTGCTGGAAACTTAAAAAATGCGCGCTATATTCAAACCCACCAACCACACGTCAACACGCAGTCACCTTCTTCGTTTCACCTGCAAAAATAAAACAAGATAGCGGGGGTTTTTAACCCCCTCAAAACAAAACTGCCAAGAATAACGATTAGGCGTACAGTGAATATAAAAAGGGCGCGAGGTGTCCAATGAATTCGTCTCATCCTGACGAATTTAACCATATGTGTCTTGAGGTCTAATTTTACAGTATGTGAAAAGCCCTAATATGAGAGCTCTGAAACCCTAGCATTCAACAATGGTATCTTTTGATTCATGGCTCTATAATTCAATTCACCTATACCATTAGCTTCAGAATGATGTTAGCAATGCAAAGCAACAATTATATCATGTCAAATATGCAAGATTTATGAGTTTCGATTTTGGAAAAGAATGCTAAACCGTGTGACTGAAGTGAGTGATTCCTTGAGTGTTAGGGCTTGTTCTTGATGGCAATAGGTTCCTGGCAATGTCAGCAATGCGTTTTAATCACTTTTAGCTTTGAATGGTGCTTGAATAAAGAATTCAGTTTTCAAATTTTTCTCCAATTTTTGAATTTTGTTTATGGATTTGTAGAAGCTTTTGCACGTGTTTAGCATTAGGGTTAGACTCAGAACTTATGAGGAAGGGATTAGGTCATTAGATGGGTCTTGATCCATGCACATGAGAGAATTAGTCTTAGGTTTTCCACCATTAACAAACTTTCCTTTTTTTAGCAAAACCAAGACTTTGTGTACAACATAGCCCTATCATGAGTTTGTGAGCTGGCACATGATGTATGAAAGCTATTCAAATCCAAAAGACACTATTCCATTGATTTTTAAATTTTATTTGAATTATTATGGATTTAAAATGAATTAAATCAATAAAAATTAAATAAAATAGAAAAATGAATGTTTGATCTTGAAATTAATCATGGGACAGATGTGTGGCATGACAAGGCTGAATCAAGTGGAAGAAAGTGGGCCCTTTTGTCAAAAATTGAAGTTTCAAGGATAGTTGACTTTTGCACATTCCCAAATATTTCCCAACTTCTCCAATGCACATCTTGCTCAATTTTGATCATATGAACATGTTCATGGACATTTTGGAAATGTCTTGAAGTCCTCTAACCAATGCCTTTGGTCCCATGTCATTTTGATTTACCAATCTCATGTTATGGTCTTTGACTTAAAATGCCTTTTTGTTGACTTTTGAAAATGACCTATAATGTAGAAATTGATAACTTTTTGTGAGAGCATTTCTTGGACTTGGAATGTGAATATGAGTTGTAGGAAATGTCATCCCCTTCAAAATGAGCATTTGATGGGATTTTTATGATGAACCATGAGAAAGTTATGCCTTGGTCAAGTTACAGTTGACTTTTCAGTTGTCTAAAAATGGAAACTTTTGCATCTTGATGATTTTTGAGCCATTCTTGTGGAATCATGATCAAAACTTGATCAAATGATGATTGTGGCTTCAAAATAAGATGTTGACCAAAATTTTTGACTTTTGACTGCCAAATGACCATTTTACCCCTATAGTTGATTGTGAGGCAATTAGGGCTTTTGACTGTGTAACTTGATGTTGTGAGCCTTGAGACTTGACATGTAGATGCTTGGCAATGTGTATAGGCATATGAGGCTTGATTGAGCCATTGAAAACTCCAAATTCCTTGAAGGAACCAAAACCCTAATTTTGACTGGCTTAGGAGGATGTTTGACTGTGCAACCCCTTGAGAAGTTTTGAGCTATTTGATGATGATTCTTGACAAACCTTGAAGAATATGGGAGGGAAAATTTTGGGGTACAACACTCGTGCTCTAATTTTAATGATTGAGCAACTTGGTTTTGGGGCTGGCTGGAGGTTGAAGATGACCAACGTGTCGTCCTTCAACCAATGAAACAATGCCATTTGGATTTTTTTTTTGAATTTCTGATTGACATTTGATTCAGTGCTTTATTCACTAATGACCATGATATGCACAAAGCGTCAGATTCCTTAGATTTGATTACTAACACGTTTTGACTCTCATCCAATGGTCCACATATTTTTGACTTTATTTTTATTTTCTGATTTTTATATTTAATTGTCTTAAATTTCAAAAAATCATAGAAAATTCATTTTTAGTCAAAAATCTGAAAACATTATGAAAAATATTTTTGATTTTTCTCTTTCTGACTTTTATTTTTTCACAATTTTATTTTGTGTTTTGATATTTTTTATAAATTTCCAGTTTATTTGATTTGTTTTAAATGTTTAAAAATACTTTTATGCATTTTTAAATTCTGAAAAAATTATGGAATGATCCAATGATATTGTAACAAATATTGGTGACCTCATTTATTTTTTATTTCTGACGTTGTTATTTTTTTATCATTTTTGGTTTATTTTATTCATTTCTTTTAATTTAAAAATAATTTCTTACTTTTAAAAAATTACCAAAAAATTTATAAAATGATTTTAGTATATTTCTGATTTTTCTATGGTCTTACTTTTATTTTCTTGATTAATTTGAATATAGTTGTTATTTTTCTCTTTTATTTCTATTTTAAAACATTTTTTAAAACCCTTTTTTTATGTATATATTAAATGCAATATTATTTTGTGATTATTTTCTGGCTGATCTTGGATTAAATTTTTGGTCATGAACTTTGTTAACATCATTGGATCCATGGTGTTGAGTCTAACTCCATAAAAATGGATGAATGATTTTAATAATAGTTTGATTTAAATTTAATTTAAATGTGGTTATTGGAGCATGATCTCTGTATCATGTCTCAAAACAAATGGTGCATAGATTGCTATTGACCGACCTCAAAATATGTGCGACTTCTATATAAGCCCACTTACGATTACTTAACATAGCGCTAAATTTTTTCCCGATTCGAATAAATGATCATTTGTGGCCCAAACCTATGTTGCAAGCCCAAGTATGTTAATTTGATCTCTTTGATCCAATAACCTTGAGATTCATTGTGTGGAGGCTTTGGTTCTACATATCCTCTAATGGATCTATAACACTTTTGGTCAACGCGGATCACTTAAACATCATTGATCATTAAATGGTACTTTTGAGGATTCCAAATGGATGATATATTTGACAAAAAGCAAATGCAACTTGTTGTGTGGAGGCTTTGGTTCTACCAATCCTCTAATGAGTTCTAAATGCAAGTGTTAAGATGGTCATTCAACTAACCACTAATTATTAAATTGTTTTTACTTTATGCCCTTTTATTTTTTATGCTTTATGTACCATTTACTTTAAGAATTACATTTCATGTCATTTTTATTTTGCTCACTTGAGCCTTTTGTTTTCTCTTCTAAGACACCTAATAATCAACATGAACCATAAAAAACTTTAATGATACTTGGACTATTTGGTTACTATCCTTGGCATTATGGAGTATTGGACTTCTTGGACTTAGGATTAGAAACCTTGGCCTATGTTGGAGACCTTGTGACCTTAATTGATATTTTGTTTGGAGTTCTTGAGGTTTACCTTAAGACATTGGGTTGTTTGTTTGTTTTTTGTGCAGGTTATTGTGATTACATTCCTTGTTTGTAATCCGAAATTCACCCGTATACAACCGTTACTCTTCCCAATTTTTTATGAAGACTTAATACACTTGAAGTTTGGTTCTCATAAGAGGTCTAGTATCTTTGCTTACATGGTTTTAACCCAACGAATGGGAATTTTATCTTGGCTCATAATATCAAGTACTGGTATCTCGTTGGTTAGATGGTTCTTATCCATAGCTTTTACCTTATGCTTTAGGATATCCTCTTTTTCTCCTCCCATCTTCTTAAATTTCAAAAATCTTCTTCCTCCTTTTGAAAACTCTTTTTGCTTTGAAACTTGAACTATTTTCATAATAAACTTGGACTTATATCCATGCATTTTCAAAAACCTTTTCACAAATAAACTTCAATCAATTTAATAATACCTTGAAATTTTTTTTGTGAGAAGACTAAAAGTCAATCAATCTCATTTCAAACCATTTTGCCACTTTGGCTTTTTATTTGTAAAAACTTTCTTAAAATATTAGACTCTTGTCAATCCTTGTAGTGATGCACACAACTATACTTCTACAATATGTAGTTAAGAGAGATATTTTCCACTTGGGTGTTGAGTGAGGCATTGTTGATTTTAAAATCCAAGCCATATCCTCCACTTTGAGATGATGCAAATTCTCCTTTCTCATGATTGTGGGTAGTAAGTATGTTTTTCCACACGGACAATGACGATGATGTCTTATCTCATAAAATTAACCAACACACTAGTGTTTTAAAAATTTTCAAAGCTGAACTACGTGTACGCTGATCCTCTATTGCACGAAATATGGTACATAGGCATTAATGGTTCGCAATCGCGTTGGGTGAAAAAAACCATAAAAATGTATTTCTTTTCTCACCTCCACCATCCATTTTCATACAACATTTTTATAGCCAAAATATACAGATTTTACAAGAGGTTCTTGCGGAGTACCGTAGATGTTTAGGGTGCTAATACCTTCCCTTTGCATAACCAACAGCCTTACCTAGAATCTTTCCCCCTCTTTTGGGTTATTCGCTCTTTTCCCATTCCTTTAGAAACAATAAAGTGTGGTGGCGATTTTTATTTTTATATGTACAAGTCTAGTCAATCCCATGGCTTAGTATTAAACATTTCTACCGCTACACAAGCCATGCAGAACAATCAAAACTAGATGATGCAACTGATACTGGCTATGCAAACTCAACAGCAAGAGTATGATGAAAGAAACGAGCGTCAGGCTGCGAGATTAACTGAGGATATGGCGGCATTGACCGTACGCGTGAATAATTTTCAGGATTATGTTTACCATGTAGCCATGCCCCATCCTTCAGTACACGTGGACGAGCACGAGGATGAGGAATAGGACGCGATAATGAGAAAGAATAGATCTATTTTGCTTTTCTTCTCTGTTCCTTATTATTTTTAATCATTGGGACACTGCTTGTTTCAAGCATGGGGGAGCTAGTTAGTAAGAACCCTTTGTTGTTTCCTAGGTAGGTCTTTCATTTCTATTTCCTGTAATCAAAACAATCTATGTACTTTCAGCTTCATTTATGCAATTTTTCTGTTGTTATCTAATTTCCCACTTTCTTGAGCCATAACAAAAAAATATTTTTGTTCGTTACTTGCAAAATCCGACGTATTCGAAGAATATATAAGTTGCTCACTTTTCAAAAGATATATGAGAAACTTTGAGCAAAACAGAAGTACGATGGATACCTTCATAACACTATAAATCCCCAGATTGCGTTAGATCGATTTCAATGCCCTTTATACCAAAACCTTAAACTTTAGCTTTAAAATAACCCCAAGTAGTTTATCTATCAGTCAACACCGTCTTAAAGATAAACTACGTAGGGATTCGATGAATATAAGTGAATGATCCAGTGTATTTGAAAGATATATGCTTTGCTGTAAGAAAATAGGGAATGCACCAATTAAGTTGGGAAATCCTCACACGGTCACTTAATCCAACGGATGTAGAACATACGTGATATAATGCAAAAACCTGTTGTCAATTGGTTCGGAGGTGTCTGGGATTGAACTTGGTAGGGTGGACTATGGTCCAATCCCCCGCAACTTGCAATTGGGTGAATTATAGGAGGTTACCGTATTCATGTTCCAGAACCTCATGCTTAAAAGGATCATAGTCACTAACCGGCTACTCTACTATTTGCGTGTAAAGATTAAGGGCTTAATGTGATTGCGCTAGAATGAAAATGGGTAAAATTTAGCGAAAAGAATTGGGTTGAGCTATAATAGCATGACTGGAATTGGTCTGCACAATAGGGGACGTTTAGTGTTATTACCGTATCTTTTGTGTCGTGTGGAGCTTACGTTTCTGCAAAAACTTAGGCAGCCTCTTATGATTCAAATTGTGTCGTGAAATTGCATTTAACTTGTGCCTTATTAATTTTTATATTGATTTTATTGCTTGAGGACAAGCAAAGGTTCAAGCTTATGGGAGTTTGATGACACGAAAAGGTATAACCTTTTCTGTCCGAATTACATAGATTAAATTCCCGATTCTTCGATTATTATGTCATATTTTATCCCTTTTTTGTAGTTTTAAATCATATTTCAGGTACTTTGCATTTGCAAGACATAAATAAGAAAAGGAACAAAAAGAATGAAAAAATGAAGAAGAAATGGCTTTAAAACAGCAAAAATGTATTTTTGTACAAGAGAAGTGTGCCGCCAGCCACAAGGCCATTACGACCGACACGAGTTGTATTGTGCCCCTCGGCATGCTCACATTACGATTGTCACACTTGTTATTACGTTCCACAATTCAAGCATCTACGAAGTCTTCGCCAGTATAGCATATTAAGGGCACGTCACCTGGATTTTCTCCGCATAAACAAGGTGAATCATGTAAGTTACCTATTTTACCTCAACAAAAATGGACTCTATATTTAAGAAAGCAGTTACCAACTCTCGGTCTCTGGCTGGCTCTCTCTCGGAAGCGCTTTAAATTTAATTGAATCTTATTTGTTTTCAAAAAATACTTTTGAGTTTTAAATGAAACAGTGGAAGCTCTCATTTCGAGCTTAACTGATATGATCTGATTTAATAGAATGGAAGTTTGAGATGAAGGTTTTTAAACAAATAGTTTCACTGAAATTGTGTTTTAATACTAAAAACAAATGCCAATCATAGTGAACCCCTTAAATTAATGAAATACATACTGGTGTCCCTCATTAATTATTAAATTCTAATTAATTCCCTATTAAACCCAAACACCCAAATTTGTTATTAGCCTTAGCTCTACATAGTAACATTTAGATAACAGTAGTTTTTGACTATCAGTCCTTGTGGGTTCGATATCTTTTAAAACTACATGATAGATTGTGCACTTGCAGTCACTACACCCGATAGACTCATAAAGTAGCGATCAAAGACATACAGGCAATAACAGAGTCGAAACCGGACGAGATCGTTTACACATAGCTATATGTTTTGTTGTTACTTTATACTCTTTTCATTGTTCAACGATTTCCTCTTACTAGGTTTTCCGTCTCTTTGTACAAAATCATCTGTTTATAGGCAAATTATCAATACAAATACCATCTCAAAATTCAATTTTTATTTTACTGTTTTTGTTTTGTTCGCAAAAATGTCCAATGACTAAATTGAATGAACATATGCATATGAATATTATTACTGGTAAAAAGTATATGAACAAAAAAACAAGAATGAGGTTTTGCTAAAGACTCCAGGAGTTGGGATAACGCCTAAGTCATCCACAAAGAAATCCCCACAGAGCTATCTTCACAAGATCATCTTCAACAAAGATTCATTCTCTGTAAATCCAATATGCTTTCAAGACATGAAATGGGGTATCTTGCAACAATCAACCTAATCATACTCCTTAGTAGGTCCCCTAGCGGATAGGAGTATGAACTTTTCCGCGACAATATCGCCAACCTACGGAGTCCCAATTCTCATCAGAGATTATGTCATCAGCATAGTTCATGGAAATTCTCTTCCCCAACTAAGTTTATTTCTCCAAAACTATAAAAACCTCTACAGAGTTCTCTTCTCCCGCAGGGCACATTTCCTCAGCAGAATATATTTCTCCACCAAAGTTTATTTCTCCATCAAGGTTTATTTCTTCAGTAGAGTATATTTCTTCAGCAGGGTTTATTTTGCCAACAAAATTCAGTTTCCCCAACTTGAGTCTATTTCTTTGACTACTACAAATCACCGGCAAAATTCCTATCTCTAGCGAAGGATAATCAAGGCCGCTATCCCCAGAGAGTTGCTACGGAATCTGAAACCGAACCAGATATCAGTTAACCCTATCCACCGCAGACGAGTCGACATCCATATCTAAAACTCGGTCAGACAGGTGCCTTAGAAGGTTATCCATCTCTTTTATCCCCAGTCAGGTTATATAAGAGTTAAATTCCCCAGTAGAGCAACGAACAACCAATGATCTTGAATTCTCCTCCCCAAACAGAAGTAAGTATTCCCCAGCGGAGTATACTCAAACATAAAGTAGGAATTCTCAGTGGAGACATTCTAGACAAGATTGAAGATCACACATATTATTCATTCCCAGCAGCAATCAGGGATTTATTTTCCCAATCAGAGATGTTATACAATGATACCAATACAACAATATCTCACTTTCATACATCATTTACAAGTATCATAGCATGTGCATACGAGACGCATATGGAACACTCTCATTTACTTTGAGAACATCATTATGCATTGCATACATCTAATTTTTTTTATCTTTTCAGGTAAAAGTCTACAAACAGACAAATATCATAAACAATTCTCAAACAGGTCAGAGATTAATTCCCGAAACAAGACATGATAACTATCTGTATGAACAGGTCAAAGATTAATTCCCGAAATAGGACGGGGCAACTATCTGTATAACTAGGCGGTATATATTCCCGAAATAGGATGGGTTCGCCAACAAAAAGAAGGTCCAAGATTAATTCCTGAAACAAGACGAGGAAACTATTTGTATGGCCAAACAGTATGAACTCCCAAAATAGGACGAGTTCTCCAACAAAAATCATGTCAAAGACTAACTCCCAAAATAGGACGGGGAAACTATATTTATGACCAAGTAAAGATTAACTCCCGAAACATGATAGAGAAACTATCTTTATGACCAAGCAAAGATTAACTCCCGAAACAGGACAGGGAAACTATCTTTATGACCAAGAAAAGATTAACTCCAGAAACAGGACAAGGAAACTATCAATATGGTCAGGTGGTATGAATTCCCGAAACAGGACGGATTTACCAACAAAAACAGACTGTAGATAAATTCTTGAAACAGGATGGGGCGACTTTCTACATGACAAACATTTCCCTCAGAGACTAATTCTTACAAGCATTTCCCTCAAAAACTAAATCTGACAAGCAGCTACTCAAGAATCTTCCCTAGAGTTTCATTCTGGAAAGCATTCTTCAGATACAGTCGAGCGTAGACTCATTCTGATACTTCTATCAACAATTACTTTAGATGGAATCTGTAATCCTATCTCCGACGACATCCTATCATCACTCTGAATGGAATCTTTAAGCTCATTCAAGCAATGTTAGTAATCAACAGTGTTACTTCTTAGGCGAGTGCAAATTTCTGGGCACTTAAGTGTTCAATCCTCTTCTACCTTCAGATCATGAATGGTGGACATGCCAATATAACTCTTCAGGTTTAAGAAGATTAAATAGGGGCAGTTGTTGTACCTCAAAATTTTCCCTCCCTTTTCTTCAAAACAACCTCCTAGGGTTCTCAAATGCTCAAGGATACCCAAGAATTGATTAGTCAAATTCTTCTCCTAAGCATGGGACTTACAACTAGGGTTTCATATTTCTCAAGAAAGTTTGGGTTTCTAAGGCCTCAAGTGGTTTCCATGATTTCTTATAGGTCCCTAAGAATTCTCATGCCAAGTTTTATGCCTTGTATGACAAGTTTGCTCAGTCAATCGCTCAGATGACTGTAAATCAACTATATTAAACAAAAAGTCAATTATGGTCAACATATAGTCAAACTTCAAGATTTTTTGTCAAAATCAAGATTTTGAAGTCATATTCATCATTTTATCAAGGGTTGATCATGACTCATCAAGGAAACTCTCAAGTCATCAAAAGTTAAAAGTTGCCAAATTAGGGTTTCCTTAGGAGAAGTCAATTGAACTTTGACCAAGCATAAATTTCACATGCTTCATCAGTTTTTCCCCAACCAAAGCTCACTTTAAAGAAAATTAAATTCTCTACAACTTTTCCTCTTTAAGCTCAAGTCTAAAAAATGCTTCAGTTGAGAGATATGGGCCCATACATTATAGGTCATTTCAAAAGTCAACAAAAAGACACTTTTAGTCAAGGCAACTTACATCAAGATAAATCTCTAAATGCAAAAATGATCAAAAGAGGTATTTTAGAGGACATATTAAGCTTTCTAAAAAGTATAAGATCACCTTCAAAAGATGCAATTTGAGAGAGTTATGACTAGTGCAAGTTGGGAAATTTTGAGCAAATGCATGAAATTTAAATTGAGCAAACTTGATATTTTGAGCAAATCCAAATGTGTATTACACTCCTCATACACCTAAGATCTTGTTCATTCACCCCTTGATCTATTTTATTTTAATTATTTTGATTTATTCAATAATAATTCAAAAATAAATAAGATAAAATATGAGGCTTCTTAGACAAGGTCCAAGCCCATCCTATCATTGACCACATTTGTGATATTTAATCTCCACTCTTCATACAAGAAAGACATGAAACCCTTGCCTCAAGAAGCTTGTCAAAAATCTCAAAGTCTCAAAGAACCCTAAAACTTCAAACCCTACTTACAGTTCCTTACACCACAAACTAATCATCCTATTTATTTCCAGGAAGGTCAGAGGGTAAGATCAAATCGATTGCAACGATCTAAACGACCAAAAATGCCCTGCATGCATCATCGTTCTCTTTTCATTACATACATTCATATTTTTGTTTTCTTACTGTTTTGATTGAATCTAACGTTACTAATGTGTTCCTGAGGTTCATTAGCATAGGTTTGGGCCCTTGTAGATGTCCCATGTTGATCGAATCACAAAACACCATAACTGCACTGATCCATGAAGTTTTCACCATAGTTCAAAATCCCTTGCAATTCAGGCCCAAATAATCATCTCATTGAAATCGTAGACCCTTATTTATAGGGGTAGGGTCCCTTTAGATTACTAATTTTGGCTATTTTGTAGGTTTGATCAAAGAAGGTTATCGGAGAAGACGACTCGAGTTAGGGCTCCAACACCTCTCCGGTTCATGAACATTTTTTATATTATATATGTATTATTTCATTATACAACCAAATGAAACCGCCACCCCTGTGATAGAAGCGCGCGCGTTAAGACATTTGTGTCCAAGGGCATGAGTCTAATTCTGCCTTTTGTCATATATTTTCTTCATATTTTCATGTTTTGCAGAATGAACTTACAAAACACACTAAAGTTATCTACTATAACCAAGGCGCGCCTAGCCTGGTGGTGAAGGTGCTGATTGAAAGGGTAGAGGGTGTGGGTTCAACACCCAACCTGGTAATTTTTTTTAAACCCTTATTTTCTTACTATTTTCACTTATAAAATCCTAAATTCATCAAACTAAACAATTTTTTTATCAATTAATTTTTTAACAAACCCTAATTAACATTAGGGTTTAGTTTTTTTTGTTAATTAATAAATTTTCTTCTTTTTTTTCAAATTAAAGTCAACTTAGATTTTTAGGTTTTGTTTAATTTAATTAACCAATTTATTTTTTAATTAATTGAAATTAATTACGTTATTAGGTTAATCGTCAAAACTATTTTCTATCAAAATCACCGAAGTAATTTTCCTTTATTACTGCTTCACGCATTCTATTATTTTTGCTTTTTTTATTATTGTATTTTCTTACGATTTGTAATAGTTAATTAGGGTTTTTTTCTCTCCCCGTGTTCTATTACTTGTACCCCCACTCCTGAAGCCTTGTAATAGTGTAGGAATATTTAATTTAGGCCATTACTTTCTGCATTTATCGCTTTCCTTAAAACTATTTAGCTAATAGGATTGTATGGCAAGAATAAAAGCAAACGGTAGCGAAACCCTAATGAAGATAAATAAACTGAATTGAATACACTCGCACATGCTCACCTCTAGAGTAACCTCACTTATTGCCTTCAGATAAAAAATAATCATGTCCTTCAAACGTGGGGACGCTTTAGCATTGTCCCTCGATTAAAAAGATCGTAGTCCCTCGTTGACCTTTTCGATACTGCCTTCGGTAAATGATCTACTCCCTTACAAATTTCTAAAGGGCCCCTATGAGTTGCCTTCTATAATTATACGATAACTCACGTCTGTCCCTTCACATCCCACTATAGGGCTTCCTACTAACTAATGGTAGGGTAGCACTATCTAAAAGAGAAGGAAAAGAACAATACAAATTTTGAGTAGGTAGATAGTTCTTAATCGCTTGCTCGCGAACATTTCAAAACATATTTTTTCACACAAAAAACTTTCAAAAATATTTTCAAACAAACACTTTGTACGCATTCTCGAGAATCATTACAAAGTTGCCTTACTATTGGCATTTTTGAATATTTTTCAAACACACAAACACAGAGCATTTTCAAAACAAAGTGAGCTAGCGATTAAGAGCCCGTAGGTAACTACAGATGAAAAGGGTGCTAACACATTTCCTTTTCATAATCTACCCCCCGAACTCAATAATCTCAAGGTATTTCCTATTCTTTTCACCCTTTCCTTATTGGATAAAATAAAAGTTGATGGCGACTCTTTCTATCCACAATATTTGTGATAAAACACAAAATCAAGTCAGTTCTCCCACCGTATTACAATGATCAAATTTGCATGATAACTTTAGGAATATTTTGCTAGTCTACCCTTAAACTATCTCTTACCTTTTGCATCTCATTAAAACTAAAACTTCTTTTTCTTTCAAACTTATCAAAACAATCTAACACTACTGAAATCCTTTTTCAAGGTAAAAAAATACCAACCAATTTAAACTCTTTTGTCTTTGGACTTTCTTTTTCTTTTAAAACTTTTTCAAAAAGGACATGCTTTGCTAGCATTATTCATAAGAAAAATTGCAACCAATGGAAAATTTTGAGCCGAACTATGGAGCTCTAATTCCTTAAAAGGGAAACGTAATCATTAGGTCACGGGGCCTAAGCGATCATAACTTTGTAAAATCTTCCTTCTTTTCCCTACATTTTCTTTCACATGCATTCCCTTTTAGATTTTAAGCTTTAGACATAGATTTTACACATCCTTAGAATAGAACAACATAATTGGATCTCGTAGAGTACTACGCGCATGTGGGGTACTAATACCTTCCCCTCACGTAACCGACTTCCTTACCCGATCTCTGCGGTCACAAGACCGTGATTTCACCCCTTCAGGTTTACTCAATGTTCACCTTTCCTTTTCGGTGGGATAACAAATATTCGATGGAGACTTCATTGAGTTTTATGTTCGATGATTTTTCCAGTTGTTTCAGCAACACAACTATTGTTCAAGATGATTTCAAATTATATGATGTGTAAGAACAAGAAGTGTTTCTACATATGGCCTTAAGATTTTGAGGATAAATTTACATGGTATCATAAAGAACAATTGTATACTCTAATGGTTTTGTTCTAGCGTGTAGTTGCTGCTGTAATGTTCTAACTCTGGTATCAAGGCGTGTGACGTCATCAGGTTCCGAAGATAAACACTACTGGAAGAAAACATTTAGTTACGTGTTACATTTGAAGTCAAGATTCTGGAATTTAAATTATGTAACAGTTCGTACGAATGTTAGTAAAAGAGGTTTTGATCATGACTTTATGGTTAAGATTTGTAGGACTTCTAAAGCTTTGCTTCTGTGTGTTCCAAGTTCTGAAGACTGTGAAGATGAGGTTTTGCTGAACAAGTTCTGATTATCTAAAGAAAAACAAGTTCTTACGAACAAGTGCCGAAGACTCTAAAGACAAGGTTCTTATGGGACAAGTTTTGAAGACTCCAAGGCCTAGGTTCTAAGACTTAATACTGATTCTTCTAAACAAGCTTCAAACATTCAAATTATCTGAAGCCTCTGAATTTTATAAGAAATTCAAGATGGTTAATGTGGGATGGTGTACAAAAGGTACAAAAAGTACTATGTAACCTCTACCCTCAAGGGCGGCGTAAGGAAAATCCTTTCGTATTGTGAACAACTCTCATTATGACCGTTGAGAACAATCAATTGGATTTCCAATTACCTTTCTACCCCTTCAACGGATTTCTTTTGCAAGCTATAAAAGGAAGACTTGGAAGATGAAGCAAAGTAAGAATCTACATTACAATAAAAAATCTATCAGATTAAATCAAGATAAAACAAAACTACACCAAAGCCTTGTGCAAATCTTTAGAGAAATCTTCCGTGTATAGTTTTGTAAATATGCAAGGAGTTGTTGATCGTATCTTGCTGTAAAACACTTAAGTGTTTTTCTTTATACTGAAATGTTTGTGTAATATGCTTCAAAGAAGCAAACTGTAATACACTGAAAGTATTCAATGTTTGTTGATTGATTCCTTAAGTGACCAAGTGAAGGTATGATCTCAAGAAGACTCTTGTTGCGGTTTGAGTGGATTTGCATTAAGGATCGACTGACTTATTGGGGGTGCCAATAAGGTTGATCTGACTTATTGTGGGTTGTCTTTAATAGGTTTGGTTATAGTGGATTAAGTCCTTGTTGAAGAAAAATCACCTTGAGGGGTGGACTAGAGTAGCTTAGTTAATAGTGAACCAGGATAAAAATAATTGTGTTCATTTATTTTTATGTTCTAAGTTAATTTGGTCTTTCATTTACAAAAAGATTTAAAATAATTTTTGGTGAAACCCAATTCAAACCCCCTTTTCGTGTTTCTCACACCTTCAAATGGCATCAGAGCTCCGGTTCTGGTATTCATAGTTATCAAACACTTAATCGTGTCAGATAAAGATCCAGACACATTTTTCTTTGAAGAATCACAATGGTTGAACCCACACAAACTAACGCTGCTTCAGATTCAAATGATAAAACCTACAATGTAAAACCTCCCATCTTTGATGGTGAAAAGTTTGAGTACTGAAACGATACATTATAAAGCTTCTTTATAGTTCATAATGTTGATCTTTGGGATATGGTAGTTGATGGCTACGTACCTCCCACAGATGCTACTGGAAAAGAGATAGCTAGGAGAGCTATGACTGATCAACAAAAGAAAGATTATAAGAATCACCATAAAGCAAGAACCATCTTGCTGAATGTAATTTCTTATAGTATGAGAAGATCACAAATAAAGACTCTACTAAGTATATTTTTGACTCTCTTAAAATGACTCATGAAGGAAATTATCAAGTCAAAGAAACCCAGGCGCTGGCCTTGATTCAGAAATATGAAGCCTTCAAGATGGAGGATGATGAAATCATTGAATTCATGTTCTCAAGATTTCAAACCATGGTTACAAGACTGGAAGTTCTGAATAAAGGCTATTCAACACCAGATCATGTGAAGAATATTATCAAAAGCTTGCCATCCAAATGGAGGCCTATGATAATTGCACTTAAGCTTGCAAAGGATCTGAAAAACGCTTTTCTAGAAGAATTGATAAGTTCTTTAAGAAGTCATGAGGTTGAGATAGAACAAGATGAACCGCAGAAGAAGATAAAATCTATTACGCTCAACTCCCTCAAGAAATCCGATAAGTCCAAAGCTCTTCAAGAAGAAGAGATAAAGGATTCAGAAGAAAATCTTGATGATGAGGAAGATGAGTTGTCTCTACTGTCCAGAAGGGTTAACCGTCTCTGGAAGAGAAGTCAAAGCAACAGTTTCAGAAGTTCAAGAAGGATTGGAGGTCTCTTTGAATCAACTTCTAGTCAAAGGAAGTATAGTGGCAATAAAGTCACTTGTTATGAGTGCAATGAGATAGAACACTACAAACTTGATTGTCCTAAGCTTCTTAAGATTAACATCAAGAAGAGAGCTCTCAAAGACAGGAAGAAAAGGAAAATGGTAACAAGGGATGAATCATACTTAGAAGGAGAACCTGCTAACATGGTGTTGATGGCTCATGTTGGAACAATCAATGAAGTAATCTCTCAAGAAGATGAAGTTGATTCAGAAACAGAAGAAATTTTCTGCAAAGAGACATCCTTAGCGGGACATTTAGAACACCAATCACGGTACCTAGACTATGGCTGCTCGCGACACATGACAGGAAAAAGGTATATTTTCATAAGCATGGATCTTAAGCATGGAGGCGTTGTAGGTTTCGGAGGAGATCAAAAAGGAAGGATCATAGGCTTGGGAACAATAGGTAATGGTTCTTTTCCCTCTATAACTGATGTTTTACTTGTTGAAGGATTAAAGTATAATCTATTATCTATAAGTCAATTAAGTGATAATGGTTATAATATAATCTTTAATCAAGATTCTTGTAAAGTTGTCAGTAAAAAAGATGTCTATGTCCTTTTCAATGGAAATAGAAGAAAAAACACCTATAAGACCATACTTTCTGACCTTAAAGAGAAAAATGTAAAATGTCTCATGTCTATTATTGAAGAGAAATGGATGTGGCACATACATTTAGGTCATGTTAGCTTGAGAAGAATCTCTCAAATAAATGCCAAAACTAAAGTTTAATTCAGATGCTCTTTGTGAAGCATGTCAGAAAGGCAAGTTTTTTAAAACTTCTTTCAAAGAAAAAAATGTTGTTTCCACATCCAGACCATTGAAACTTATTCACATTGATTTGTTTGGGCCAGTGAAAACTGCGTCAATCAGTGGAAAAAGTATGGATTAGTCATTGTAGATGACTACAACAAATGGATATGGGTCAAGTTTCTCAGACACAAGGATAAGTCACATTATGTATTAACTACCTTTTGTGGTCAAGTTCAAAATGAGATGAATATTTAAATTGTCATGGTTAGAAGTGATCATTATGGAAAATTTGAAAACAAATATTTTGAAAAGCTATTTGATGAAAATGGCATTTCCCATGATTTCTCTTGTCCAAGAAGTCCACAACAAAATGGATTTGTTGAGAGGAATAATATGACTTTGCAGGAAATGGCTAGGACCATGATCAATGAAACCAATAAGGAAAAGTACTTTTGGGAAGAGGCTGTAAACACATCGTGTTATATCTAAAACAAAGTCTTTATTAGACCTATTCTTGGAAAAACTCCATATGAATTGTGGAAGATCAAGAAACCCACCGTTTTATATTTTCATCTGTTTGGATGCTCTTGTTTTATCTTGAACACTAAAGAAAAATCTGAACATGTTTGATTCAAAAGCTCAAAGTTGTATCATGTTAGGATATTCTGAATGCTCAAATGGCTACAGGGTATATAACACTGAAACACTCATTGTTGAGAAATCAATTCATGTTAGATTTAATGGTAAGCTTGATTTTGAAAAGCTAAAGCTAGTTGATAAGCTTGCAGATGTGAAGATCACCTATTTAGAATCCGAAGGTAAAGAGACTGCACTGAAGTTCAAGAAGTGAAAGAATAAAAAAACCCTCAACCAAAAGGTTATAATGCTCACACTTCTCTTAAAAGGCTAAGACAAAGTCTATCAAATTCCGGGGAACTAATTTTGGGTGATAAGACAGAACCTATCCGAACCAGATCTCACTTAAAATCTTATGAAGAAATAGTTTAAGTTTAGTATCGATGGTAGAACCTGCCTCTACCGATGAAGCTCTTCTTGATCAATCCTGGATCCAAGCCATGGAAGAAGAACTCATGAAATTCTCAATCAATGATGTATGGGATCTAGTACCAAGACCCAAAGGAACTCATGTGATTGGAACCAAATGTTTTTTTTGGAATAAGCTCAATGAGAAAGGTGAAGTGGTAAGAAACCAGGCTCGACTGGTTTCACAAGGATATAGTCAACAAGAAGGAGTAGACTATACAGAAACCTTTTCACTAGTTTCCTGGTTAGAATCTATTTGTCTCTTAATTTACTTTGCTCCTAATCACAACATCATCCTATACCAGATGGGTGTTAAAAGTGTTTTTTTGAATGGTTTCATAGATGAAGAATTTTATGTGTACCAACCTCCTGGTTTTGAAGATAGTAAAAATCCTGATTTTGTTTTCAAACTTAAAAAATCCTTGTATGGTCAGAAACAAGCTCCAAGAGCTAAGTATGAAAGATTAAGCAACTTTCTTTTAGAAAACAACTTCAATATAGGGAAGGTTGACAATACTCTGTTCTGTGAAACTTTCAAAAATGATATCTTGGTAGTTCAAATATATGTTGATGATATTATATTTGGTTCTTCTAATGCCATTATGTGCAAAGATTTTATCAAGCCTATGCAGGCTGAGTTTGAGATGAGCTTAATGGGAGAACTCAAGTTCTTTCTGGGAATTCAATTCAATAAAGGAACGGATCAAATCTTCATTCAGAAAAGAAAATACACCAAAGAACTTCTGAAGAAGTTCTATTTAACTGAATGCAAGATAACAAAGACTCCTATGCATCCTACTTGTGTCCTAGATAAGGATGAGGTAAGTGGTAAGGTTGATCTGAAGCTGTACAGAGGTATGATAGGTTCTTTACTATATTTGACTGCTTCTAGGCCTGATATTTTATTTAGCGTATGCTTATATTCTATATTCTAATTAGATCCTAGAGAATCTCACTTGACTAGTGTCAAACGAATTCTTAGATATCTGAAAAATACTACTAAACTTGGTTTATGTTATAGAAAATCAGGACAATACAAGTTAGTAGGTTATTGTGACGTTGATTATGCTTGTGATAGACTTGAAAGGAAGAGTACCTATGGAAGTTTTTAATTTCTGGGAGAAAACCTTATATCATGGTCCAACAAGAGCCAATCGACAATTGCACTCTCAACCGCAGAAGTTGAATATATCTCTGCAGCAAGTTGCAGCACTCAAATTCTCTGGATGAAAAGTCAGCTAGAGGATTATCAAATATATGAAAGTAGTATTCCTATTTTTTGTGATAATACTTCTTCCATTTGTTTATCTAAGAATCCTATCTTACATTCTAGGGCTAAACACATTGAAATCAAACATAATTTCATCAAAGACTATGTCCAGAAGGGTATTCTATCTTTAAAATTTGTTGATACTAACCATCAGTGAGCTGACATCTTTACTAAACCCTTGCTAAAGATAGAATTATTTTCATTCTAAAACAATTAAACATGGTTCTATGTCCAGAATGAAAAAGGGGTTATTTCATTTTTTGAAGCAATAAATGTAATATGGGCTTGAGGTTTAAGGTTTATGAAACATGTGACTTTTGATTAAGTGAAGTCTTCATGAATCAGATGTACTCATGAATCATCTATTCTTTGAATGGATTATCTCTATGAATACTGAATATATTACTTTATCAAACAATTTACTAAGAAGGTAAAAGGATTCTTGTTCAGATAAAAGACTGTTGTAGTTTCCGAATCTCCTTGTACTTATGGTGATATCTTGAGAGACATAATATTATTGGGAATATTTAAAAACTCTACATGATTTACCCTTTGTCAATAACTATTTTTGTCTTGTCTTGTCATTGTGGACTTGACATATCTTATGGGGGATACGCATCTTGGCCTATGTTATTCGTCCGATCAGTCTTGTTTTCCTATTTCACCTATTTATAAACATCTCAGCCATTTCATTATCATCTCCTAGTGTCTAACCACATATTCCCCTTTTCTTCATCATGACTATACAAACCTTCCTTGGTGATAGAAATATTTCAGAAGTCATCAATAATAAATAACCTAAGTGGTCTCGGCTTAAAAATGGAACCCATCACTTGCTACTTGGCCATCATGTTCAAAATTAGGCAAGATATTATGAATTACTTCGTGGTCCTATATATCGAAATTTGTTAAATTTTGTTTGTCTATATGCCTCTGTAAGCAGCGAAAGTAGTTGTATTAACTCCAACATTTTTGGCCTTCCCATTACCATAACTCTCTTTGATATTGCTGAAGTCATCAACTGTCCAAACTCTGGGATTGCGCTAGAACAAATTCATCCATCAATTTGCAATAAACTCTCTTCATTCTTTGACACTTTTGTCAGGTATGGGACCACTAAACCAGAAACACTTGTACATCTTGCTAAAGTTTGGTTTCATCTGATCTTAACAAATATTCGACCATGTGGTGTTGCTAAAGACTTTATATTCCACGAGGATCATATATTTCTCTTTTGCTTGCTGAATCATGTCAAAACAATATTCCTCAAACTATATTCATCCATTTGCGTGATTATGTGACCTCCTCAAGGGTTATCATTAAATCCTATATTTCTTATGGACTAGTTCTAACTGGACTTCTCTTCAAAGCAGGAATCGTTGGTATAGTTGGAAGGGTTATAATGGAACCAAATATTGCGCTTGCTGATGAAAGATGTTCTCTTCTGGAAGATGAAGATAGCTAGGTGCTACCCGTGTTGTTCCTTTTTGTTTGTTTGTTCTGATGGTTCTATCGAGTTTGTACTTCTTCATTTTCAATCAATGAAATTTTCTTCTTTTGTTGGTTATCTTCAAAGTTAATTTTTCTGTTTATTTATTACCTTTTTTTATTACTTAAAAGGGGGAGAAAGTAAAATGATTTTGATAATATTTATATTATTCTCATAATCTTAAACTCAAACATATATAATGACGTTGCTACTAACTGTTTGTTTGATGTTTCAATCCAGGAACTTTGAATAAGTTCATTGAGTATTCTAAGATAGGTTGAATATGAAGATCTTGATGTCTAAGGTTTAGAACCTTATGGAAGAAATCAACTCTGATTTCATATATAATAAGTTTTACGCTTTGTGAATATATGTATATTCAAACAGATGTACCAAACACAACTTAGAAGTTATAAACTTACTGGAAGTATGGTAATCTTGCTTGATATTATATTGTTTAGAAGTTGTGAACTTTCTGAAAGTATTGAATTCAGACTTAAAGCTTCAGAAGTTATGCTCTCCTAAAAGGAAGTAAAGTCAACATTCTAATGCATGCTCTAATACAAAGATGCTACTCAGAAGATATGCTATGATACATGAGCTCTGATATGTGTGCTTCTGTAACATGTGCTTCTACAACGTGCTTTATATTCAGAAGTTGTGAACTGTCTGAATGTGTGATGTGTTGGAATATATCATGTCAAACTCTGATGCTTAAGAAGTATTGAACTTATTGAGATGTATAGTGTTTTGATGGTGATATTATAATTGAGAAATAGAAGTGCTGATACATGATGCGTTGCATTATTCAATCAGGCTCAAAATCAAGTTTTGATTCTTTATCAAGTTCTCATAGTAACCAGGTTCTAAGATGAAGACTAGATGTTCTAGTCAGACTCTAATGAGTTATTGTAGGGAAGTGTTCCTTCTCTATTTATATATTCTGAAAACTCAAAATTTATTTTGTGAGTCTCGGGCTTAGGGGGAGACTTTGAACAAGCATAAATGAAAATTTAAGATTAACAAATTCAGGGGGAGCTGTGAGCCTAACTCTGAATTTGTCGATTAAGGTGATTACATTGTATAAATTGTTCTATCAAAAACATGGGTTTGTCATCATCAAAAAGGAGGAGATTGTAAGAACAAAAAAGTGTTTCTACATCTGGCCTTAACATTTCGATGATAACTTTATATGGTATCATAAAGAATAATTGTATACTATAATGGTTTCATTCTAGTGTGTAGCTTTTGTTGTAATGTTATAACTCTGATATCAAGGCGTGTGACTTCATCAGGTTCTGAACATAAACACTACTGGAAGAAAACATTTGGTTACGTGTTACAGTTGAAATCGAGATTCTAGAATTCGTCTTATGCAACAGTTGTTAGGAATGTTAGAACAAGAGGTTCTGATCGTGACTTTATGGTTAAGCTTTGGAGGCCTTCTAAAGCTTTGCTTCTGTGTGTTCCAAGTTCTGAAGATTGTGAAGAGGGGGTTCTTCAGAACAAGTTATGATGATCTAAAGAAAAACAAGTTTTTACGACCAAGTGCTAAAGACTCTGAAGACAAGGTTCAGATGGGACAAGTTCTTAAGACTCCAAGACTTAGGTTCTAAGACTTAAGAGTGATTCTTCTACAACAAGCTTCAAACATTTAAATTATCTGAAACTTCTAAAGTTTAAAAGAAATTCAAAATGGTTAACGTGTGATGGTGTACAAAAGGTACAAAAAGTACTTTGTGACCTCTACCCTCTAGGGTGGCGTAAGGACAATCCTTTCGTACGGTATTGTCTACCACTCTCATTATGACTGTTGAGAGTAAACAAATGAATTTCTGATTACCTTTCTACCCCTTCAACGAATTTATTTTACATGCTATAAAAGGAAGACTTAGAAGCTGAAGAAAATTAAGAATCAACATTACGACGAAAAATCTATCAGATTAAATCAAGCGCAAACAAAACTACACTAAAGTGCTGTGCAACTCTTTAGAGAAATCTTCTATGTATAGTTTTGTAAATAGGCAAGGAGTTATTACTCGTATCTTGCTGTAAAACACTTAGGTGTTTTTCTTTGTACTGAAATGTTTGTGTAATTTGCTTAAAAGAAGCAAACTGCAATACACTGAAAGTATTGAACAATTGTTGATTGATTCCTTGAGTGACCAAGTGAAGGTCTAATCTCAAGAAGACTCTTCTTGCGGTTTGAGTTTTTTTTCAATAAGGATAGACTGACTTATTATGGGTGCATATAATGTTGATTTGACTTATTGTGGGTTGTCTATAACAGTTTGGTTATATTGGATTAAGTCCTTGTTGAAGGAAATCACCTTGAGAGTGGGCTGGAGTAACTTCGTTAACAGTGAACTACGATAAAAATAATTGTGTCAATTTATTTTTATGTTGTAAGTTAACTTGGTCTTTCATCAACGAAAAGATTTAAAATTATTTTTGGTGAAAAGCAATTCAAACCCCTTTTCGTGTGTTTCTCACACCTTCATGATGTTCTTGTGGTTTCAAGCAGTGACTCAAGAAATGAGTGGATTATGGATCCAGGTTGCACTTGGCACGTGACTCCAAACAAAGACTTGTTCGTGGAATTATGTGATTAAGATAGTGGATCTGTATTGTTGGAGAACAATAAATCTTGCTAGATTACATGTGTCGGATCTGTAAGATTCAAGCTCCATGATGAGTCAATAAAGTTGTTAACTGAAGTCTGATATGTACCTGATTTGAAGGGAAATTTGACTTCTCTTGGTGAATTCGACAAGAAAGGATATGTTTTCCAAGGAGAGAAAAATATCGTAAGAGTCATGAAGGGGTCGAAGGAAGTCTTAAGAGGCATGAAGAAATAAGGCTCGTATACCCTTGAGGATGAAGGTATAAGTGGTTCGATAAATGTTGCACCCACGAAATCTATGTCGAAGACAAACATTTGGCTCATGAGATTGAGCTGTCTCTGAAAGAGGTTTGGTCGAATTGGGGAAACAAACTTTGCTTGGTGGAGACAAAGTCGAAAAGCTGAAGTTTTGTGATCCATGTGTACTTGGAAAATATTGAAGAGTGAAGTTCAACAAAGGCAAACAATGAATACATGGATTCATTGATTACATCCATGTTGATCTTTGAGGGTCTGCAAGATGTCCATCACATTCGGGAGCAAGGTATATTCTATCCATAGTTGATGATTATTTCAAAAAGTTATGGGTATTCATCCAGAAGACTAAGGATGAATCTTTTGAGAATTTCAAAAGTTGGAAGACTCTGGTCGAAAATCAAATTGGCAAAAAGTTCAAGAGATTGAGAACCAACAATGGCCTTGAATTTAAAATAAGGATTTCAATAACTTTTGAGCGACCTCTGGTATTGCAAGGTGAAGCAACTAGAGAAAATCTTAAATAATGAAGTTGCCATCGGATATTTATTTATCCCACAGAAGGAAAAGAAAAACATCGAAGAAAACCTGATAAGGGAGAAATCAAGGTATCGCGACCAAGAAAACGGGTACGGGAGTCGATTATGCAAGGGGAAGGTATTAACACCCCTCACTTCCATGATAATCCATGGGATCCACTCTTGTTGTATAATCTAGAGGGTGTGTTTGAATATAAAGCTAGGTTGCAAAGGGAATGCATGGTGCAAAGGATTATATATACAAAAAGAAAAGGTTTTATTAGTTGTGCCAATCACATCAGCCCAAAAGTATTTAGGTAGAGAACTATCATTGAGCATTTTTCTTGCTAGCTCCCCCAAAACACAAATTTTCCGCTCCATAACAACATTTTGTTGTGGAGTCTTAGGAGCTGAAAAATTATGTTTAATTCCATGTTTATCACAATATTCATCAAAGAGGTGGTTTTCAAATTCACCTCCATTATTGCTTCTAATAGAAACTATTTTTAAATTAGTTTGTTTGAGGAATAACTAGAAAAATGCATGAAAGCTACAAAGGTTTCATGTTTGCTTGTTAAGAAAATAGTCCAACAAAATCTTGAGTAATTGTCAACTATAACAAAAACAATATAATTTCCACCTAAACTCTTGGTCCGTGAAGGTCCAATGAGGTATGTAATACAATGGGAGAATTGACTTGTTTTGCGTTATATCGCAAATGTTGTGGATAGCAAGAGTTGCCACTGGATTTTATTTTATCCAATATGGAAAGGGTGAAAAGAACAGGAATTACCTTGATAGATTTTGAGTTCGGGGGGTAGGTTATGAAAAGGGCAGGTGTTAGTATCATTTTCATCCATAGTTATCTACGGGATCTTAATCGCTTAGCTCACTTTGAAAATTTTCTTTTTTGTGTGTGTTTGAAAATATTTTGAAATGCCAATGTAAGGCGAAACTTTGTTATAATTCTTGTATCAGTACTCAAGAATGTATACAAAGTATTTGTTTGAAAATATTCGTTTTAAAAGTGTTTTTGTGAAATGTTTGTTTTGAGAAAATTGTGAGCAAGCGATTAAATATATCCTAGCCACTCAAGGCCATTCTTGTACTTTTCCTTCTCCTTTAGAGATAGTGCTATTTATAATATTAGTTAGTAGGTATCCCTGTCTGTTGGATGTGAAAGGACAATCGAAGGGTCATCGTACATTCATCGAAGGCAACTTGTAAGGATGCTTTAGTAATTTCGTAAGGGACTAGATCGTTTTTCGAAAGGCAACATCAAAGGGTCATCGAGGGACTGACATCTTTTATTCGAGGGTATTTTCTAAAGCATCCCAACTTTCGAGGGACATGACTGTTTGTTCTGAAGGTAACAAAGAGAGGCTACACTAGAGGTGTGAGTATGAAAGTGTATTTGATTCAGTTATATTTATCTTGCAATTAGGTTTTCTAGCGTTGTTTTTTATCTTGCCATAGAAACCCTAATTACTAACAGTAATATGAAAAATATAGTAGCAGAAGATAAAGGCGGAAAGGTAAACCTAGGCTATTACAAAGCTTTGGGGCATTTACATAATAGTGAAAGAGAGTGCGAGAAATAAAACCTACAAATATTACATCCCAGTAGCAGATACATAATAGAGAAAAGTGCGGAAAAATAAAGCTACACTATTACAGTTGAACGCTCCTGTTATACCCCAAAATTTTCCCTCCCATTTTCAAAGACAAATTGATTAAAGATGCTCAAGTACTCAAGACTACTCAAGAATTGATCAGATGGACCCTCCTCCTAAGCAATGGCCTACAATTAAGGTTTTGGTTTTCTTAGAGGAAATTGGACTTCTAATGCCCCAAGTGGATTTCATGGTTTCTCATATGCTTTAAAGAATCCTCATATCAAGTTTCAAGCCTTACATCACAAATTTGCCCAGTCAATTGTTTAGATGATTGAAAATCAACTGTATTGGGTAAAAAGTCAACCATGGTCAACTTACATTCAAACCTCAAGATTTTTGGTCAACATAAAATTTTTGAACTCACATTAATCATTTGATCAAAGGTTGACCATGATTCATCAAGAAGACTCAAGATTCATCAAAAGCCAAAAGTTGCTAAATTAGGGTTTTCTTTAGGAGAAGTCAACTGAAATTTGACCAAGCATAACTTTCGCATGCTTCATCAGAAAATTCTCAACCAAAGCTCATTTTAAAGTAAATTCTTTAAAACTTTTACTGTCTAAGCTCAAGTCCAAAAAATACTTCATTTGAGAGATATGAGCCAAAACATTATAGGTCATTTTAAAAGTCAACAAAAAGACACTTTTTGTCAAAGCAATTTACCTCAAGATAAAGGCTTCAAATGAAAAAATGATCAACATGAGAGTTGTAGGGGATATCTTAAGATTTCCAAAAAGTAAAAGATCATTTTCATATGATAAAAATTGAGAGAGTTATGAGTTGCATAAGTTGGGAAATTTTGAGAAAATGCATGAAACCCAAATTGAGAAAACTTGAATTTTTGGGCTAATGGGCTTATCTTTCAAGGTCTAAATGTGTTCCTGACCTCATATTAGACTCCTAAATCCATTCAATTTATTTTTATGATTTTTATTTCTTTTTATTTTGATTTTTATTCAGTTAAAAGCAAAATAAATCAAATAAAATATCAATTAAATGATACAAGGTGTGGGGGTCCATTTTGAATCAAATCATGAGTCCAAGATCAGATAATCATGCTAAAAAATCGTGAGGGATCATGAAGATTGGATTTGGCACAAAATTAAGCTCAAAAAGATATGTTTCCATGCAAAAAAAATCAAATCAAATATTTTGTCATGAAATACAAAGTTTTTATTCATGTTTGTTGACCTAATTCATGGCATATAAGTAGAGAACACATTTATACCATCAAGATCACAAAATTGCCTCCAAAGAAAGTCTCAAGAAATCGCAAATATTCAAGAAAAAGTGAGCAATCAAATTTCGAATTCCAAGTAGTTTTAGTCCAAACCAAAGCCAGCAATCGCTTCCTGGGGATCAAAGGAGTTGATCCAAATCATTTTATAAGTAATTTCACGTCCAAAAACAACCACTTCCATGCATCGTCGGTTTCATGTTTTTTTTGTGAAATTCATATTTTAATATTCATGATGTTTTGATTGAAACTAACAATTCTAATGTGTTCCTGAGATGAATTAATCTAGATTTCACATATATTATGAAGCGCCTATTCTCAAACACCAACGAGCGTCAGGTTTAGTGGCAAGCGATGCAGTAAAAAGCCAGGAGGGCGTGTGTGATGCGGTGGGAGAATTGACTTGAAGGTTTTGCGTTTTATCGCAAATGTTGCGGTTAGCAAGAGTCGCCACCGACTTTTCTTTTATCCAAAAGGAAAGGTGAAAAAGCACAGGAAAGACCTTTGAGATTGTTTCTTGAGTTCGGGGGGTAGATTATGAAAAGGGAAGGTATTAGCACCCTTTTCATCCATGGTTTTCCATGGGCTCTTAGTTACTTGCTTTGGTTTGTTCGAAACGGTGTTTGATGTGGTTTTGAAAGTATTTTGTAAAAGAGGCCATTCGTTTAGGCAATCTTTGTAATGATTCTCGTTCGTAAGAATATATACAAAGATGTCTGTCTTTTGAAAATGTTTTCAATGATTGTAAGATGTTTTGAAATGTGTGTGTGTTTGTTTTGAAAAATAGCAAGGATTTGTTGTTTGAAATGGAGCAAGTAACTAGAAGCTATCTACCTACTCAAATGTCTTTCCTATGTATTTTCTATTCCTTTGACATTGTTGTCTTACCATTGAGTTGGTAAGCAACCCTATCTTTGGATGTAAACGGGACGGGCGTGGGTCATCGTATAACCATGATTAGCAATGTTTGCAAAGTATCTTAGCATTTTTTAGGGACCAAGATCATTTTTGTTAGGCAAATTTTGAATAGCGTCATCGAGGGACTATGATCTTAAATTTGTTTTGTTTTGCCAAGATACTTCGCATGCGTAACATGGCCATTTTGTTTTAGGCAACCAAGTGGGAGAAACCCTAAGGGTGCTTGTGTGCAAGTGTGTCATTTTCATTCTTTTGATCTTGCATTTAGGTTTTTTCTATTTGTTTTATTTCATTCTTGCCATACAAACCCTAATTACTAATCATGGCATATGAAAACAATAAATTGCGTAATGTAAATATACTAAGCTATTACAACAATTTTATGGGAGAGGGGATACAATTTTGAATGTGGATTTGCACATATATAAAGCTAAATACATTATTACAACCAAATCGAATTTGCGCGAATCAAAATAAATACAATACAATATTTAAAATGTAATGCAATGTACATGTAATAAGGTTTCTTTGTGTTTTATTTTCATGTAAATGAAAATTTAGTCTAAACCTAAAAATATAAGGAAAAAGGTTTAATTTTTGAAAGGGGTTAAACCCTAATTTTTGTTTAAAAGAAAATAATGTTTCTATATGATTATTTTGTGCATTTTTGTATAAAAAATAAAAAATAATATTGTATATAAATATTAAAAATTAAATATGTGCAAAAAATAAGTATTTTGTAAGTATGAGATGTAAAATAAAAATATTAAGTATATTTAATTATATTTATAAGTTTATTAAGAAAATAAATTACATTTTATCAAAATAAATTAAATTTTTATGTGAGAAATAATAAAAAAATAAAATAAAAGTGTAAAAATAATTAAATTATTTTTTAGGATTTTTTATCATTAAAGAAAACAATTAAAAGTATTAAATATAAAAATGAAAAAAAGAAAATATGAAAGAGTTAACAGGGGGTGATGTAGTAAATCAATGGTGATGATGAGCAAAAACGCTGACCCAATAGCCAAGCCCAATTTGCCAAAAAAGAAGTCAAAAACTGAAAAGGAAAAATTGTAAAAATGCAAAAGTAGCGCGCAGGTTCGGACCCAGGACATGGGTCTCACCAGCGCACTGCTTTACCACTGGGGTGGCTATACATCCATTGTCTTTACTGAAACAAAAACAACATATTATAAAACGCTCCCTTGCCCTGTTTCATCTTCTTCCTCAAGCCTTGGCCAGTTCAACCTGTAACTTCCTCATGCTTGCATAAAAATGAAAACTTATAACATAAAAGGTGTAGCATTTGAACTCACGATTCCAACCATATAAATTATGTAATCTAACTATCAAAGATCAAAGAGAATTTTAAAATCCATAATTTCTAACCTAAAATTTTCAGAGATTTCAACTTCCAAATTCTTAGAACAAGTAATATAAATGCAAGATAATGATATGTATAGCTTCGTTAGGATGAGAACTACACTTTTTATTCACAGATCGTGGCCTGAGGTTTCCTGTATAAGGAGATAGAGTTGGAAAAATTACCTCCTTCAGCTGGAAACGTGTATGGAAGTGTAGTGACTTTAATGAAGGCCTGATGCTTGCTTGAGCTTCCTTGAGCTTCCATGAATTTATTCCAACCCTTGCTTTGCTCTGAAAGTGGCTAGAACTCCCTGACGAAGCCCAACTACAAGCTTCAAAGTCAACAATGGCAGATGATGGAGGAGTGGTTACAGAACATGGATGATGGTTTGGATTGACTAGGTATAAATTATAGAAGGTGTTTGAATGATCCAAACTCAAAACGCACGAGCAAAATGGAAGATGGGTATGCTTTTGCAGAATCTGTAGTTTTGGACATGTTTTGGGTGTTTTTCAGCTTGAGAGAGTTTCAGGTCCTTGACAAGCGTGTTATGTGTTGCATATTGTTTGCATATTAGTATTGAAATGATCTAAAGTCAGCTTCCCAACAGATCTACCAATGCTAGCCTTTTTGCCAACTTTCTTGTACTTGAAGCAAAGTGACAAGACCAAAGCTTCACATGCTTGTACCAGCTTGCTTAGGGTTGGTATGAGCTTGTACAACTTACTTGAGACCTGTGTGGTTTGTATGCATCAAGGGGACAGGTTCAAAGCTCCAAGTTGAAAAGTTTGCAAAAGTGTTTCTTTATGAAAATGGCAATGGAACCTTTTTGCCATAAGTGGAATTATCAATTGGATAAAGGTTCAAAAGCATGGATAGAGGCTTTGTCAACTGAGTAAGCATTTAATTAAGGAGTGTGCAGCATGTTTAGGACCTGTAAAGCATGAAATAGCCAGCATAGGTTTGGTTTGCAACTTGGTTCTTCATGAAAATGGCTTGAACAAAAAGTGAGAAAATGTCAACTTCCTCTCTTCGATTCTCCCTACTCAAAAATGATCTTGGAGAGTTCTTTGACATTTCGGAAAGCTTTAAATGTTCTATATAATCCATCTTGGAAATGAATTTTGAGATACCTCTTGGAACTAGGTGGAAAAATGCCATGAAGTAGGGTCCAAAACCTGCCAAAATTAGGGCAAAATTTCACTAAGTTAAGAAGTTCAATGACCATGTATTCACAAATTTATAACATGAGATCCAAGCATATTTAAGGAAACGTTTGTGAATAAAAATTGTAGATTTCATGGAGGTCTACAACTTTCATGTTGGGGACTTTCCTTGAATCAAAATGCATCATGGTGAAAAAGTGATGAAAAGTTGGGAAAAAATAAGAAAATATTTATACTTAGAAAATTCCCAAGTTATGAAAATTTTCGAATTCAAACCCTAATTTTCAAATTTGGTTTTCTTGGTGAACAAGTTTCACATTTTGACATATCTTGATGAATTATGACTCTTGGTACTTGATTTTAACCAAAAAGTCAAAGTTTGACTTTTCAGGGTACAGTTGACTGCAAATTTCATCTGTCAATCCAATGTACTTGAGATGTTTTGAAACATGTAATTAAGTCAAGATGATGCCATTGAATCCTCGAAATCATGCTTGAACTCAAATGGTCATTTTCTAAGTTAAAAATCAGAAATTTCCCTTTCTCAGTCAAAACCCTAATTTTGACAATTTTGCCCTTTTGATGATTTGATCAAATTTCTTGAGGAGTTGTGATCCAAACTTGATCAAATGGTACATATGAGTCTAAAATGTTGATGTGGATAAAAAATTATGAAGTTTGACTGTAAATTGGCCATGGTTGACTTTTTCCCCAATACAGTTGATTTTTAGGTCAACTGTCCAATTGACTAATCAAAAATGTGGTTCATGACTTGAAACTTATCATGAGTAATCTTAGGGGTCCAAAATGATGTATGAAAGTAACATGAAGCATTGGTGGTTCCAAAATCCTTGTGCAAACTCAAACTCTAATTTTGGGTTATCAGTGCAAGTTGAGATGTCTTGAGTTGGCCAAACCCTAATCTTGTCTTGAGTCAAAGATGTCTTGTGAGAAAAGTCTTGATAAATGAGAGTGAAAATTTTGGGGTACAACAGCTGCCCCTGTTCAATCTTCTTGAACCTGAAGAGTTAGATTGGCGAGCTTTGTCGTTCGTGACTCGAAGGTAAAAGATGATTGGACACTAGAGTGCCCATAAATTTGCACTCAACAAAGTGTAGTTGAGGGAATGGGCTTAAAGATGCCATTTGGAGGTGTGATAGAATCTTGTCGGGGATGGGCTTGTAGATGCCATCCAAGAATTTTTGCTGAATTGTAAGTTATAAGTTAGAAGAATAAGTATCAGAATGGTGTCCGCGTCTGGAACGTATCTGAGCTGTATTTGACTTGAAATTTGAATAAGTATCAAAATGGTGTCCGCGTCTGGAACGTATCTGAAAGCTGAAATCTAAATGAGTACCAGAATGGCATCCGTATCTGGAGCGTATCTGAATTGTATCTGAAAGTTGAAAACATAATGGCATTCGTATTTGGAGCGTATCTGAACTGTATCTGAACTTGGATCTGAATGAGTAACATAATAGCATCCGTGTCTGGAGCATATCTGAACTGTATCTGAATTTGAAAATTGAATGAGTATCAGCATGGCTTCCGTGTCTGGAGCGTATCTGAACTGTATCTGATAGCTGAACTCTGAATGAGTAAGAAAATGGCAACCACGTCTGGAGCATATCTGAAATGTATCTAAAAGTTAAAAACAGAATGGCATCCGTATTTGGAGTGTATCTGGACTGTATCTGAACTTGGATCTGAATGAGTAACAAAATAGCATCCGTGTTTGGAGCATATCTGAACTATATCTGAATTTGAAAACTGAATGAGTATCAGCATGGCTTCCGTGTCTGGAGCGTATCTGAACTGTATTTGATAGCTGAACTCTGAATGAGTAACAAAATGGCAACCGCGTCTGGAGTATATCTGAACTGTATCTGATAGCTGAGCTCTGAATGAGTAACAGAATGGCAACTGCGTCTTGAGCGTATCTGTATTGTATCATGATTGCACATTGTTTAACGGTAGCTGTTAATCTTATCCTGAAAAGGGTAAAATGTTAGCTAGAACACAAGGTTATGTTGCATGAAATGTATGATGCAATATATGCGTTTTATCAATGTTTATGATATGTGGATGTAATGTATGCGCATGTAAGCTGATTTGCTGTATTGCTGAGGAAAATAAATCCTTGACTGCTGTCGAGGATATGTGAATTCTTCATGTCTTGAAGTTGGAGTAATTGACAAAAATTCTGTTGTGAGCAATGCCATATACTGCTTGAGTAATCTTCTTGGGGAATCCAGAGAATTTTGATGACTTCTACTGGGGATTTATCAATGGGAATCTTCGTTCTGTCGGAGAGCGATGAAAACTCTGTGGGCAGAAAGCTTATTCTTGTTTGGGAAAAAGTTCAGGAGTTTCGGTTGTCTGCCATTCTACCGGGGAATTATCCTAGGTTAAGGAGAAACAAAAGTTAGCCGTTATCTGGTCAATTTTCAGGCTTCAAGACAACTTATTGGGGAACCTGGAGAAACTGGATGGTTTCCACCGGGGATTAATAGTTTGAAGTTTTAGCTCAGCTGGGGATCTTAATGACGTACTGTAGGGGTTGCTCATGGAATAGCCTAAAGACATTTTCCTATTCTTTCAACCTGTCAGTAATTGTTTTTTTTTATTTTTTTTATTTGTAAACAATAATTATGTTCAAATGCATATGTTCATTAATGAATCATTGGACATTTTTGCAAATAAAACACAAGTGTAAAAGAAAAGGACAAATAGTTTCCTGTACTTTAAAGAGATATCTTTGTATTCACTTTGAATAAGTATTTTGTACAAAGGAGACAAACATCCTAGTAAGAGGATGGTGTCATAAAAATAAGAAAAATCTATACAAAGAAAGATAGCTATGTGTGATAATCCCATGGGGTTCCCATTCGGCTATAGCCTCCATATCTCCAAATATATTGTCTATTTGTTGCTTCGTCTGAAGATGATTGATCAGAAGCTCCGAGTTTGTTATTGAAGAAATTATCCTCAAAGTGATCTGACGAGACATAGTCTTACGCTTTAATTCCCTAACTTTTGCCTGGACCGCCCTTTCGGGTTTTCAATCCACCGAGAAACCCTTTTTTGCCCAAGTCACCCTTTCAGGTTTTCAACATGCCGGGTGTACAAATTTTTTTTTATTTTATCCCTAATTTTTTCCCAAACCTTTTGGTTCGCCGGGATGCCCTTTTTTTCCTAGGTGTGTCAACCTAGCGGGTCTCTTATGCGTAGTATCTTTTGACTATGTCTGCGTTCGCAGGGTGTGGCAAATCGTCGCCGTCCATGGTGGTTAAGATCATTTCCACACCGGAGAAGATGTTCTTAATTACAAATGGTCCTTCATAGGTAGGAGTCCATTTTCCCCTGGGATCACTTTGCGGCAAGATGATGCGCTTGATCACCAGATCTCCAACTTGATATACTTGGCGTCTGACTTTCTTGTTGAAAGCCTTGATCATCCGTTTTTGATACATCTGAGCATGGAAAACAACAGTAAGTCTCTTTTCATCAATTAAGTTCAATTGATCAAGTCGAGTTTGGATCCAATCGTCCTCATTCAATCCTGCATCCTTCATAATTCTCAAAGAGGGGATTTGAACCTCGATAGGCAAGACAACCTCCATGCCATAAACCAAAGAATAGGGTGTTTCACCAGTTGATGTGCGAGCCGTGGTATGGTACCCGTGGAGAGCAAACGGTAGCATTTCATGCCAGTCATTGTAGGTGACTGTCATTTTCTGTATGATCTTTTTAATGTTTTTATTAGCAGCTTCGACCGCACCATTCATCTTTGGTCGATAGGGGGATGAATTTTGATATTGAATTTTGAACTGCTTGCACAAGGCGGTGATCATAGTATTGTTAAGGTTTTTACCATTATCGCTGATGATCCTTTCTGGGATACCATACCGGCAGATAAGATTCTGCTTGATGAAGCGGGCAACAAAATTCTTAGTAACGGATGCGAAGGAAGCTGCTTCGACCCACTTTGTGAAATAGTCAATGGCCACTAGAATGAAACGGTGTCCATTGGAGGCTGTAGGCTTGATCTCCCCAATCTTATCGATTCCCCACATAGCGAAGGGCCAAGGGGCCGTCAAGACATTCAGAGGAACTGGAGGTATGTGCACCTTGTCAGTATAAATCTGGCACTTATGGCAGGTCCGAGAGTGTTGATAGCAATCTGCTTCCATGGTAGACCAATAATAGCCTGCCCGTAGGATTTTCTTCGCCATCGTATGCCCACTGGAGTGAGTGCCAAAGGTACCATCATGTAATTCAGCCATGATCTTTTCAGCCTCATCCTTATCCATACAACGGAGTCGAATAGAGTCATGATTACGTTTGTACAGGATGCCATTACTTAGGAAGAACTTAGCGGATAATCTCCTTAGGAACATTTTATCATTGATTGAAGCTCCTTCTGGATATTCTTGAGCCTCGAGATACCTTTTGACTTCATGAAACCAAGGCTGGTCCACTACTTCTTCAGTATTAATCTCGTGATAGTGTGTTGGTTCATCCATTCGTTCAATGGTGATCTGGGAGCCTCGTTATCCCAATTAAGTTTAAACATAGATTACATTATGGCTAGAGCGTCTGCTAGCTGATTTTCTTCTCGTGGGAAGTGCTCGAAGGTAATCTGCTCGAAATGTGGTAGTAATGTCAAAACATGTTCTTTGTAAGGGATAAGTTTTGGGTGCTTAGTGTCCCATTCTCCTTTGATCTGACTGATGACCAAAGCTGAATCTCTGAATACATCTAAGGATTTTATTCCAAAATCTATAGCAGCCTTGAGACCAAAGATGCATGCTTCGTATTCTGCCATGTTGTGCGTACAGTTGAAGCCAAGTCTGGCGGTAAAGGGAGTATGACACCCTTCCGAAGATATGAGTACAGCGCCGATACCATTACCAAGTGCATTGGATGCCCCATCAAAGAACAGGGTCCATCGGGATCCTTGCCCAGGTCTGTCATATGGTCTGATTTCTTCACAATTGTCTAATGTCATGATGTCTTCGTCCGAGAATTCAAACTTCATGGACTGATAATCTTCTACAACTTGATGAGCAAGATGATCAGCTAGCACGCTGCCCTTTATAGCTTTTTGGTTAGTGTACTATATATCATATTCTGTTAGGATCATCTGCCATCTAGCTATCCTCCCAGACAGAGCAGGCTTCTCAAAGATGTACTTTATCGGATCCATCTTAGATATCAGCAAAGTGGTATGAGTCAACATGCACTGTCTTAGACGGCGAGCAACCCATACCAGAGCGCAACAAGTTTTCTCGAGCAGTGAATATCTGGTTTCACAGTCGGTAAACTTTTTGCTCAGGTAGTAAATAGCGTGCTCTTTTTGGCCAGACTCGTCATGCTGCCCCAATACACACCCCATTGAGTTCTCTAAAACGGTCAGATACATGATCAGTGGTCTTCCCTCGACTGGTGGCATCAAGACAAGAGGCTCTTGTAAATACTCTTTGATTTTGTCAAAAGAAATTTGAGACTAATCATTCCATCTGACTACTTGATCTTTCTTCAACAATTTGAAGATTGGTTCACAAGTAGATGTTAGGTGAGAAATGAATCTGGCGATGTAGTTCAGGTGTCCCAAGAATCCTCTAACTTCCTTCTCAGTACGAGGAGAAGGCATTTCTTGTATCTCTTTGACTTTGGCAGGGTCAACCTCGATGCCTTTGTTGCTGACAATGAAACCTAAGAGTCTACCGGACCGGACTCCGAATGTGAACTTGTTTGGATTTAATCTTAGCTTGTACTCCTTCAACCTCACAAACAACTTTTGCAAGTGATCAAGGTGTTCCTCTTTAGTTTGTGATCGGGCTATCATGTCATCTACATAGACCTCTATCTCATGATGTATCATATCATGAAACAAAGCTACCATGGCGCGTTGATAGGTTGCCCCAACATTCTTCATTCTGAATGGCATCACTTTGTAGCAGAACGTTCCCCACTGTGTGACAAATGTAGTTTTCTCCATGTCCTCAGGTGCCATTTTGATCTGGTTATAACCTGAGAATCCATCCATGAAGGAAAACACTTTGTGCTGGGCTGTATTATCAACCAGGATGTCAATGTGGGAAAGTGGAAAATCATCTTTAGGGCTAGCCCTATTTAAATCTCTATAATCCACACACATTCGCACTTTACCGTCCTTATTAGGCACGAGAACAATGTTGGCTACCCATTAAGGATAAGAAGTGACAGCCAAAAATCCAGCATTGAATTGTTTCATAACTTCCGCTTTGATCTTCTCTGACATGTCAGGTCTCATGCGGCGAACTTTTTGTTTCACTGGTGGACAATCTTCTCTTGTGGGTAGACGATGTACCACGATGTCTGTATCAAGCCCCGGCATGTCTTCGTATGACCAGGCAATGATCTCAACATAATCATGCAATAACTGAATTAGACGTTCCTTGACACTCGGCTCTAGGTTGGCACCCACCTTGATTTCCTTTTTATCTTCCTCAGTACCCAAGTTGATTGTATCCAACAGTTCCTCATGAGGATGAATAGCTATTTCCTCTTGTTGTAGTAGTCTGGCCAATTCCCCTGGTACCTCACAATCTTCCTCACCTTCGTATTCGGCTTGGTAGATTAGATCTTCAGAGTCACTGAAGGCTATAGCAGTATCGTTACCCATGGGATCCGGAATGAAGGGGTACCTACATTTGTGAGTGTGGGTGTGTGTAAGGGTATAGCCATCTTTAAACAATAAAATATATAAGAAAGACGATGAGCACAAAAGGTTTGTATGTGAAAAAGCGTCCATGATTCATTGAATGTCATATGAAGATGAAATAAAAACCCTTACAAATGGACCATTGTGCCTCGGGTAAGACACAAGGTTTTTAACGTGCGAATTGTTTGTGAATATTACAAGTCCAACAGAAATGTAAAAGATAAATTACTGATAGATGAAAGTTATTGGGACAAAGTCTCTGGCTTCCCAGTTGCGAAGTCCTCCATTGACAATAGGAAAAATCTAACCTTCCAAGCTGCCATCTTCTTCAACATCTTCCACTGTGTTGACCTCTCTATTACTAATCTTCAAAGTTGGCCCTCCAGCACGGGCACGACGCACAGCCTTCTGAGCAGTTGAAGTAAACCCCAAGCCAAACTTGTCTGATTTATACGGGATGTCTGGAAGCTGCCCCCGGATGGTGCATCCACCCTTTTCCACTACTGTCTTAGCATCCTTTAGAGATGACATCCGAAGCAGAGGTCTTGTGATCTTTGGAATCGAGGATACCGCCTTGGTTGCTGCTACTTCTTGAGAGACTTCTTAAAAATGTTGGAAAGGGGTTTCAATGAACTCGCCATCCAACTCCACATATCAGAAGGAATTTAGATGACTAATCATGTACTCCTCTTCTCCATGGACAGTTATGATCTTTCCTTGTACCAGGTACTTCAGCATTTGGTATAGTGTGGAGGTGATAGCACCGGCATTATGAATCCAGGGGCGTCCTAACAGACAATAATAAGAAGGACGAATGTCCATCACATAGAAGGTTGAGTTGAAAATCTGGGTTCCCACCTTTATCGGGATGTCCACCTCCCCGTGGACCATCCTCTTCGAACCATCAAATGCTCTCACAACTATGTTACCGGGTTTTAATGTCAGCCTTTTGCAATCCAATCTATCAAGGGCTTTCTTCGGTAAGACGTTCAAAGATGAACCTGTGTCTACCAATACATGGGCCAGAGTCGTTCCTCTACACTCCACATAGACATGTAATGCCTCGTTGTGCTTTCTCCCTCTGGGTGTGAAATCAGCATCGGAGAATCCTAGGCCATTATCAGCTGTCAAACTGGCCACACAGTCCTGGAATTGGTCAGCGGACGTCTCTTGTGGCACATGGGCTGTCTTCAAAAATTTTACCAGAGCTTTCGCATGTGCCTCAGAGCACAGTAGCAAGGCTAGCATGGATATCTTGGAGGGAGTTTGCCCCAATTGTTCAACCACATCATAATCACTCTTCTTTATTATCCTTAGGATTTCTTCCATTTCCTTCTTGGATGTTTCGGGGATAGCTAGTGATTGAGCCTTCGTCCGGAGAGGCTCTTCTTAAACTCTTTTCCCTCGATCTTCAGCAGTGGAAGTGTTGGTAGGGACAACAACAGGGATTGTGTCATTTTTGTCGGTAGGTACACTTGCTGGTATAATCAATGGTACAGAGGTAATCTTCGGAACAGCCACGAGTCCAAAAACTGCCTTTGGGGGGGCAATCTCTGGAGAGAAGATTCTACCACTACGTGTAATCTTGCTAGTTCCAGCAATATTGCTAATGTTAGAACTTTCTTCTTCGGAGCTTTCTTCTTCGGTGGTCAACCCATCTTGTTTAACACCATGGTAGTAGATTTCTCCACCGTAATTCCATGATATTGTTTTATCTGATTCGTATGGGACCGGCCTGGGCATTGTAATTATGAGAGGAGTCGTCTTTAGAGCTGATGTAATCCTAACGGACCTTTTGGGGACCCTTGAAGAATTGGCGTAGATGGATATGATTGAAACTTCTTTAACTGGAACGGGTGAAACAAGAGCATTCTCAAACATAATTTCTTGGTTGTCAATCATTCGTTGGATACCTGTCTTCAACAGAGGGCAATCAATTAGGGAGGATAAGAAAATATGACAGTCTTTATCACAACTTGGGAATATACCCAGCTTTCAACAAATTCAACTTGATGATCGGGAGAAGAGTCAAGAGTTCATCTATTGTAGCAACAAAAAAATCTTCCTCGATAGCGTTGGCGTTGTGACCATGTTTAGGCATAGGAGCGGAAATGACATTTGGCTTCTCAGGCGCATCAAACTCAATTTCCTTTGCATCTATGAGGTCTTGAATCTTGTTCTTTAAAGCCCAACAGTTATTGGTGTCATGGCCCGGACTTTCAGAATGGCATGTGCATCTGGCATTCGGGTGATAATGAGGGGACGCAATGTTGGGATTCTTTGGAGCTTCTTTTAAAGTTTCCAGATTAGATTTCAGCATATATGGTAAAACTTGGGCTAGAGTCATATTAATTCTGGTGAATTGTCAGACTGGCCTTTTCACCCTTGGTTGGTTACTCCTTGGTTGATCAGACGTAGGCTTTGGGATCATAACAGCTCCTACCATTGGTCGACGCTCAACCCTCCCTTGGTTCTTTTGCCGATAAACAGGGGATACCTCCTTCTTTCCAGTGAAAGGCTTTCTCACAGCTGTAGAGGCAGATGGATCTTTTTGAATTTTTCCACTTCTTATGCCAGCTTCCACCCTCTCTCCGGTCAATATTAACTCGGTAAACCCAACAGATGAACTCCCAATCAAATGGTTGAAGAAAGGGCCCGATAGAGTGCCTAAGAACATGTCCACCAACTCCCTTTCAGACAGAGGGGGTTGCACTCTCCCAGCTAGATCTCTCCATTTTTGTGCGTAGTCTTTAAAACTCTCATTTGAAGCCATAGCCATACTCTGAAGTTGAGTACGGGTAGGCGCCAAATCTGCATTGTACTAGTATTGTTTATAGAAAGCTGCGGCAAGGTCTTCCCAATTGTGGACGTCAGCCCTTTCTAATTGGTAAAACCAATCGAGTTGTGTTCCGGATAAACTATCTTGGAAAAATGCACCCATAGATCTTTATTGGTAGAGTGTGGCTGAATCTTCCTGACATATGATCGGAGGTGCATTTTAGGACATGACACCCCATCATATTTGAAAAATAATGGCACTTTAAACTTTGGCCGGATTACAATTCCTGACACCAGCCCCAATTCTTTAAAATCTAGACCTGGTACTCTCTGGATTTCCATAGCGCTTAAACGCTCTTCGAGATGTCTGTACTTGTCATCAGTCAGAGGATATTGCTCCTCAGAGTAGTCTTCTTCTTCCTCCTCTTCTTCAGATTCTGATGGTATTGCTGTTTCTTTTCCTTTTCCTTCTCCTTCCCCGGAAGTGGTTGTAAAATTCAGAGTCCTTCTAGTTTGTCCCTGAAATCTTCTCCCTATATTCAAAACCCTCTTGGCTTTCTTTGGTTTCTTCCTTCTCTCTTCAGCTAACAGAGTCTTCAATTCATCTTGCCCCTTGGCTAGGGTCATGAGCAACTGTTGAAACTGCGTGTTTTGAGCTTGAAGATCTTTGACTGTCTGTTCGAGATCCATCTTACTGAAATAAACAGTAGAGAGATGAGGAAACTTGTTGCAAAGACCTGTTTATGTTTATGATGAATGATATGTATACATGCGATGCTTTTAAGGATTTAAAAATTCAAATTTGTTTTAAACAAAAAGAAACACACGTTATATTAATAATATAGAATTTGGGTACATCAATGCCCCTTGGGCAAGATAATACAAAATTCTAACATAAAAAGACATTGCACATCGTCTTTGGTGCAATGTAGGTATTTAGAGTCTGCTCCTCATGAAGTAGCCGAGTGAGTTCCAAAACCTTCTTCTCGCTTGCATAGAATTGGGCTTCGAAAGTATCACACTCTACTTTGAGCTTTATCCAATCCCTTTGTAGGTCTTCGAGTTATGTAGGCATGTCAGGATGTAGGATAGTGTATGGAACTTCTCCCTCCTTAACAGGCTCAATAATCACTGGGAGAATGGAAGGATAAGGCATCATAAGACTTTGAGCGTGGGTTCGTACCCACTTGAGGTAAGGCTCAAGAGGGATGGAATTCTTGTGTCCCAAAGTCTTGCTATCTACCTTGTTTAGCATCCTCCAAGCTTGGATGAATCTCTGGCGAAGACCTTGATTGTCGTTGTCGTAGTCGAAAACCAAACCTTGAATCAGCATATCATGTGGGCGATCCCTTCGGGCATAACTAAACTGTCTTAGAGCTAAGCACGGGTTGTAGGTAATGCCTCCCATAATGCCAAGTAGATAGACATTAGGGAATTCCCCACAACGGTCAACAATGATAACATTCTCTTTGGATCGAGAGCACCAATGAATATCTGAATGTTTAAGCGTCATTAACCTTTGTTACCACCTCAAACCTTGCTCATTCTTTAAGATTGATTGGGGAAGATGAGAAATAAACCATCTTGCCAGGACAGGAGTGAAACACATAAGAACACCTCTTTTCCTCATTGTACGAGTGTGAAAAGAGTGTAAGATATTCCCAAGCAATGTAGGCACCGGGTTGCGAGACATAAAGATTTTGACAGCGTTTACATCTATGAGTTGGTCAGGATTGGGGAACAAGACCATCCCATAGATGAGAAGAGCTACAATCTCCTCAAAAGCTTGCAAGTCTAGGGAATTCTAACAACTTTGGGCTTTCTCAAACAGAAACTTTGCCAAAAAGCCTTTGACACCACTTCTAGTTTCCCAATGAGTTGTGACATCAGATGAGTGCAAGTGTAGAGCTTGAGCAATCTCTTCTGGCTTTGGATCTCTTTCCGTACCGTTGAAAGGTAGTTGATTGAGAATAGGAATCCTCAAAAGTTGAGAGAATTCTTCCAAAGTGGGCACAAGTTGATAGTCATGAAATGTGAAGCAATGATGTAAAAGGGTCAAAGAACTAGAAGAGAACCTTCATCAAATCCTCCTTTGTGTTGGAGGTTACCAAGTTGAGTAGACGACCATGCCTCTCGGTGAATGGAGAGTTCTCAGGGATCCTTGAAGCTAGCTCCTTGAGTTGTGGAGGAATTCTTACCAGGTTGATTTGGATAGTTTTTCTGCGAAGTGAATCTATATCCTACAAAACAAGAACAAATATGAATCTCCAAAATCCTTGAAATGGTTAGTGAATGCATATGATATCCATGATGTTATGTACAAGTATGCATATACAAACAAATAAAACAAGTTCTTAGTTTAGGCTTGCATGGGGTTTTATAGGTAAGTACCCTCTTGAAGTTTAGTTGGCTCAACCTGTCCAAAAAATAGTAATCGGGTTCTAAGGAGTTCAATATCATTGGATTGTTTCCTTCGTCATTGTTTCAGATCAAGCCTCTTTAATGGCGACCGAAATATCCCAAGAAACCAACCCTCAATGAGTGTAGTATCGAGTATCTACCAACTTCGGACTGCACCAAAGCCGGTCATCTCACTACATCCTAAAGGCCAAGTTGGTCAAGCAAAGGGTTCTAGAAGTTCATTTGTGCTTCATGACATCACTCAGCGGCCCCGTATTCTCTTTGATTAACTCAAAGGCTATCGGTACCCACAAATATGTCACACTAACATAGCTATTGCTTAGACCATGTCGGTATACCCCACACAGTTTCCATAATGTATTGCTATTTACCTATAATGTTTCCCAAATCCGGGTGGAGGATTCAAACTCAAATAAAGAACCATAACGTAAAGCAAGCAAGTCAAACAATGTAAGCAAATAAATGTGATCTAAACCCTAAGGTAACCCCACTTTTTTATAAATGTCCCCAGCAGAGTCGTCAGTTATGTGATGCAGTGAGAAAACTGACTTGAAGGTTTTGAATTTTATCGCAAATGTTGCGGTTAGCAAGAGTCGCCACCGACTATTCTTTTATCCAAAAGGAAAGGTGAAAAAGCACAGGAAAGACCTTTGAGATTGTTTCTTGAGTTCGGGGGGTAGATTATGAAAAGGGAAGGTATTAGCACCCTTTTCATCCATGGTTTTCCATGGGCTCTTAGTAACTTGCTTAGATCATTTGCTTTGGTTTGTTTGAAATGGTGTTTGATGTGGTTTTGAAAGTATTTTGTAAAAGAGGTAATTCATTTAGGCAATCTTTTTAATGATTCTCGTTCGTAAGAATGTATACAAAGATGTTTGTCTTTTAGAAATGTTTTCAATGATTGTAAGATGTTTTGAAATGTGTGTGTTTTTTTTTTTTGAAAAATAGCAAGGATTTGTTGTTTGAAATGGAGCAAGTAACTAGAAGCTATATACCTACTCAAATGTCTTTCCTATGTATTTTCTATTTCTTTGACATTGTTGTCTTACCATTGAGTTGGTAAGCAACCCTATCTTTGGATGTAAACGGGACGGGCGTGGGTCATTGTATAACCATGATTAGCAATGTTTGCAAAGTATCTTAGCATTTTTGAGGGACCAAGATCATTTTTGTTAGGCAACTTTTGAATAGCGTCATCGATGGAATATGATCTGAAATTTGTTTTGTTTTGCCAAGATACTTCGCATGCGTAACATGTCCATTTTGTTTTAGGCAACCAAGAGGGAGAAACACTAAGGGTGCTTGTGTGCAAGTGTGTTATTTTCATGTTTTTGATCTTGCATTTAGGTTTTTTCTATTTGTTTTGTTTCGTTCTTGCCATACAAACCCTAATTACTAATCATGACATATGAAAGCAATAAATTGCGTAATGTAAATATACTAAGCTATTACAACAATTTTATGGGAGGGGGGAATACAAGTTTGAATAGGGATTTGCACAAATATAAAGCTAAATACATTATTACAACCAAATCGAATTTGCACGAATTAAAATAAATATAATACAATATTTAAAATGTAATTCAATATACATGTAAAAAGGTTTTTTTGTATTTTATTTTCATGTAAAAGAAAATTTAGTCTAAACCTAAAAATATAAGGAAAAAGGTTTAATTTTTGAAAGGGGTTAAACCCTAATTTTTGTTTAAAAGAAAATAATGTTTCTATATGATTATTTTGTGCATTTTTTGTATAAAAAATAATAAATAATATTGTATATAAATATTAAAAATTAAATATGTGCAAAAAATAAGTATTTTGTAAGTATGAAATGTAAAATAAAAATATTAAGTATATTTAATTATATTTATATGTTTATTAAGAAAATAAATTACACTTTATCAAAATAAATTCAATTTTTATGTGAGAAATAATTAAAAAAATAAAACAAAAGTGTAAAAATAATTAAATTATTTTTTAGGATTTTTTATCATTAAAGAAAACAATTAAAAGTATTAAATATAAAAATGAAAAAAAGAAAATATGAAAGAGTTAACAGGGGGTGATGCAGTAAATCAGTGGTGATGATGAGCAAAAACGCTGGCCCAATAGCCAAGCCCAATCTGCAAAAAAAGAAGTCAAAAACTGAAAAGGAAAAATTGTAAAAATTCAAAAGAAGCGCGCAGGTTCGAACCCAGGACATGGGTCTCACCAGCGCGCTGCTTTACCACTGGGGTGGCTATACATCAGTTTTCTTTACTTAAACAAAAACAATATATTATAAAACGCGCCCTTGCCCTGTTTCATCTTCTTCCTCAAGACTTGGCCAGTTCAACCTGTTGCATAAAAATGAATACTTATAACATGAAAGATGTAGCATTTGAACTCAAGATTCCAACCATATAAATTATGTAATCTAACTATCAAAGATCAAAGAGAATTTTAAAATCCCTAATTTCTAACCTAAAATTTTCATAGATTTCAACTTCCAAATTCTCTTAGCACAAGTAATATAAATGCAAGATAATGATATGTATAGCTTCGTTAGGATGAGAACTACACTTTTTATTCACAGATCATGGCCTGAGGTTGCCTGTACAAGGAGATAGAGTTTGAAAAATTACCTTCTTCTGCTGGAAACATGTATGGAAGTGTAGTGACTTTAATGGAGGCCTGATGCTTGCTTGAGCTTCCTGGAGCTTCCCTGAAACTATTCCAACCATTGCTTTGCTCTGAAAGTGGCTAGAACTCCCTGACCAAGTCCAACTGCAAGATTCAAAGTCAACAATGGCAAATGATGGAGGAGTGGTTACAGAATTGGGATGATGGTTTGGATTGACTAGGTATCAAGTATACAAGGTGTTTGAATGATCCAAACTCAAAACGCATGAGCAAAATGGAAGATGGGTATGCTTGTGCAGAATCTGCAGTTTTGGACAGGTTTTGGGTGTTTTTCAGCTCGAGAGAGTTTCAGGTCCTTACCAAGCGTGTTATGTGTTGCATATTGTTTGCATATTAGTATTGAAATGATCTAAAGTCAGCTTCCCAACAGATCTGCCAATGCTAGCCTTTTTGCCAACTTTCTTGTACTTGAAGCAAAGTGACAAGACCAAAGCTTCACATGCTTGTACCAGCTTGCTTAGGGTTGGTATGAGCTTGTACAACTTGCTTGAGACCTGTGTGGTTTGTATGCATCAAGGGGACATGTTCAAAGCTCCAAGTTGAAAAGTTTGCAAAAGTGTTTCTTTATGAAAATGGCAATTGAACCTTTTTGCCATAAGTGGAATTATCAATTGGATAAAGGTTTAAAAGCATGGATAGAGGCTTTGTCAACTGAGTAAGCATTTAATTAAGGAGTGTGTAGCAAGTTTAGGACCTGTAAAGCATGAAATAGCCAGCATAGGATTGGTTTGCAACTTGGTTCTTCATGAAAATGGCTTGAACAAAAAGTGAGAAAATGCCAACTTCCTCTATTCGATTCTCCCTACTCAAAAATGATCTTGGAGAGTTGTTGGACATTTTGGAAATCTTGAAATATTCTCTACAATCCATATTTGAAATTCATTTTGATATACCTCTTGGAACTAGGTGAAAAAATGCCATGAAGTAGGGTCCAAAACATGCCTAAATTAGGGCAAAATTTCACTAAATTAAGAAGTTCAATGACCATGTATTCACAAATTTATAACTTGAGATCCATGCATCTTTAGGTAAAGGTTTGTGAATAAAAATTGTATATTTCATGGGGGTCTACAACTTTCATGTTGGGGACTTTCCTTGAATCAGAATGCATCATGGTGAAAAAGTGGTGAAAAGTTGGAAAAAAATAAGAAATTTTATACTTAGAAAATTCCTAAGTTATGAAAATTTTCAAATTCAAACCCTAATTTTAAAATTTGGTTTTCTTGGTGAACAAGTTTCACATTTTGACATATCTTGATGAATTATGACTCTTGGTACTTGATTTTGACCAAAAAGTCAAAGTTTGACTTTTCAGTGTACAATTGACTTTTGATTAGTTGACTGCAAATTTCATTTGTCAATCCAATGAACTTGAGATGTTTTGAACCATGTAATTCAGTCAAGATGATTCCATTGAATCCTTGAAATCATGATTGAACTCAAATGGTCATTTTCTAAGTTAAAAATCAGAAATTGCCCTTTCCCAGTCAAAACCCTAATTTTGACCATTTTGCCCTTTTGATGATTTGATCAAATTTCTTGAGGAGTTGTGATCCAAACTTGATCAAATGGTACATATGAGTCTAAAATGTTGATGTGGATAAAAAATTATGAAGTTTGACTGTAAATTGGTCATGGTTGACTTTCCCCCCAATACAACTGATTTTTAGGTCAACTGTCCAATTGACTGATAAAAAATATGGTTCAAGACTTGAAACTTATCATGAGTAATCTTAGGGGTCCAAAATGATGTATGAATTTCACATGAAGCATTGGTGGTCCCAAAATCCTTGTGCTAACTCAAACCCTAATTTTGGGTTATCAGTGTAAGGTGAGATGTCTTAAGCTGACCAAACCCTAATCTTGTCTTGAGTCAAAGAAGTCTTGTGAGAAAAGTCTTGATAAATGAGAGGGCAAATTTTGGGGTACAACAGCGTGGGTTCAACACCCACCCCATGCTGTTTCTTTTTCTATTTTTGTCTTAACCTAATTTCTTTCCTTTTTCTCTTTTCTAACCCTATTTTTTTAATTAACCAATTATTAAACTAACCTAAATTTTTTACTAATAAATTAGAATTATGTTTTTTAACTAATATTTAATTTTTATGATATATTAAATTAATTAACATTTTTCTTAATATTAAAATTAATTAGAATTAGGGTTATTTTAATCAATAATCAGTTTTTGACATATTATTTATTTATTTATTAATTATGCTAATTAATATTTTCTTAAATATTAAAATTAATTAGAATTTAGGTTTTAATTACTATTATCATTTAAATCATTTTCTATAAAAATACAAAAATACAAACTTAGGTTTTATAACATTCAAACACTTTTCTAAACATTTTCTTATTTCTTTTTGCTATTTATTTTCTTAGAAAAGTGTATAGGTTGCACTCTTTAATTGTAGTAGCTTATATTTATTTTTCGCACTTTTTCTCTATTATGTATCTGCTCCTAGGATGTAATAGTTTTAGGGTTTACTTCCTGCATTTTCCTACTTATGTAACTGCCCTAAAGCCATATAATAGCGTAGGACCTTTATTTTCCTCACATTTATATTTCTATTGTATTGTATGTTGTTAGTAATTAGGCGTGTATGGCAAGATAATAATCAATCGATAGCATAACCATAAATACAAGATAAAATAACTGAACTTCATTATTCACACTTACACCTCTAGGGTAACCTCTCTTTGTTACCTTACAAATAAATGGTCTTGTCCATCGAAAATAGGGATACTTTAGCAAAGTCCCTTCATATAAATATTATAGCCCCTCGATGACCCATCAATGTTGCCTACGAAAAATGATCTAGTCCCTCCGATAAATTTCATAAGTATCCTTATCTGTTGCCTTCGCAGACCATATGATGACCCTTCAATTATCCCTTCACACATCACTTTCAAAATTATTTTCTAAAACACTTTGTACGCGTTCTTGAGGACTGATACAAGAACCATTACAAAGTTAGCCGTACTTTGGCTTTTCAAAATGTTTTTCAAAATACTTACACAAAAAAGAAATTTTCGAAAGTGAGTTAGTGATTAAGAGCCCGTAGATTACTACGGATGAAAAGGGGTGCTAATACCTTCCCTTTTCATAACCTACCCCCCCGAACTCAAAATCTATCAAAGGTCATTCTTGTTCTTTTCACCTTTCCTAAATATTGGATAAAATAAAAGTCGGTGGAGACTCTTGTTATCCGCACATTTGGATAAAACCAAAAAGGTCAGTTCCCCCGCCGTATTACAGCACCCTATACACTTTTTCTATAAAAATAAGATGAAAATAGAAAATAAAATGTTTTGGTGATTTTTTTTTTATAAAAAATGATTTATGATAATTAATTAATAAAAAAGAGTTTAATTTTGGAAAAAGGTTAATTAAAAAAACCTAAAACCTAATTAATTAAGGTTTTTTAAAAAAGGTTTATGTTTAATAATAAAAAAAGAATTAAGTTTTCCAAAAATAGATAAGGGAAGAAAATTTAATGGAAAATTGGGTTAGAAAACAAAAATAGTGAAAATTCCAGGGGTGGGTGTTGAACTCATGCCCTTTGCCTTTTCAACTGCACAGCTTGCCATTGCGTCAGGCGTTGGTTTGTGTTTGAGGTATGGGTACTGCACAAAATGAATTGAATCTGCAAAAATTGAGAAAACATAAAAAAATGTCAAAAGGTAGGGATTGAACCCACGCCCTAATAGTCTAATTCCTTATCATTCGCGCGCTTTCCACTGGGGTGGATGTGTCATCCTGTATCATCATGGAAACCAATAAATATAAAACAAACATAATGTATTGGGTCGAAGAAGTCCCGGAGCCCTAGCTCCAGTCGTCTTCTCTGGCGACTTCTTTTTTCATCCCTGAAAATAAAGAGTGTTAGTGGTTCCTAGGGTCCATACCCCCCCTAATTTGGACCTTGCGAATTCAATGGTACCCTTGGTTTTGGATGATTCTCATTGTACATAGATATACAATGAAGATAAGGTCAAACGGTGCAAACATGGCAAACCATGATGCAGTCGTTATGGGGAGCATGCGATGGATCTATCCTGCATATTTATACCTCGAAAGCATGTTAGTAACGTTAGTGTAGTCAAAGCATAATAAAATCAAAGATGTGAATTTCATTAAATAATGGAATCCAGTGAGGCATATACGAGAGTTTCAGGCCTCTTAGATCATCACGATCGATCCCCACTTACCCTATAACGCCTCTGGAATTGATTTCGACAATTGTCTTGCTTTGAGAGAGGTTGAAAATAGGGTTTGAAGTTTGCCCTAATTTTGAAGAATTTTTGAAATTTTGAAAAGGGATTTCTCTTTCTAGATTTCGTGTTCTTCACTTGTTATTTGAATGAGGATATTTGTAGTGGAAAATTAGGTCAAAAGAAGTGGGCTTGGACCTTTGCATGAAAGCTTTGATTTTATTTAATTTATTTTAAATTTAAATAAATAAAATCAAAAAATAAATTGAATAAAAATCAAAGGGGTGTATGAATAGGTTCAGAGGTTCACTATGAGGTCTAATACACGTTTGGACCTTGAAACATAAGCCTACTAGCCCAAAAAATCAAGTTTGATCAATTTGGGTTTCATGCATTTTCTCAAAATTCCCCAACTTGCACCAATCATAACACAATTTTTATCATATGAAGATGATTTTCGACTTTTTGGAAAGCTCAAGATGTCCTCTACAATCTCTATGTTGATAATTTTTTCATTTGAAGACTTTATCTTGACAAAAAATGTCTTTTTGTTTACTTTTGAAATGACCTATACTGTATTGGCTCATATAATTCAAATGAAGCATTTTTTGAACTTGAGCTTAGAGAGACAAAGTTGTAGAGAATGAATTTACTTCAGCATGAGCTTTGGTTGAGAAAAATATGATGAAGCATGTGAAAGTTATGCTTGGTCAAAGTTCAGTTGACTTCTCCTTAAGAAAACCTAATTTGATGAATCTTGAGTTTTCTTGATGAATCATGATCAGCCTTTGATCAAATGATGAATGTGACTCCAAAATCTTGATGTTGACCAAAAATATTAAGTTTGATTGTATGTTGACCACAATTGACTTTTTGTCCAATATAGTTGTTTTTAGTCATCTGAGCAATTGACTGAGCAAACTTGTGATGCAAGGCTTGAAATTTGGAATGAGCATTCTTTGAGACATATGAGGAACCATAAAATCCACTTGAGGCATTTTAAGCTCAAATTTACTTGATAAAAAAGAAACCCTAGTTATAGGTCAACTTCTTAGGAGGAAAATTTGTCTGATCAAACCTTAAGTAGCCTTGAGCAATAGAAAACTCTAGGAGCATAAGGATATACCTTGAAGAAAATGGGAGGCAAAATTTTAGGGTACTACAGCTGCCCCTGTTCAATGTTCTTAAACCTAAAGAGTTAATTTGGAACGTCCGCCATTCGTGATCTGAAGGTGGAAAAGGATTGAACACTTAAGTGCCCAGAATTTTGCACTCGTCGGTGCCTGAAGTAACAATGTATGTTGATAGTATTGCTTGAATGGGCTTAAATATGCCATTCAGATAGATGCTAGAGTGTCACCGGGGATGGGCTTGTAGATGCCATCTAAAGTATCTGTTGATAGGAGTATCAGAATGAGTCTACGCCTAATTGTATTTGATGAATGAAAATTTCCGATGAAAAATGATTTTCAGAATGAAGGACCTGAAGGATATGCTTTTCAGAATTCAGTCTCTAAAGGGAGATGCTTTTCAAAATCCAGTCTCTGAGGGAAATCATTTGGTCATGCAGATAGTCGCCCCATCTTGTCTTGGGAATTGATCTGCAATCTGTTTTTCATTGCTAAACACGTCCTGTTTAGGGAATTCATAAGGCCTGGTCATATAGATAGTTGCCCCATCCTATTTCTGGAATTAACCTCTGTCCCGCTTTTTTGTTTGTAAACACATCATGTTTCCGGAATTCATACTGCTTGGTCGTATAGATAGTTGTGTCGTCCTATTTCGGGAATTAATCTCTGACCCTCTTTTTTGTTGGTAAACCCGTTTTGTTTCAGGAAGTCATATCTCTTGGTCATATAGATAGTTACCCTGTCTTGTTTCAGGAAATAATTTCTGACCCGCTTTTTTGTTGGTAAACTCGTTCTGTTTCGGGAATTCATACCGCTTGGTTATATAGATAGTTGCCTTGTCTTGTTTCGGGAATTAATCTTTGACCTGTTTGAAAATTGCTGATGATATTCGTCTGTTTGCGAATTTTACCTAAAAAGACAAAAATTAGCTTTATGTAATATCGTGATGCATGTAATTCTTTAATGATGCTCTCAAGATAAATGAGGATGTTATATGTGTTTCGGTATGCATATGCTATGATGTATTATGAAATGATGTATGGACACAATATGTTGTTGAAGCGTATCAGTAGCTCCTTGTAACAATGTCTAATTGGGGAAAATAAATTTGGGACTGTTGCTTGAAATGGAGAAAGTGTTTCTTCAATTTATGTTGGGAATAATTTTGTTGGAGATTCCTGCTTTCTGTTTGAGGATACTCCGTTGGGGATCTTTGACTTCTGCATAAGGATAGAGGCATTCAAGGAAAATCGGTCATTCACCGTTCTTTTTAAGGAATTTGATTCTTACGTGCCCTGACTGGGGATAAAAGAGATGGATATCCCGCTGGTGTTCTATCTGTCACGATCTCAGATACTGTAGTAACTCATCTGGGGATAACAACTTTGATTAAACCCTGCTGGAACAGAGAATTTTGTTAGGGATTTCCAATGTTGGAGTAATAAACTCCGCTGAGGAATTAAATTCTTGTAAGTTATGTCGAGGAAATAAACTCTAATGGGGATTGGAATTTTATAGGCTGCACTGAGGAAGTATGCTAGGGAAATGATCAAACTTCCTTATCCGCTAGGGGACCTATTGTGGAAGATGATAAGTTCAAGCTGTCCATTAGGGATATGGAGGTGCACTATTGGAAGATGCCCTAATTTCTTCCTAAGGGCATATTAGACTTGTTGGGGAATATATCTCTATTGGGGATGATCTTGCGAAGCTAGCTCTATAGAGATAATTTCATGGAGATTGCTCTGTGGGGATTTATGAATCACTTAAACATTAACCCAATTCCTAGAGTCTTTGATAAATGTTAATCATGCTTTCATGCATATATTTGTAAGTGGTAATCATATTCAAATGCATATGTTCATTCAATGTAATCATTGGACGTTTTCGCAAACAAAATAGAGAAAAATAAAAAATAGTTTTTCCTGAAATTGAAACTGATTATATTAATTTGGAAGATTTATCTATAAACAGATAGTTTTATACAAAGAGACAGAAGTCCTATTAAGAGTAAATCGTTGTGAAAAGAAAAAGGTGTACAGAGAGAAACAGAGAAAAACATCTATGAAATGATTCCCTCGCGTTTTAACTCTGTTATTGCCACTATGTCTTCAAGCATCTCATCCCTTGATGTCAAAAGAAGTTGAATGGATTGATTTGTACGGTTTGAACTTGACGTTGGTAAGTAGTTGTAAGTAGATGATCCAACGGGAGATAGTCGTACGCTTTAATCCATAACTTTATCCTTGACCATCCTTTTGGGTTTTCAATCCACAGGGATACACCTTTTTGCCCAAGCTGCCTTTTCAGGTTTTCGACTTGTCGGGTGTACAATTATATATATATATATATATATATATATATATATATATATATATATATATATATATATATATATATATATATATATATATATATATATATATATATCCCTAATTTTTGCCCGAAGCCTTTTGGTTCGCTGACATGCCCTTATTTTTACCTAGGCCAGTCAACCTAGTGGGTCTCTTTTTCATGCGTAGTATTTTTTAACTATGTCCGCATTCACAAGATATGGAAGATCCTCACCATCCATGGTGGTAAGTATTATAGCACCGCCAGAAAATATCTTCTTAATCGCGAATTGTCCTTCATACGTGGGAATACATTTGCCCCTAGGATCACCTTGTGATAAGATGATGCGCTTTATTACCAAATCGCCAACCTGATACACTGAGATTTAATCTTCTTGTTAAAGGCCTTGATCATGCACTTTCGATACATCTGACCATGACAAACAGTCGCGAGCCTCTTCTCATCAATAATATTTATTTGGTCCAACCTGGTATAGATCAACTCGCCTTCGTCTAAACTTGTGTCTTTCATAGTTCTCAAAGAGGGAATTTGGACTTCGACAGATAAGACTGCTTCCATACCGTAGACGTGAGAGAATGGGGTTTCCCTAGTTGATGTACGTGCTGAAGTGAAATAACCATGAAGAGAAAATGGTAACATCTCATGCCAATCTTTATATGTTACTATCATTTTTTGAAAAATCTTCTTAATGTTATTGTAGGCGGCTTCCACTGCGCCATTCATCTTCGATCGATACGAAGAAGAATTATGGTGTTTAATCTTAAACTGCATGCAAATTTTGGTGATCATAGTGTTGTTAAGATTGGTACCATTATCATTGATGATCCTCTCAGGTATGCCATACTGAAAGATGAGGTTATGCTTAATGAACCGGGCCATAACATTCTTTGTAACAGAGGCAAACGAGGCCACTTCAACCCACTCTGCAAAATAATCAATAGCGACCAGGATGAAACATTGCCCATTAGATGCATTAGGCTTAATCTCTCTAATCATATCAATGCCCTAGATTGCAAACGGACAAGGAGCAGTTAAGACATTTAGAGGAACCAGAGGCACATGTATTTTGTCAGCATAAATCTGGAATTTGGGACAAGTTCTGGAATGGAAATGGAAATAAGTTTCCATGGTCGACCAATAATATCTTGCTCTCAAAATTTTCTTAGCCATCGTATGCCCACTGGAATGAGTACCAAAGACCCCTTCATGCATATCTTCCATAATCTTCTCAGCTTCCTTCTTGTCTACACAATGAAGCATAGTTGAATCATGATTACGCTTGTACAAAATTCTGTTACTCATAAGGTATTTGGCAGAGAACCTCTGTAGGAATTTCTTATCATTGATAGATGCCCCCTCAGGGTACTCTTGGGCTTCGAGGTATTTTTTCACTTCATGCTACCAATACTTTTCCTCTACTTCATCAGTATCAACTTCGTAGCAATACACCGGTTTGTCCAATCTCTCAAAAGTGATTCGAGGAGCTTCATTATCCCATCTAACTTTGAACATGGAAAACATAGTAGCTAATGCGTCTGCCAATTGATTCTCTTCTCGTGGGATGTGTTCAAAAGTGATTTCTTCGAAGTATGGAATTAATGTCAACACCTGCTCTCAATAAGGAGTGAGGTTTAGATGTTTTGTATCCCATTCTCCCTTGATTTGACTGATTACCAGGGCTGAGTCGCCATATACGCTCAATATTTTAATTCTCATGTCGATAGTAGCCTTGATACCCATAGTGCACCCTTCATACTCTACCATGTTGTTGGTACAGTCAAAACATAATCTGGCGGTGAAGGGCGTATGGAAACCCTTGGGAGAGACAATCACATCACCAATTCCATTACCAAGCGCATTAGAAGCTCCATCAAAAACCACAATTAATCGAGATCCTGGCTCAGGTCCTTCATACGGTCCAGGTTCTTCATAGTCGGTAATCCGCATAGTATTCTCATCCGGGAACTCAAAATTCATAGTTTGGTAGTCGTCTAAAGCCTGATGAACCAAATGATCTTCCAGAACACTTCCTTTGATTGCCTTATGAGTGGTGTACTTAATAGCGTATTCGGTCAAGACCATTTTCCATCGTGTGATTCTTTCGGATAGAGCGGGCTTCTCAAATATGTATTTTATCGAATCCATCTTAGAGATCAACAAAGTGGTATGAGTCAATATATACTATCTTAGTCGATGAGTATCCAATGGCAAAGTGCAACAAGTTTTCTTGAGCAGTGATTATCTTGTTTCACAGTCGGTAAACTTTTTGTTAAGGTAGTATATTGCATGCTCTTTTCGACCAGACTCATCATGTTGCCACAATACACACCCCATTGAGTTCTCTAACATTGTTAAGTACATGCTCAGGGGTCTTCTTTCAACTGGAGGTATCAGAATCGGAGGTTCTTGAAGGTACTCCTTGATTTTGTCAAAAGCTATCTGACAGTCGTAGTTCCACTTCACTACTTGATCTTTCTTCAGTAACTTGAAGATTGGATCACAAATATAAGTCAAATGGGAAATAAATTTGGCAATGTAGTTCAATCGTCCTAGGAAACCTCTTACTTCCTTCTCAGAATGAGAAGTTGACATTTCTTGAATGGCTTTAACCTTGGCGGGGTCAACTTTAATACCTTTACCACTGAAGACGAAACGTAGTAGTTTAATGGACCATACCCCAAAGGTGAAGTTGTTTGGATTCAAACTCAGCTTGTACTTATTTAATCTCTCAAATAGCTTGTGTAGGTGATCAAGATGTTCTTCTTCAATCTGAGACCTGGGTATCATGTTATCAGCGTAAACCTCTATCTCATAGTGGATCATGTCATGGAACAAAGCCACCATAGCATGCTGATATGTTGCACATGCGTTCTTCAAACCAAAAGGCATAACCTTGTAACAGAAAGTTCGCCACTGTGTGACAAAGGTAGTCTTCTCCATATCTTTAGGTTCCTTCTTGATTTGATTATAACCATAGAAACCATCCATGAAGTAAAATATTTTATATTGAGCGGTGTTGTCAACCAGAACATCAATATGCAGAAGCAGAAAGTCATCTTTGGGGCTTGCCCTATTCAGATCCCTGTAGTTTACACACATACGCATGTTGCAATCCTTCTTAGGTATTGGAACCAAATTTGCAACCCACTGAGGATAAGACGTAACAACTAAGAAACCTGCATTGAACTGTTTCATAACCCCAACATTGATCTTTTAAGACATCTCGGGATGCATACGACGAAGCTTCTGCTTTATCGGAGAACAACCTTCTTTCATTGGTATACGGTGAACCATAATATCAGTATAAAGCCCTGACATGTCTTCGTATGACCAAGCAAAAATCTGAACGTAGTCACGTAACATCTAGGTTAATCTGTGTTTGACATTGTCTTCTATGTTGACACCTATCTTGACTTCTTTCTTGTCCTCTTCAGTACCAAAGTTCACAACCTCGACTGGCTCTTCATGCAGTTATATGGCTCTTTCTTCTTTCATTAACAACCTAGCAAGTTCTCCAGGTACTTCACAATCTTTCTCACCTTTGTCCCCAGCTTGGTAGATCGAATTTTTGAAGTCATAATTGGCAATAACAGAATTGTTATCAATGGGATCCAGAGTGGATATGGATCTGTAATTTGTCACGTGGGTGTGGGTGAGAACACATAACTATTTTGAAAGCAATAATATAAAGGAAATACAAAGAGTGCAAAATTTGAATGCAAACATCCAATGGTTTATTGAATGAAAATATGTGCATGAAAAATTACAACCCTAACAAGTGGACCCATGTGCATCGGGTAAGGCACAAGGCTTAATGTTATTGTTTTAAAATTACATAACCAAAAACTTGAAATTAAGAAAACAGAAAATAGAATTTACTCCTGACTAAAGGAGATTTGTATAACATCTTCAATCTTCCAATTGTTGAGCCCGTTGCTGGTGGTAGGAAAAATCCAACTGTCTAGGTCATAGTCATTATTAGTATCTTCTATCGTGTTGACTCCATCAATAGCATTAATACCCTTATTGTGCTTAGGCATAGGTGCAGTGATCACATTAGGATTTTTAGGAGGATAAAATTCAATCTCCTTAGCACCGATCATGTCTTGAACCTTATTTTTCAAAGCCCATCAATTATTTGTGTCATGTTCGGGACTATTGGAATGATAAGCACACTTTACATTAGGATTGTACCGAGGAGAGGAGGTGTTGGGATTATGAGGAGGATCCCTCAATGTAATCATCTCTGCTTTCAATATATGTTGCAATTCCTGACACAATGGGATGTTGATCTTGGTAAATTGTCTCCTGGGTGCGTTTGACCTACGTTGATTGCCTTGTTGATGTTGTGTTGGTGCAGGATTAGATATTAGTACCGCCACCACAAATTGGTTACAATCACCTCTACCACGACCCTTCTGGCCATACACAACATTAGATTCTCTTTTTCTATTGAATGTTTTCTTCACAGTACTTGAAGACACAGGCACATGAATTTTTCAACTTCTGATTCCACCTTCAACATGTTCCCCTGTTAATATCAGCTTGGTGAATCTAGCTGAAGAGCTTCCGATCAGATGTTTGAAGAAAGGACCTATCAAAGTTCCTATAAACATGTCAACCATCTCCCTATCAGTCAAAGGAGGTTGAACTCTTCCTACTAGATCTCTCCATTTCTGGGCATACTCTTTAAAGCCTTTGTTCGAGCCCATGGTAATACTCTATAGTTGCACGCGGGTTGGTGCAAGATCAGTATTGTATTGGTATTGTTTGTAGAAAGAAGCATCCAAATCCTCCCAATTATGGATATTGGTTCCTTCCAACTGATAGAACCATTCCAGTTGTGTCCCAAATAGGCTCTCTTGGAATAAATGCACCCATAACTTCCTGTCGACAGTGTGTGGTTAAATCATTCAGACATATGACCTCAGATGAAGCTTCTGGCAATAAACATTGTCATACTTTACAAAATTAGGGACCTTGAATTTATGAGGAATGACAACTCCTGAGACTAAACCCAACTCTTCAAAATCCAACCCAGGAACTCTCTGGATCTCCATAGAATTTAGGCGGTCTTCTAGTTGTTTGTACTTTTCATCAGCAAGAGGATACTGTTCGACCGAATAGTCTTCTTCATCTTCATCAGAATATTGGCCAGAACCAAGGTTGCTTCCATTCTCATCCTTCACACTCTTACCATCTTAGCCATGGTTATCATCTTCATTTGACGGGGTATCACAGTCTTAAGTTCACTTGATATGACCTTTTAACCTTCTTCCCATGTTGAGGATGCCGATTGGTTTCCTTGTCTTTTTCTTCCTCTCTTTGGTGATGAGGGTCTCCAGCTCTTCCTGTCCCTTGACTAAGTTGAGGAACATTTGGTGGAACTGAGTATTCAAGGCCTAAAGATCATTGGCTGTTTGTTCGAGAGCCATCTTTTATTGAAATAAACAACAAGAAGATGAGAAAACCTGTCTTGGAAACCTGTTATGTAATGATATGTATGGCATGTAGATGTATATGTAATGTTTTCAAAGATCTCGCATGATAAATAAGAATGAAATGTCAGAAATTGAGTCAAACTGTAGCTTTAACTGAAGAAATTTGTGCCTTTATTTTTGAACATCATTTTATAAGAATCAAGCTCACCATATCATGTGGATCCTAGCCTCTGACTCAAGGGAAAATACTTTGATCTTTGACGGCATCTGGTAAGAGGAAAATAAATCCTCTTGCCCCATGCTAGCAGTCCGACTTATGATAACCGTGCATCAAATGTCCCTAAGACCCTTGAAATCGTTAGTCAAAATGTCATGTCATGATGTTATGTGAAGGGGTAATAAAACACTTAGAGGGGGGGGGGTGAATAAGTGACTCTTTTCTTTTTCAATGCAAAGCTCAAAACAATAATGGAAGAACACAATTATTTTTATCCTGGTTCGTTTGAACTCAAACTACTCCAGTCCACCCGCCAAGGTGATTTCGCCTTTCTCAAAAAGGACTTAATCCACTATAATCAACTGATTACAATCACACAACAACTGTTGTGACTAACAATGCACAAGTAAACTTACAAGTGACTAACACCACTAAGACACAAACTTAGTCCTAGTCTGCTTGAGAAATCAGACCATACTTGGTCTCTCAAGGAACAATTACAAGAATGAAATCTTTACAGATAATGAAATAGAGTTTGCTTCTAATCAAGCTATATCACAACTGTAATTTTTCACTTAGAATATAATGCATAAAATTGTATGAACTATGAGTTTGTAAGCTTAGGATCTTTCACGTAGTTTCTTGCTTCTCTTTGAAAATTTTATTGGTTCACTTAGTTGTTGGCTTGCAATAAATGTCCTTCTATTTAAAGTAGGAACAATAAGACCGTTGCTGCCTTCAGAAAAGTTGGAGAGCATTAAATGCTTGCGTGTTTCCTTGCAATATTCCATTTTCCAAGAAACTAGTTATAGGCACTTGAGTGCTTTCAGCCGTCTTTGCATTAATGAGAAAACGACAGAATGTAAGAACATATTTCCTTCTCTTTGACAAGACAAGTTAATCTTAACGTTATTTCAGAATTATCTTCAATGTCTTTAAGTGAGAACACGCTTCACTCATCTTTAAGGTAGTGTGTTGCTTGCTAAGAACTTTGAACAACGCTTGCTTTCAAGTTATCTTCTGAGCAAGGAACCTGCTAAAAGTTAGAAGATATATTTAACAAATAAAGTGTCTTACCAAAGTCAGCATGTGCGCTTGAAGAAAAGGTTCTTTTATCAAAAAACTTCTACATAATTTTTGCTTAGCACTTCAGAATGTTTTCTGTCAGAACATTAACTGAGACATTTAAGCACATTCATCAGAGTATAAATTATCCTAAATATAATTTAGTTATCATCAAAAATATTGAGATAGGTCATAACTAATCATGTTCTTTCAATCTCCCCCTTTTAGATAAAGAAAAGAAACGGATTAAGAGATAAGAATATCCCCTTGAAATGAATATTTCTATATAAAATATCTTGAGATTATTTTATCAGAGTAATACACAGTCTTCTTGAATTTCTTCAGAACTTCTTCAAGAGGATAATGCTTAGCTGGAATACTCTTTCAGAGTTAAAGTGATACTTGCAAAAAAATTCTTTTGCATAGAAGGAATTCTTGCAAATTTGTTAGAACGTCTGAGACTTAGTCCCATAACTGTTAAACATTGATTAGTTCAAGAATGCACATTTTCTCCCCCTTTTTGGCATAATCAAAAAGTGTAAAAAATAAATGAGAAATTTTAAAAGATTTCATAAAAAAAATAAATATCCAAAAGTACAAACAAAACATCCAAGCAAAAGATAAGAGACAACAAAAAGGAACTAGGATCTTTTAGTAACAAGCGCCATCAGAAGATTCTTGATCTCAGGCGGATTCTTCTTGTTTTACCATCCAGTTCTTGATTTCCAGATTTGTTTGATCTTGCTTATCCATGCGTTTATTCATGACTTCATTCTCCTTCTTTAGCTCTTTCAGAGTGTCCATAATGAGTGAGGTAGGAGCAGAGGATGATGAAGCTTCAGTAGAAACAGGCTTAGAAGCAGCAACCGTTGAGTCAGAATTCACGAAGGTGGAAAGCAGAGTGACCAGATCCATTGCAAGAGTTGGCACAGGTTCAGGTCCAACCTTAACAGAAGGTTGATTCAATAGAACAATAGCCAGAGGATTTGAATCTTCAGAGGATTCTCCAGATTCATCTTCTGATATGTCCATCATATCAGCTGGTGTATCAGTAATCATTAACGAAGACTTCTTATTCCAAGTGTCAGCAGCTTCTGTCTTGAAAGCATGCAGAAATTTGGAAAAGTTGTCCAGCACCTGAAAGTGGCATAAATCCTGTAACTTCCGTGATTCAGCATCCAAAGTTCTTCTTAAGGTTTCCCATAGAAGATCTGTTGCAGTTGTGTTCACGCTTCTGGAGCAATCTTCTTTCAGCGGTTGTAACCATGCTTGAACATTTGTTATAAAATTCTGAAACAAAGTATTTACATCTGGCTGAACAGGTTTAGGGACAACCTTTTTGTAAGTTTTGTTTTTCAAGAATTGTAGAGATTGAAAGTCCACTACAGTTCTTAAAAAGTTATTGGCTTCAGGATTATTGGCAGGTTCAGGTTGGTCAACAAAAATAGGAGGTTCTGATATTTCATGAGGTACAGATGGTTCAGCAGTTTCAGTTTATTCAAAAGGTTATTGTTCTGTAATTTGAGGGGGTGAGTGTGTAGGTAAGATTGGTGTTGTATGTTGTGGTGAAGTGAGTGGAGTGACATAAGGTGAAATTATTATTGTATAATCAGGAGTAGGAATGGGATTTTGAGGTTGTGGTTAATTCATAGCAAAAATATTCTCAGATGGTAGGTTGAAAGGAGGCTTTATGGTGGCTAGAGGTTCATTTATCCCTGGAATTCTCCAAGAGCCAGCATCATACCATCCAGTGGGTCTGGGTGATAGAGGTCTGGGAGGAGGTCTTGAAAAACGTTCAGCAGGAATGGGTTGAAAAACAGACGTTTCAGGGGGTTCTGATTGAGAGGGTTCTGATTTGCTATCAGAGTTTTCATCAGAGTCAAAATCACTTAAATCTATTAAAACCTGATTTTTATGAGGGTTTTCAGCAAGGGGTTCAGATGGTAAGGTTAGATCAATGTCAACATCTAAGTCTCGTAAGGTTTGGGAGGGTTCATCAAATGCGGATACATTTACAGAATCATAAACAAGTATAGTTTCAGCATGTTTACCTGTCTTCTTTTTCTTCTTTTGAGGAGTGTCAGAAGGTCCTTCTACAGCTTTTCTCTTCACAGATTCTTGGAGAACAACATCAGGAGCAACTTTATTTCTTCCTTGAAGCCAAGCTGGATCAATGGGTGATCATGTTTCTTTGCAGATCTCAAGATAGTGCAAGATGATACGAGGATGATCTCCTGAGTTAAACATAGGAAAGTCAGCAATAAGAATCCTTCTCCTCTTCACAACAATTGACACACACGGATTGGGTTCCACCAGCAGCTTGTCAATAATCTTCCTTTTCAGCAAGTCATTTCCAGTCATAGTTTTACCACAGATAGGTTATATCTTCCCAAGAATATTTTCTTCTTTTAGGTGAGAAATCAGACCATTCTCAGTCAGAATGTCTAATATTAACCTCCCCATAGGAATCCAATTCCTCTTTGATTTTGGGTTCTTCATCCTTTCAGCTTCTCTGGTATCTTTTACATGGTTACAGAGATGGTCAAATAGCAAGTAGGGCAAATCAATTTTGACATTGGTTCCAAGGCAAAACAGCAAATATTGTTGATCAACATTGATGTAATCAGGAGAACTGGTGTCTTTCCTGTGGTGAATACATCCATGAATAATCCTTTCCCAAATCTTGTATTTGTCTTTCAAATCCCTAACTTTGGAGGAACCTTGACCGTTTGTGAAAATCTCTGAATATACCCTAGACATCTCCATTCTTCCACTGGGCATTCCTGTAACTCCAAGTCCTTTAAATCCCAACAACTTTCTGATTTGATTTTCTGTAATGGATATTTCCTTGCCCATTACAAAGGAGAGAATAACCTTGGGGGTTGCAATAGCGTGAATCCAGAATTCTTTCACCAAATGTGGAAAGACTGGACCAATAAGACGACCAAAGAAGATTTCCCAACCTTGAAACTTCACAGCAAGGAACAAGTCAAAACCATTCTCTCTGAGATTCTCAAAGTCTACCATTAACTCACTCAAAACATCCAAACTTTCTACCGGAATGAGAGTTGTCCTTTCAGGTACAATGTATTGCTCAGAGTGGGTAGAAGAAGAAGAAGCCATTGAAGTTCTTTAGAAATGAGAATTTGAAGAAAAGGGTTTTAAGAGAAAGGTACAGAAAAACGCTTGAGTTTGAAAGAGACAATAAAGACTGAAAAGGGTTTTTTCAAAAAGTATTTATAGGCAAAAATTTCAGAAAAATAGCTTTTGAATTTAAAATTAAAATTATTTAAGACAAATTTAAAATAAAAATAAAACGGATTTAAAAATGAATCTCATCATTACTTGCATTTAATGATTTGCTAAAAATAAGGGAAAACATGGGATTATGGCTAATCATTAACAGTTACCTAGAACGTCATCAGTAGCTTTTGCACGCGTGACCTTTCAGAAACACACCACGTGTTCATCTCCTGAAGGACGCATGTAACAGCTGTTTGTTCTAATGAATTTCTGAATTTCACTTGGACATGAAGCGTTAGAACATTTCATAACTTTTCATATAGCTTCTGTTACAACTTCTCTTCTAACTTCTGAAGAGTTATTGATTAGAGCATTCATTTCAGAATATTCTGAAGTCAATTACATAAAATAAATATTATTTTATTCAGGATATAATTCCATACAAATATTTTTCAGAATGAAATTAAATCTATCTTCTGAAAGGGGTTTGGTAAACATGTTAGCCCATTGATGGTCTGTTTTTACAAAAATTATGTTTAAAATTCCCTTCTGAATATAGTCCCTTATGAAATGATATTTAATTTCAATATGTTTGGCTTTAGAATGTAAGATAGGATTCTTAGAAAGACAAATAGCAGAAGTATTGTCACAGAAGATAGGAATCTTACTTTCATAAAGGTTGAAATCTTCTAGTTGACTTTTCATCCAAATCATCTAAGAGCTACATCCAGCAGCAGATATATATTCAGCTTCTGTGGTTGATAGTGCAATTGTTGCTTGCTTCTTGCTGTACCACGAGATAAGATTGTCACCCAGAAACTGACAGCTTCCAGAGGTGCTCTTTCTTTCAATTCTATCTCCAACAAAGTCAGCATCACAATAACCTACTAGTTTGTAATCTTGTGATCTTCTGTAACACAGACCAAGATTAGCAATACCTTTCAGATACCTAAGAATTCTCTTAACAGCTGTTAAGTGAGATTCTCTAGGATCTGATTGGAATCTAGCACACAAGCACACGCTAAATAGTATATCAGGTCTAGATGCAGTCAGATAGAGAAGGGATCCAATCATACCTCTATAGAGCTTCTGATCTACTTTTATACTTACCTCATCTTTACCTAGAATGCAGGTTGGATGCATAGGAGTCTTGGCATATTTTCTTTCTGACATTTGAAATTTCTTCAGAAGTTCTTTAACATACTTCGTCTGATTTATGAAAGTACCTTCTGGAGTCTGGTTGATTTGAATTCCCAGAAAGAATTTCAATTCTCCCATCATGCTCATTTCAAATTCTGCCTGCATGGTCTTAGCAAATTATTTTCCAAGGGAGATATTAGAGGTTCCAAAAATTATATCATCAACATAAATTTGACAAATTAAAATATCATTTTTAAATGTCTTTCTGAAAAGAGTTGTGTCCACTTTTCCTCTGGTAAAATCTTTTTCTAATAGAAAATTACTCAGACGATCATACCAAGCTCTGGGAGCTTGTTTTAAACCGTACAAAGACTTTTTTAATTTAAAAAACATGTTCAAAATGTTTTGAATCATTAAATCCAGGAGGTTGATGGACATATACTTCTTCTTCAATATAGCCATTTAGAAATTCACTTTTAACATACATTTGATATAATGAAATATTATTTTGTACAGCAAAAGAAACTAATAATCTTATAGATTCTAACCTGGCTACTGGGGCAAAGGTTTCATTATAATCAATTCCTTCTTGTTGACTATAGTCCTGTGCAATCAGTCGTGCTTTGTTTCTGATTACTTCTCCTTGTTCGTTCAATTTGTTTCGGAAAACCCATTTGGTTCCTATAACATTGAATACTTTGGCTCTTGGAACTAGATTACATACATCATTTCTGGAGAATTGATTTAGTTCTTCTTGCATTGCTAAGATCCAATCATTATCTTTTAGAGCTTCATCAATGGTAGTTGGCTCAATCAGAGAGAGTAAACCAAATAAAGATTCTTCATTGATTCTGAGAGAGGATCTTGTTCTGATAGGATCTTCTTTTCTTCCAATGATTACATCTTCTTTGTGAGCTTAAGTTATTCTAGGAAACCTTTTCTGAGTGGGTTGGTCAGAGATTCTGAGATTGTTCAGAGCATCGTCAAGAGGATGATCTGCTGAGTCTTCTTTTGCTTCTGAATCTCCTTTTGCTTCTGAACTTTCAGAGTTTGAGGGATTATCTTTTGTACCTATAGAAAAATCAATTTGCTTTGGCTGTTGCTGGCCAAGCTTATCATCAAACCTGACTTTGATTGATTCTTCAACAATCAGAGTTTCTGTGTTGTATACTCTATAGGCTTTTGAGCATTCAGAGTATCCAAGCAGGAAACACTTTTGTGATTTGGAATCAAACTTGTTCATAGTTTCTTTGGTGTTTAGAATAAAACAAGTACATCCAAAAGGAAGGAAATAAGAAATGTTGGGCTTTCTGTTTTTCCATAATTCATAGGGAGTCTTTTCAAGAATAGGTCTTATAGAGATTCTATTCTAAATGTAACACGCTGTGTTCACAGCTTCTGTCCAAAAGTGATTAGCCATATTTGTTTCATTGATCATGGTTCTTGCCATTTCTTGTAATGTACTATTCTTTGTTTCTACAACTCCATTTTACTGGGGAGTTCTAGGACAAGAAAAATTATGAACAATACCATTTTCTTTAAAATATTTTTCAAAATAATTATTTTCAAATTCACCACCATGATCACTTCTGACTTTTGTGATTTTAAAATCTTTTTCATTTTGCACTTGAGTACAGAAGTCAATGAATACAGAATGTGACTCATCCTTGTGTTTTAAAAACTTTACCCATGTCCATCTGCTGAAGTCATCAACGATGACCAATCCATACTTTTTGCCTCTGATGGATGCAATTTTAACTGGCCCAAACAGATCAATATGAAGTAACTCTAATGGCTTAGAGGAAGAGACAACATTTTTAGATTTAAAGGAAGGTTTTGAAAATTTTCCTTTTTGGCATGCTTCACACAGAGCTTCTGAGTTGTACTTCAGATTGGGAAGTCCTTTGACTAAATTTAATTTATTTAGTTGAGAGAGTTTTCTAAGACTGACATGTCCCGATCTTCTGTGCCATACCCATTGCTCATTGCTAATAGACAAAAGTCATTTGACGTTTTGAGATTTAAGATCTGATAAATCAATTTTGTAAATGTTGTTCTTTCTCTTGCCAGAAAATAGGATTGATCCATCTTTTTGACTTACAGCTTTACAGGAGTTTTGATTGAAGATAATGTCATAACCATTGTCACTTAATTGACTTATGGACAATAGATTATGAGCTAATCCTTCTACTAATAAAACATTGGAGATAGAAGGAAGGTTACCGTTTCCTATGGTTCCATAAACAATAATCTTCCCTTTCTGATTACCTCCAAACTTCACATCTCCTCCAGATTTAAGTTCCAGGCTTTGGAACATAGACCTTTTTCCCGTCATGTGTCGTGAGCACCCAGAGTCCAGGTACCATGACTGGTGTTTCAATTGAGCTGTTAAGGACATCTGCAATAAATATTATTTTATCCTTAGGCACCCATATCTTTTTGGGTCCTTTTGGGTTAGCATAAGAGTTTCCAGAATGTGATGTATATTTTATATCATGTGAGTGTCCAAACTTGAATTTCTTATTCAGAGGTTTGTAAGTGAAGGTCATTTTAGCAACAGGTTTTGGAATGTATGTCTCCTTCCCTTTGGGAGGTTCATATCCAATTCCTCTTCTGTTTTTCCCACTAACTCCATAGATCATTGAAGCCATTTTGCTCATGTCTATGCCTTTAGCAAGAAAAGATTGAAAGCTATAGTCATATTCTTTCAGAATATCTTTTGAACTAGACACAGACTCTGAATTAAAATTCTTTTGAACATTTTGAATTTCCTTTTTAAGTTTAAAATTGTTTTCTAAAAGTTCATATTTTTCGGTTTCAAGTTTCCCAAGATCAGATTCAAGACTCTTCTTGAGTTTCTTGTATTTTATTTTGAGCTTACTATAGTTTTCTAGAAGTTCTGATAAACTATCAGCAAGTTCTTCTCTAGAAAATTCAGAAAATACCTCTCTTTGTTCTGACTCACAGTCTGAGTCATCTTCTGTGATAGCCATCAGAGCTAGGTTGGCATTTTCATCTTCAGAACCAGATTCATCTTCAGAAGAATCTGAGTCATCCCAGGTTTCCATCATTCCTTTCTTCTTACCAAATCTCTTTCTCGGTTTTTCTTTTTGAAGCTTTGGACAATCACTTTTGAAGCGACCATGTTCTTTGCATTCATAACAGATGATCTCTCTTCTGTTTGACTTTTTGTGTCCAGAAGATTCTGCTTTATCTTCGTACTTCTTGAAGTTTCTGAACTTCTTTTGTCTGTGCTTCCACAGATGATTGATCCTTTTGGAGAGCAAAGATAGTTCGTCTTCTTCTGATGCTGATTCTTCAGAGTTTTCCTCTTCATCCTGAAAAGCGTTAGTATCAAAATTATTAATAGATTTAAGGGCTAGAGACTTACCTTTCTTCTGAGGCTCATGCTCATCTAGTTCAATGTCATGACTTCTGAGAGCGCTGATGAGTTCCTCCAGAGACACATTGTTCAGATCTTTTGACACTTTGAAAGCAGTGACCATTGGTGCCCATCTTCTGGGTAAACTTCTGATGATCTTTTTCACATGATCTTCTTTGGTATAACCTTTGTTCAAAACTCTCAGACCAGCGATCAGAGTTTGATACCAAGAGAACATTGCTTCTATAGACTCGCTCTCATCAACTTTGAAGGCTTCATACTTCTGAACTAAAGCCAGAGCTTTAGAATCCTTAACTTGAGCATTTCCTTTATGAGTCATTTTGAGAGACTCAAACATATCATGTGTTGTATCTCTATTAGTGATTTTTTCATATTCAACTTTAGAGATAGCATTTATAAAAATATTTCTAGCTCTATGATGATTTTTAAAATCAGCTTTTTGTTGTCTATCCACTTTGTTTCCTTCTGAATCTGTAGGATGTTTGTAACCATCCAAGACTATATCCCAAAGATCACTATCATGACCTAGAAAGAAACTTTCTATTCTATCTTTCCAGTACTCAAAATCTTCTCCATCAAACACTGGAGGTTTGTTGTAACTATTATTGTTTTGTTCAGCGGCCATTGTGTTTTCTTCTGGATCTTTTCCTGACACGGTTAAGTGTTGTGCTCAGAGTCAAGCTCTGATACCAATTGAAGGGGTAAGAAAACACTTAGAAGGGGGGGGGGGTTGAATAAGTGACTTTTTTCTTTTTCAATGCAAAGCTCAAAACAATAATGGAAGAACACAATTATTTTTATCCTGGTTCGTTTGAACTCAAACTACTCCAGTCCACCCGCCAAGGTGATTTCGCCTTTCTCAACAAGGACTTAATCCACTATAATCAACTGATTACAATCATACAACAACTGTTGTGACTAACAATGCACAAGTAAACTTACAAGTGACTAACACCACTAAGACTCAAACTTAGTCCTAGTCTGCTTGAGAAATCTGACCAAACTTGGTCTCTCAAGGAACAATTACAAGAATGAAATCTTTACAGATAATGAAATATAGTTTGCTTCTAATCAAGCTATATCACAACTGTGAATTTTCACTTAGAATATAATGCACAAAATTGTATGAACAATGAGTTTGTAAGCTTAGGATCTTTCATGTAGTTTCTTGCTTCTCTTTGAAAATTTTATTGGTTCACTTAGTTGTTGGCTTGCAATAAATGTCCTTCTATTTATAGTAGGAACAATAAGACCGTTGCTGCCTTCAGAAAAGTTGGAGAGCATTAGATGCTTGCGTGTTTCCTTGCAATATTCCATTTTCCAAGAAACTAGTTATAGGCACTTGAGTGCTTTCAGCCGTCTTTTCATTAAGGGTTAATACCTATTTTCACCCCTGACATATGGGGTGTATTTGAAAAACCCCCCTGCCAAAAAAAAAGTTCCAATTGTTACCTTGACAAATTTTAAAAGTTTCAGTTTTTACCTTGAGGATGCCACATCACCTAAAAGGCTGATGTGGCTTATATTTTTGTGGCATCCTCAAGGTAAAAACTGAAACTTTTAAAATTTGTCAAGGTAACAATTGAAACTTTTAAAATTTGTCAAGGTAACAATTGGAACTTTTTAGGTGATGTGGCATCCTCAAGGTAAAAACTGAAACTTTTAAAATTTGTCAAGGTAACAATTGGAACTTTTTTTTTGGCAGGGGGGTTTTTCAAATACACCCCATATGTCAGGGGTGAAAATAGGTATTAACCCTTTCATTAATGAGAAAACGACAGAATGTAAGAACATATTTCCTTCGCTTTGACAAGACAAGTTGATCTTAACATTATTTCAGAATTATCTTCAATGTCTTTAAGTCAGAAGATGCTTCACTCATATTTTAGGTAGTGCGTTGCTTGCTAAGAACTTTGAAAAACACTTGCTTTCAAGTTATCTTCTGAGCAAGGAACCTGCTAAAAGTTAGAAGATATATTTAACAAATAAAGTGTCTTACCAGAGTCAGCAGGTGCGTTTGAAGAAAAGGCTCTTTTATCAAAGAACTTCTGCATAATTTTTACTTAGCACTTCAGAATGTTTTCTGTCAGAACATTAACTGAGACATTCAAGCACATTCATCTGAGTATAAATTATCCTAAATATAATTTAGTTATCATCAAAACTATTGATATAGGTCAGAACTAATCTTGTTCTTTCATTATGATGTCATGATGTTATGTTTATTTTCACACAAATAGAAAGCACAAACAAATCACGCCAGAGCCTTAAGTTTAAAGGCTTGTATGGGGTCCGTAGGTAAGTACCCTTCTCTATTTGAATTTAAGTTGGCTCAACATGTCCTAAAATAGTAACCGGGTTCTAGGAATCTCATATCACGGATCTTTCTTGAAGGTTTTATTTTAGTACACCAACTGATTTGCCACCAAAACATCTCGCGAGTCGAATTTCAATGAGTGTAGCATTGAGTATTAACCAACTTTGTATTGCACCAAAGCCGGCTATCTTACTACCTTCTAATGATCGAGATGGGTCAATTAAGGTTCTAAAAGACAGTTAGTGCTTATGAAACCATGCGACAACCCAATGTTATCCTCGACTGACTCAAGGAACATCGATACAAACCAAAGTGTCACACTAACGTAGCCATCACTTCAACCATATCGGTATATGCCGTAATGTTTCCATGATCTATTGCTACTTACCTAAGGCATACCAAGAACCGAGTGTAGGATCTTTACATGAAATTAAACCCTAACAACCCTTAAAATAAAGCAAACCGTGCATCTAGATGGGCCTTCCTCTTGGTTATACCCTTAAGCCACTAGACGGGCCTTACTTCTAGTTATAACTCCATGTTCGTCAAGTTTGTTCCTAAAAATTCACCAGGTGCCAATGACTTGATGACCTTTTGGACAAGGGACAAGATCCCTAACATCATTCCTTTCAAATTGGTTTAATTCATCTTGCATGGCCATAAGCTAATGCTCATAAATCAAGGCTTATTTTGCATTTTTAGGCTCAAATTGAGATACGAAAGCAAAGTGATAACATAAATTACATATTTTATAGAGAGTGGTTACCCCTTTGTGATGTCACCAAGAATGTTGTCGATAGGATAGTCTTTAGAAGTTCTCCACTCCAAAGGAAGTCCAACATTTTTGTTTTGACCTTCATCATTCTTCTCTTCAAGGGGGTCATCTTCCTCCTCCTCAGATTTTACCGATTCAGGTTGATCAATTCCTTCTTCGATATCCTTGAGTATGTCTTGCATAGATGCACCTGTATCATGAAAAGAAGTACCTTTCCCGACATATTTCGGGTAAGAATCATCAAAAGAAACATGAACCGACTCTTCAAAAGTGAGTAATCTCTTGTTAAACACTATATGCTTTACTAGTTTGAGAGTATCCAAGAAAATATACCTTCATCGGCTTTCGTGTCAAATTTCTCAAGGTTATCCTTACCATTATTTAGAATAAAACACATGCAACCAAAAACATAAAGATGTGATCAATTTGGTTTTCTACCTTTTAAAAGTTCATATGGAGTTTTGTCTAAAATGGGATGAATGAGTATCCTATTTAAGACATAACATGATATGTCAATCGCATAAGCAGAAAAGTATTTAGGTAGAGAACTATCATTGA